>CM023948.1:25434408-25463940 GCA_013407115.1 Glycine latifolia | reverse complement strand
TATATATATATATATTACAAATGAAGAACCCATGGAACACATCCTTAACCATATATATGAATGTCTTCAATTTTGACATTTACGTTTCAAAAACCACGAAGGATTGATGGGAATAGAAACGTAGATTTCTTTAAAGGTTTCAAATTGATTTTATTTTATCACATCTCCAAAAAAATCAATCCACTAATCAACACTAATTTTAAAATTTCAACATCGATCAATTGATAAACATTAACATGGAAAATCATACATTCTTAAATCAGGCTATGATAGTATATGTAAATATTAGTCACATCAATAACATGAATAGGATCTTTGACAATTCATGAGTTTCACATTTAGTAAATAATGATGATGATACTAACCTTTGTCCATGGTTGATGACAACAAGTTTTAGTAACATGTGTTAATGACAACAAATCTTAACTGAAAATCTTTTTTGTAATATAACTTTTGACAACAAATGGAATGACTTTTGATAATAAACTACTGACTGAGAACTTCTAATGCGGAATAATTTTTCTCAATTTCTTCACCCTCTTATTCTAGGTCTCTCTTCAATTCTTGATGACAAAAATTCAGAACCACGTACAGATATGAAGGGTTTTACCTAGTCCTTTTATAATTTCCATCAAGCAAATTACTATATGGTCCCTCAACAATTTTTATAATTGTTTCCTCGACACCCTCCCCACTAATCAGATCACTAATAAACAAAATTATCTTTTAAGTCCTTTTTATATTTGACTTAATCAAATCATATAAGTCACTTCTAACATATATCTCTAATAGACCCGTCCTCTTCACCTTCATGAAGAGATCAATCAAACCAATGACGGACTCAAGAAAATTTATTTATTTTGCACACTTAATTGTCCTTGAATTTTTTTTTTTAAAAAAAATTTAAATCAATGTTTTATGTATAAGGTTAGCATATATTCCATGATCATATATTACAAGAAGTATTAAAAAATAACATCTATATTATGTTTGGAAAAAAAAAATCAAACCGAGTGAATTAGGGTGAAAGATTTTTTAAAGTGTGCTATATACTAATAGGATTTGGTGCTCTGTTTTATTCAAATTCAGCTGGAAAGTTCATGATGTGACATTTTGTTCTTAGGTCCAATCCAATATTGTTCTAGACTGTTCTGGTAGTTTCGGTGATGTCTTATATGTTTTACAACTTCTGTTTTTATTTTATATTTGAGAAGGTTAATGTTGTGGTTTTGGGTGGAAGGGATGTGAGAGAGAGAAGAACAAAGGTGGTGACGGTGACGGTGGCGGCGGAGAGTGAAGAGAGAAAGAGTGGAGCATTCGATGGCATCGGCAAAGGGTACAGGTACAAATTCAACGCTGCAATTTCTCGCTACTGATTGTGGACTTGTTTGTGGCGGTGAGAGTGAGCCAAACACACTGGAAAGTGGGAAGCTAAGACTTAAGAGTGGGTCTTGGAGAAATATCGATGCTCTATTTTTGTTTCAGTTTATTTTCTTATTATTCCTTTTCACTCTGACCAACATACCCCTAATTCGGTTAATAAAAATAAAAGTGTAAGTTAAGAAATGAAGCTAGCTAAAAAAAAGTGTAAGAAATAAAAGAATGTTGAAAGAGAAATTATTTGTGATTTTAATCATTAGTTAATCGTGTTACGGGGTTGTTGCCCAAATATTCCAGAAAAAAAATATATATGTTTGAGGTGAAAGACAATAGAAAAGAGATAAAAATTTAAATTAAAGTTATTTAATAAATAAGAAAATAAAAAAAATGTAACTATTTATATACAATATTTTGAACTGCATAACAAAATAGTAAACAAACGGGCTCTAATTTGCTCCCATATGGCCATATGTAGATCAAATATGACCAAACAACAATGCTTTTATAATAACATTAACATCAATAATGACACTATTACAAAAATTAGGACTCAAATAGAACTAGATTAATAATCAATTAAATTTGTTCCTTGCACTTTCATGTGGGTGATGAGAAACTGGGGTGCCACTAAATTGAATGCTTGATGGTTGCGGTTGCTTTGTTGACCTTGGTTATGAAGGAATCAATGAAGCATCTCCTATGCATACCCACATATACCAAACAAGCACAATGTCGCAAAGGGACATCTATGTCCACACTTGCCACAATTGAAAATGCTCAAGTTTATGTTGCTGCACAAACCTCCACAACACAGCCAATTGAAGGGGCACCTAATCCCACAAAACCCACAATTGTTCCTATCATAAGTCACATTCACACAACGATTCCTACAGCATAAACTCCTTGGTGGAAATTCTCCTTGGTTGCACACCCATGATCTTCCACGGCACCCTGAAGATCTTGCTTTCACCACATTCTTCACCCATGGTGAAATTGGTGATGATGGGACACTAGTAGTGGCATTTTGGTGCAATGTGTTTGATGTTGAATTTCCCTCAATTGGGATCAAAATCAACTCAAGAAATGTCACAAGAGCCAAAGTTTGTACCCATATTGCATTCATCTTGAATGTGTGGTTAGAGGACTTGGAATCTAGAAGTTGTATATATATACAATACCATTTTTGGTGTAGCGGTACATTAAAAAAACAAAATTCTGTTCATTCTTGCGTTATATCTAAAGCTGCTTAGTGCCATGTTGGTAGTTTCACATTTTTTACGCAATTTTGGTGGTATATTGATTTTATTGTCAATAAAATAAGCCTTTGTTTATTTTTTCTTGCTGGCAAATCTAAACTCTAAAGAGTCTATGGGGATGCACATCATGTTTTTCTTACTTGGATGATGAGAAATTGGGGTGTTAACAAATGCGTTAGGATTAATGTGAGTTTTTTTTTGTTGATCAATCATTAAAATTGAGTAGTGATCTTTACGAATTTAGTTCACGCTGGATAGATCCAAAGATCACGTGGAAAGGGCTATGTTTTTTCTGTTTAGAACAGTAACAAATTCTTTCCCATGTATATATAAAAAATAAAAATAATAAAAAGAACAGTGAGAAAGGAAGAACACGGGCATGAAATATCGTACAACTTTTTTATTTTATTTCGGTAAACCAGGTCTAAAAGACATAATGAAAGGAAGGGACTGAATTAGAATAAAATAAAACAAAGGAATGGTGGCTTAAACGTATAAGAAGATTCACTGAAGTATGTTTGGATGAAAAAAAAATACGGGAAAATGGGTATGAATAACTTTTTAAATTAGGAAAATTATATAAGTTATAAAAATAAACAATTACAACTTTACATCATTATTTTTATCTTATTTTAAAAAGATAAAATGTTTGAAGTGTATATTAATTGAGTAAAAGGACTTGAATCTCAGTGCTTAGTTTAGAGGAGAGAAATAAAAGATAAAATTTTAAATTAAAGTAAAGTTAAGAAATATGAGTCTGTGTACAAAATTTATATTGTATATTATTCCTCTCTTTTTGAGAGATAAAATATATGTTTTTACTCCTCTTAATAACGCCATCATCTTTCACCATCATTCAGTAAATGAGAAATGAAAAAAGGTAAATAACTAAATTCATTTATGCAAGTGTGAGGCATTGATAAATTAATATCTGAAAAATAAAAAAATTAAATTTAGTATATGAATGTGTAAAAAATACGATAAATTAATCATGTAAAAAATTGAATGATTAATTTATCCTTAAACTTTGTAACTTAATATCAAATTTGTCCTTAAAAATACAATTTACTATCAAATTAGACTTTAAACATTAAAATTTAATAACAAAATTATTTCACAAATTAATGACAAGACTACTTTGTCTTACTTTTAACACACATTTAAGAATTAAATTTAAATTTTTATCATTCAATAATCAATTTAACACTATATCACTAGTGATAAGAAGTTTGAGATAATATGTATGAGATCCTACATTGAAACCTTTCAAACCTCAGTGTGCGACCATTATACACACACAAAATTAAATTAGACAACATTAATCATTACTCATCACAAACTTGAGCGTTAAATTAATAATAAAATTCTTTAGAGCCAAATTAAATTGCTGAAGATTGAGTCTAGTAAAAAAGAGATTAATCTTGAGCAACGTGTAGAACTAAATTTTAATTTTCTAAGTGTACGTCTGGAATCGGCGAATCGCATCCTCACTCTACAATACTTAAGTGGACTAAAAATATATTGACGTAAAAGTTACCCATAGTAGTTTTTCTTATATGCCTGGTTTTTCACATTGGGACACAAGTCCAAACATGCAAGGAGATTTTTGGTAATATATCTCATTTCTTTTCTTACATAGGATATTTATATTATTTTACATTTTTTTTCTTTCCTTTGATTTTTTTCTCTTTTCAAATAATTTAGAAAATCCTCTCATTTTCTATTTTTGTTTCTCTTTCTTTTACTTCCTTGACTTAACATTTCCTTCCTAACCTAGAGGTACCTATATGTGATTCCTCTTCACAAGATTCATACTTTCTCTCATTAATGTTAAATCTCTATGATAAAAAAAACGTGTATAAATAAAAAAAAATATTCACCTTCTATTGGCTCATATTCTCCAACAAAAATTAACTTATATCAATATCATTATTAAAAAAACATATATAATATTATCCTATCTTCATTTTTAAACATAAAATTCTTTTATCTAATCTGTACCAAAATGATTAATATAATTACTCTTTAAAACATTAGGACTCATAATTTCTCTTTCCACTTAATTCCTTTCCCACCTAATTAATTAATGTGTTAATCTTCATATTTAATCCTTATAAAAGAGATAATACATTTATCTTTTTAATACATATTTATTGTAAAGTAACTAAAGATATTTGAGTAAAAAAGATATTTGAATAAAAAATAATTAATGCAAAAAAAATCTTATAAAAAAAGTAAATGTCAACTAATGACTTTTAGGACATTGATTAATAAAAAATTTCTCTTTTAACTAGAGAACACAATTTTAAGCATCTCAATAATTTTTTTTAATTCTTTTAACAAAACTCTATAAAAAAAAGGACAAACAAAAATGAAAAAAAAAAAAAAAAAGAATGGAGGTAATATTATCCTTGACACGGTTCTCCTGCTAAAAGTGTTTGGTCGAAGAGAAAGAGAGATGAGTATGTCACATTAATCAACCACAAACACTAACCACTGAATAAGGCTCAAAAGAACAGTTATTAAATTGTATTTTCACATAGATCATAAAGGACAATCAAGCACCATGCAGCGAGTCCATATAAATAAATACAAACCTCATAATTTCTTTAGTCCTTAAAACATGCATATAATAAATACTTAAAACTCCAGTAACTGAACCCATAGTCCAAGTTACTACACGTATTAGAACTGAAACGTAACATAGCAACATATATAAAAACCCATAATCACTACGAATTTGTTCATCATAGCCTTGTTACTGGAGAACAAGGCATTCATGTGAACCAGCCACCATGGCGCTCTGAGTGCTTGGGCTAACAGCATCAACTTCCTCAAGAAATTGTGGCTTGACATTCATCTCAACCGATGCAATGGCTTGAAAAACAAGAGCAGTGACTTCTTGGAACCTCTCTTCAGAGAGGGAGACCTCAGCAAGAAGCCTCCAAGCATTGGCCTCGGATGCATCCTCATAGTCCTTCTTCCTCTTCAGCACCATGTGACCGCTGATTTCCCACACAGCAGGATTCACTTGTGTCTCCAGAAGCTCAGCGCTCACTTCTCCAAGGGCTTGTTTCTCTGCATAGCACTGTTTGACCATTTGCAATTTTGAGTAAGTGGCCACACATTTTATGCTTAAACATGTTTCTGGTCTCTATCATATATCCGTTTTATGATTTTACTCACCATAATTTTTTGTTTATTTTGGACCCTATAAAATTTTGCTTTACGGTTTTAGTCCCTGATGTTAATTGTTTAGTCCTTATAAAATCACAAACTTTTAATAAAGATCCCTCTTATATTGGAAGATATAGTCCCTATTATTTAAGTAACATCAATCAAGCTTGTTGTGTCCAATTAGATAATAGTTGGCATGTCATCAGTGAACAGCACAAGAACTACCATTGTAAACAAAATTATAGGAACCAAAACCAACAAAGAAATTTTATAGGATTAAATTTAAATCCATAAAACAGGTATATCAAGGGACCAGAAGCATATTTAAACCAACATAATTATTTTAAGCAGCTAAGGAATTCGATTTTAGGGAGGGTGGGGAGTTGAAAACCAAATTTACCTGTGGTAAGAGAAAGATTTGCCTTCCACAATCTGAAATAAGTATATTGTAAGGTATGTTGTTGTGCTGAAGGCAGATGCAGGCTTCTGAAACAGCATCTGCTACATCCTCTAGAGTATGACCGCCCTCAAAGACAAGGCCTCTGACTGGATAGTTTAACAGTTTAGATATTTTCACTCCACCGCTTAACTCAGTAATTTTCTTAGTAGGGGCCTTCTCAATTGGAAAAGGCAGAGCTGAGTAATATGCCTGAGTTTGTCAAAATCACAAAATGTCAATTTGTATACTGCTAGAACACTAGATAAGTATTCGAACAAGCCAATAATCAACATGAAGAATATTGAATTGCCGTGATCTCAAGTTGATCCATAATGCGTACCTGAAAGTGGAGATGGTTAATGGTTGCAAATGCACCCAAGCTGTTGTAACCCAACCTAAAATATGGATTCCTTGCTTCAACTGCCATTTGAAGTGCAAGCAAGAAGCTTGCATGGTCAATCCTTTGAGGTAAACACTCAAAAATCTGTGGAATCAGCAGCACATGCCCATATTCAATAGGACTCACCTGTTAAAAAATGTACACAGAAAATTATCATATAAACACCTATTTTACTAACCCCCAATGACAGAGACTGGAGGGAAAAAATTCAAGAAACTTACATTGATGGCAACAAAACTAGGAGAATTCTCAACATCAATAGGCGCATTTGGAAAGAATTGAACCTCCCCATCATTGCTAGCCTCAAGCTGAAATAGGACCTCTTCTTGCCCAACTTTAGTGAAGTTAAACTTGTTTTCATCAAAGGGCTGGAGGACCTTATCAACCCGGAACTCAGTTGGTCTCTTCTTGAGGTGGCGACCCTCATTCAGCTGAGCAATGAAACCATACTTCCCAGGAATCACCTAAACCCAAAACAAAACACATCAAACAATAGCCATGCAAACCCAAGAATAACAAAAACACAACTAGAAAGTGAATCAAACCAAATGGGTACACAAATCAGACCTTGGTTTCACAGGCTGTAACATCATAGCGAAAAAGCCCTCTCTGCATGCGATCTTCCCACTACACAATCAAAACACAAAATACTCAAAAAAAAAACATAGACATAGCTACACACAAGAAATAAAAAACATAAAACACTTAACATTATATCCCAACTTCCACACAAATTAAACATCAAGTCTTACAAAAACTCAAAACACATAACATAATGACACACCTATACACATATTAAACATCAAATGCTAAAAAACTCAAAAACACATACCATAATGACAAACCTACTCACAAACTAAAGCATCAAGGCTTAAAAACTCAAATCACATGACATGACATGATGACACCCCTACACACAAATTAAAGCACCAAACCTTTTAAAACTCAACACAATGCCACACCTACACGCAAACAAAACCATCAAAAATCCATAACTACCTCTCCAAGGACAAGCGAGTCCAGAAAGGCTACGGGGTGCTGCTCCTTGCATCCAAGCAAAGGCAACTCCTTTCCACCAACCTTCTCACCCCTCTTGAAAGCATACAAAGGCAGCCTCGCACCTGTCCCCCAAAACACCACATAAAACACAAGTGAGCCAAATCCAAAACCTATCAAACACATCACACAGGGTTTTAAATTGCAGTCGCAATCACATTTTCAACATAATCCTTAACATTGCAGGATATTGCAGACAAATACAACCAAAAATCATTATATTGCAGCCAAAATTATGATCGCGGACCGATATTTAAATTAAAACCTTGCATCACACATTCAAACCAGAAAAACCAAAACAAAAAAAAACCCACCTTGAATGCAACAACTTTTGAGGCAGTTACGACCACATCCTCCGGCAGCAGCAGCCTCCCCTGTCTCTTCTTTTTGATAATTTGAAACCACAGTGGGAACCCTCTTAATGCTCAACATGTTAGCCCTCACCAAACCTAACAACTACCAAATAAGAAGAACAAAAAAGGAACAAGAAACGACCCCTAATAGATAACTTCAAAAGGTGTTGTATTGTATTGTAATGTTAATGGCGAATACTACTTCAGAATCCTAATAAGAAGAACCACCGCCGGCGAGGAACAGGAGGTCGGAGGGGCTGCCACCTTCGGAAGGCAGAGCGCCACGCCCGCCGTGCGGCGAAGGGTTTCTCTCCGTCACACAACCCTTGCGTCGGACACAACGGGCATGAGAAAGAGAGTGGCGAACTCCTTGAATAGCCGTGATGTCTGCAATGCTTCAACCCCGGGTTTTAAACCAACACCCCCAAAGAACAAAAGAAAACAAAAACTTTTCTTCTTCTTTTTCTCTCTCTGGGTGTTTCTCTTCCGCTTCGCATTAATCAGAGGAAAAGGTTACAGCTTTGGGGACCCAATTGACCGAATTGCAAAACCCAGAAGGGAATTTGAGGGAAAATGAGATAGGAAGGTTTCGTTGATGGTGGTGGTTGAGGTGTTGGAGAGGGTCAGAGTTTTGTTTTATAAGAGAGAGGAGAGAGGATGAGAGACTTGAATATAGTTGTGGTTGTGGTTGTGGTTGTGGTCGTACCTTTTGATTGAGTGTATATATATACGCAAATATCGTAAAATCGAAAGGATTATTGTGGCTTTCGTGGAAAGGAGGCAGAATACGTACCACTTGCCAAACTTTCTAGTTTTACGAAATACAGGCACTTTTTTTTTTTTTAAATGAAAAGAACGATGCTTAAGAGTCAAGAAAAAATATTGTTATTATTTTTTTAAAAGAGAAAAATATTGTTATTATCAAAGGAACATAATGAAATTGTCATTTTTAATGGTTAAATGATTATTTTTCTCATTTTATCTTATTTTTTAAAATTATCTTTTATCTTTACAAAAATTCATTTTGATCTTTTATCTTTTTAAAAAATTAAATTTCATATCTTATCGCATATTTTTATTTAAAAGATTTAAAATAATTTATCAACTATTTAAATATCTTTAATTTTATCCTTCAAATAATAATTGGATAAATGATTATTTTGAATATATTTAAATAGGTGAATGATTATTTTAAACTTTTTAAATATATGAAATGTTAAAGTAAAATTAAAAAAATATAAATAAAATATCATTTTTAATCTTTTAAGAGATAAATGATCAAAGTAAATTTTTTAAGCGATAAAGATCTAAAATAAAAATAAATAGTAAAAATTAAGAGAAAGGATCAAAGTTTTTAGCCTTTTCTAATTAATATTTTATAGAAAGAGACGTCTAGACTTTAGAGTAATTGGGTAGTTTGAGTTTCTTAATCAAACATTTTTTTATTTGGTAAAATATTATGAGGAAATCACCAATCTATCTATTAATTAAAAAAATGACCATTTTGGGAAAAAAATTAAGGGTCAAGAAAAAAAAATAATGAAATTGCCATTTTCTAATTAACTTTATATAGAAAGAGAGTTTAGAGTAATTGGGTACTTTGAATTTTTCATTCAAATATTTTATTAGGAAAATTTAGTATGAGCAAGACATCAACTTAGTTTTTAAAATTGGTATTATTAGTAAAAAATAATTTTGGTCATGTGTCAAAAATTGTAAGTGTCTTCCAATTTATTGGATTAAATATTAATCCTACCTGTTTGTGGTGTGTGATTAATTTAATTCTTGATTTTGACAATTTAGAAGTTGAGTTTGGTGTGTAGTAATTCATTCTTAAAGTTAGAAAAAAATCCACTTATAAGTATTAAATTAACCCATTAAAATTATTTTTTCATGGTATCAAAAAATAAATTAACCCATAATACGAATTTCAGTGGCAAAATTCACGTTTTATTCAAACATTATCTTGAAATAAAAAAAAAATTTGAGATTAAACTTGTAAAATACTACATAGTAAAAAGAATGTGTATTAAGACAATAGTTGAATTGTTGTCTTATTTTATTTAAAACTAACATAATAAAAATTACTTTTTATTATTAAATTTTGGAATGAAATAAACTTAATGAACGAATTAATGTCGCTACTTCAACTGAAGAAAAAAAAAACAACGGTTTAGGATTTCTGTTGGAAAAGAAGACAACAATAAAGAGAGACATATGAGGTTTGGTCTTTGCTGGTTCCTTCCTTTTTTTTATCAAGCGGTGCGGTTTGACAGTACACAAAGTGGCCTCCATTGGTGCCATAATCGGAAAGATGAAAAACCCACAAAGTGAGGCAGAAGAATAGCGTTATTTGTACCCTTTAAGATTAATAGGTCGTGGTTGTTACTTCCCAATCATTTGTTCAAAATAATCATCCTACTTAATTAGGTTGCTAAGGCAGTTTTGTACCAAGATATAGATATCATAAATCAACTAGGGTTTAACTAATAGGTGCATGCATCTTTTCCTCTTGAAGCAAAAAAAAAAAGTGCATCCAAACACATTTATAAGTAGTTTTATTATATGATTAGGTTAGAAATTTTTTAATTTTATCTCAATCTTAAAAATTAATTTGATATTTTTAATTAAAAATAAATAAATTATCACTTCCATTTTCTTAATTTTGTCTCCCAATTATCTTACTACATTATCTTTTACTTTTTTTAAAAATCATATATTTTTATTAAAATAAATAAATTATTTTTTAAGTTTAAGGCAAAAATTAAAAATTTCTTAAACTAATGTATGTAATATACAAAACTCCTAACATGTACACGCAGCACTTGTTAGCTGATCCAATTAACTATCATATTATACATAAAACCAAACAATTCAAACAATAGTTTATTTTTTTAATATTATATACTTCAATTATAACTCAAATGTTCACCGTAAATAAATTTTATTTTACAAAATTTTGTTGTCATAAAAGAATTGGTTTAAATAATTACTTTATGATCAATATAATTTTTATATTTTTTTTATTACAATTACAGGAATCAAATTGTTTCTTTAATTAGGCATGCCACATTGCCACTCTTTCATCGTTTTATAAACTGAATTTGTACCCCTAAAACAATATGCAGTCCCAACACGTGAAACATCCTGATGAATGGTCAGTATATAAGTTACAACTAACAATTAATATAAAAAAATTACAACTTACAATTAATAAAAATAAAAAATTAAGTTACAGCTTACAAGCACCCTTGACCTACCCTCAATGGAATGTGGTGTGTGTGCCCTGGTGGAAAGTTCATGAGGTCCACCAGCACGGTCATACTCATATCAGAGTGAGCATGCATGTGCTCTTCTCTACTCCCTATTCTTGATTTTTTTTTTCTTTGTTTCTTTCTGCAGTAGCATATATAGCCAGAAATTTTATGTGTCACTTGTTAGTCGTCCCATATATATGTCTTGTCTAACTAATTAATTTATATGTTTTATACATGCATTGGAGTGAATATAAAACAATTTGGTGTAGATCATCATATTAATTTATATCCAAGTAAACACTACTAGCTAGTGGTAACTTTTGGAATGTTCACATGTGAAACGTGAATTTTTGGTTTCAAAATGTGTTTTCAAAACCGTTATTCAGGAGTTAAGGAGCTAATTTAATCTTATAAAAATTTCTTAATTAGAATATGTTTGGATATAAGGTTAGAAATGTTTTTGAGATTTTTTTATTGAATTTTTTTTTATATTTACTGTAAAAAAAAATTAAAAAACACTTGTCACTTGTCACTTGTATCTAAATAAACTTTTAATGATCTAATAACAAGGTAACACGATGGATCCAACAAATTTTGTTAGCAAAAATTCTGATATTATCTTAGAAAATATGTTAAGATGTTAGAATTATTAATTTCTCATTGTTATATTTATTACTTTGTTTATATTTTTAGACTATCCGAGATCTCCAACAATTATTAGACGCAAGAAATTGACTCGAGGAAGTGAGAATGAAACATAAAACCAAACAGGTATAAATATTTAGTTAAAAAATTACCTTGACTGTTTATTTTTAGGTAACCTTAACTTTTATTTTAACTGATTTTATAAAATCAAACATGAACGAAATATAACCACTGAAACTTTAAACTGTGAAGCGGACACATACAACATATACCAATTACCAAGTACCAACCACCAGCCACAAAATTAAACCAGACAGTCACAGTAGTACATAGTACATAGTACATGGACATACATAATGTTTGTGGCATGATAATGTTTGCCCCATCCAACACGAACCTGCATGTGCCCAACATAGCTTCAATCTGCAAACCTGCAATTTGCCTCGTGACTCTTTACTTTTTTTTCCCACTTTCCTCGGTTCACATGGCTGAGAAACTATTAGTTAAACGTAACTGTTTTACCTGTTTCCTATGAGCGACAACACTGCAAAAGCTTATTGTCTTTATCTTGTGTCGGGACTTGTACACTACGGTTGCCTGTGTAAGAAAGCAGACTTCTTTTCTCCCTAAAATTAAACCTTGTCAATTGCATTAAATTAAGATAAAAAATTTAAATTAAACTAGAGTTTAAAAATGTAGGTCCTAATATTAGGAGTATTTAGAATTGAACCAAATCAAATTAAACATAAAATAAAAAACTGACCAAAAAAACTGAAAAAATGGAAGGACATCAATTTGGTTTGGTTATTATTTTTTCCAAATCCAATGATTTTTCTATGTAAAAATTGAACTAAATCAAATTAAACTGCACTTATTATTTTAAGTTTAATTAGTATAGGACTTAAGACTCATGCATAATGCATAGACGACATGTTTAAGTTTATGTGAAAATGACATATAGTCGTATATTAAGACTAAAATATTTAATACTTAAAACTAGAATCCTAAAATTATGATTGAAAATAAATATTATGAATATTATTTTACTATTTTTTTTAAGTTTAATCATTGTAACTTTATTCAAATTTTGTTCGATTATAATAAACTTTTTAAATATTTTTTAATACTCGTTAACATAATTTTCAAATCTAAAAAACTGAACCAAAAGTAAATCAAACTGTACCACTTTTTTTGTTGATTCAAATTAATTTAAAATTGTACTGCACACCGGGAACATCACTAAATCCTATTTCATTTTAATGTTTATTTTTTCTTTTTGCTTTCTATCAACTCGGGGACGAACGGATCCTAACTTTCTACCTAATTAATTCCATTTGTCTTCGTTAGAAAGGAATTATCCTTCGTACTAATGCAAGGGAAAAATCAAACGGAGAAAGTAGAGTTAAAAGGAAGAAAACTAGGTGGAACAGTTAGCACTGTGTATGCTATTTACTTGGGCTTTAAGTTGTGTGATTTAATAATTTAATGATGATTATTAAATTTTATTAAACCAAAATTCAATTATTTTTTTCTACATAGAGAAATACTATAAATATTTACTTAATTTATAAATATTTATTATTATTTTGATTTCTAATAATTTTAAAAATAATTTAACCCAATTTCATTAGATTAGTTTGGTTTAGATTGACCGGAAAATTTTCAAAACCTGAATCCAATCAAACTAATTAATATGATTAATTCGAATTTAGTTTTACCACAATCCAACACACGAATTTGATTAGATGCCGATACTTTTTAACAAATCTTCCTAATTACTCAAAATAAAAAGTATTAAAATGAGTTAAATAAATATTCTTAAATGTTTAATTTTATTCTTTGTAATTTTCTTTACCAATTGTAATATTTTATTTAATCTTTAATTATATAAACAGTATATACTTTTTTTTAATGAGTATATATACTTTTAGTTCATGTTATTAGTGTTGCTCTATTGAGAGGTGATCTAGTAAACGAATCCTTGACACGAGATATAACCTAATTTTGTCACATCATATCTTAACACTTAAAAAAGTTTATAATTTTTATAACACTGAGGACTAATGATTTTTTTTATAAAGAAATCAAAATAAAAAAGGACTAATTTTCTAGGGGTGAAAAACTATGTAATATTTTTCTTTTTTTTAGATGTAATATTTTCTTTAGATAATTTAGAGGAGAATTATGCTGATACATTAAGTAGATTTACATTTTTCTTTATGTTTTTTTTATCTGCATTTTGCCAATCAAAATGGTCTTTTGCAGCCATGGTTGCCTTTGCTTGGATGGTCTCGGGTATGTTTTCTGTGTCAGCAAAACTAGTTATTCCGTTCAGATTTGGGCCAATGTGTTTCGTAGTCTATGAAAAACAAATTTGGTGAGGTGGCCTCTTTTAGGCAAATGTTATATCCACACCATTTGTTCTCTAAGTACACTCTCCTTCCCTATATTTTAATTTGGTTATAACTTAAATGACCTTCTTTTTTCAAACTTTACTTTTTCTCTCCCATTGTGGAACACTCCTTTCCCACGACAATACACTCATTCCAAGGTGACCAAACACTCCCTCTCTTTCATTAGAATCATTTCTCTCTTTTACTCTCTTTATGACTTCTGATTTAATATTTTACTCTAATCTTTCTTGTTTGGTTTTTTTGTCTAACATTAGGATTTTTTTCATCCTCCAAGCTCTCAAACACATGCATTTGCACTCTTTTTTTGTGATTTATACATAATTAAAAGAAATAAAGTTGTAAAATAAAATAAATTTAAAAATTAAATTTGATCCAATGATTTTTTTTAATTCCAAAAAGTAATTTTTGGAATATTATATTACAATTTGCATTCTAGAAAGTACTTACAACATTCTGGAAACTATTCTTTGGAATAGTAATTAACCAACTTATAAGAATATTTTGGGTATAAAGAGTATTAATGATAGTAAAAAACTTAAATTAAAATAAAAGGAGAATTTACTTTAAAAAAAGGGAATAAATATAACATTTACCTTTTTTTTATAATGGCACCTAGAATGTACATGAATTTCTTTTTATAGATAATAACACTTAGTGGGTTATTGCTTCCTCACTTGTTTTCTGCACTCCCTTTTTATTTTTTAGAAAGATCTATCCGAATGATAAAAAAAAAACCATTCTTGAAAGAGTGCATGAAACAACAACCCACCTAGTTACCTAGCATCTAGCTTTTCTTGAATTCTAGTATGTTTGGTTGTATGTATTGTTTTTATTTTTGTATATATTTCGAATTTGAATTTGATTTCTGATCATAAAAAATATTTCATTTTTAAAAATGAATAGTTATAACTTTCACATTCCCAACATGATTCTTTTTTTTTTTTTTTGAATGAGTTACAAAACATGGTATTCACCGGTTCCAATTATAACACAAGCCCGAAGGTTAAATGGGTCGAAATTAGAAATAGAGAACTCATTTGTAAGGCGAATTGGCTACACCCAAAACAGGTTCACGTCTCGACTAAGAGTAATTACTTAACATAATTATCCTAAATTAGTGAATATTTTTCAAAAAAAGCCTTGTGACGTGGATGTTCCATTTCAACTCATCTCATAATTAATATTCATACAAATAGAACGTCCTCAACTTTGTTGGATATTGAATCATCTTACATTCTTTTGTTCGATGAATATTTCTTTTGTTTTTATTCTTTGAGCTAATTAATTATTAAATATTTGTGCAGCATAAATACAATTAAAGTTAATTTTATTCCTTAATTTTTCCTCTTCACATATATTGTTAAGAATCTAATCCTAATTATATGGGTCTAACTCGGTTGGTTAAACAAAATATGTAAGTGTTATAAACTCTTTCATATGATATAGTGTTCGATTCCTAATAATAATAAAAAAACTTAATTAATCATGCAATCTATTTTAAAAATGTAATCATTAATCAATTATATTTTTTTAGATATTAATTAATTGTGTTAAACTTCATTGATATGTGAATGTGATGGAAATTTCAATATTGAGTGTGTAGATCTTACCACAACTCAATTTCATTGATATGATATAGTGTTCGATTAAAAAAGATAATCCTAATTAATCATACAATCTATTTTAAAAATGTAATCATTAATCAATTGTGTTTTTTTAGATATTAATTAATTGTGTTAAACTTCATTGATATATGAATGTGATGGAAATTTCAATATTGAGTGTGTAGATCTTACCACAACTCAATTTTATTGATATGATATAGTGTTCGATTAAAAAAGATAATCCTAATTAATCATAAAATCTATTTTAAAAATGTAATCATTAATCAATTGTGTTTTTTTAGATATTAATTAGTTGTGTTAAACTTCATTGAAATGTGAATGAGATGAAAATTTCTATATTGAGTGTATGTAGATCTTATTACAACTCAATTACATTTTAATGGTGTTTGGGATGTGGTATAGTAGAAAAAAAATTGTGACCAAATCCGATAGTATTATTTTATTTACATAAGTGAAAATAATCTATTATTCAATAAGAGAATCTGTATCTAATAAATGTAAAATTTTCTTAATTCAACATAAATCATAAATCACAAATAAAATTATTCTAGAATAATCTTTGAGAGAAAAAACACACTTAGTCTACACTGCTTTCTTTATCATGTTTCAAACTACTTTATGTTTGTTACTGTCAAGTCTGCAATCCTTATCCATCCCATTAGTTAAAATTGATCCTGTATACATGAGAAAAATGATTATATAGGGTGAGAGACAGAGAGTGCATTTTACAACCTTTTCTTTTTAAAAAAAAAAAATATCCGTTGGTTATCTATCCCGTGGATGTATAACTTTTATTGACCTTAGTAGGGGTGAACCTACGTGTTATCCATCAAACTTTTGAGGTGAAAAAGCAACTGTTAACGAATTATGATAATTAATAAAAGAACCACTGCTCTTGTCATTGGCCATGCTTAGATGGCAATTTATTAAAGTTTGCTAGTTTAGACAGAAGATCCTTTTCTTTTTCTGCTAACCTGGAAATCCTTTTGTAGATATTCTTTTTTTTTTTTGTTTTCCTTTTCGGAATGAAGATAAAGAGGAAGGAACCAGATAGCAATATATGTTTAGGTTGATATTTATTTTTGAAGCTTTACAAAAAAATTCCATCAGATCCTTGTTGGATGATTTTCTTTAAATGTAGCTATTAACTAACATCTTGTATAGTATATTAGTTAATACAAAATAGTAGTTAGTTCGGCCTCAAATTATTATTATTTATTTAAGATTGGTATAAATACTTAATTATGATTTTTGTATTGAGTTAAATCAAATTATAGTTTGATTAAGTCCTTTTTCAATTCTATTAACATGTTTAAATATTATATTTTTTTTATATAAAAAATAGACTATTCTAGTTAGGATAATTCCAACTAGTTCGACACCACCTGAACCAATAAGTCGAAACAACAAAGCCTATATTCATTAAAATAGTTAAAAGGAAAATCAGATTACAAGACAACATGGGGCATGAACCAAATCCATGGCAAAAGGAGAACAAAACTCTAGGTTAAATATTATGCTAGCTAATATAATTTTTCACCAAAATGTAAATGCCTTAACCCTAGTTTACTTTGGGTAGGTAAACTGGTCAATAAGTCAATTTGTTTTGTCTATGATGAGACATCTTTACAAGCATAACCATAGTTTTGAGGTCAAAGATGACTTCACAAATTTGAATTTCTAATGTTATATACATGGTTTCTTCCATGCTGTAAACCAATTTTTTGAGTTTTAGATTCAATTAAATACAAAAATTATTCTTTGAAACCTCCAAAACAAAGAAAACTTGTCTTACAGTGATTAGATTTATATACTCCCAATTTGACCCCGTCACTCCTACTCTATTTTTTATATTGTTATTTTAAGCCCTTATTGCCCATTTATTATTGATAAAGTGTCTAAAATTACTGCTTATTTTTACAACTCACCACTGTTGAGTGACATATAAATGAATATTTTGAAACTATAATTAACATTTTCATAATAAATATCTTCACTTCCCTCTTATGATGAAAACATGTAAGAATTTGATGTGGATTGTAAGTAACATCATGTTGGTTCCCACTTAAATAGGGCTCTTGTGGTGTATCGTGTTTCATACTCCTCTAGACATGAACAGAGAACCCAACCTCTGAACCTTGGGGGACCACCACTCCACTAGAGAGATTCTCACCAGGTCCGAAATAAAGAACATCCTAATCTAAAAGTGTTTTCTAGAAAGTTTTGGTAGTTCAATTAACTAGCGTAAATTCATGAGTTAACTTAGTAATTAAAATAGATGTTTATAAATGGCCTACATTAGTGTGTATTATCTTTGTCATCAAGGTTCTTGGTGTATAATCCCCCTCAATCCCTAGTTTTAAATAAAAACATAACCCCTTACCACAATTTTTTTAATAAAAAATATACAATATTGAACAATACGACCTTTACTTTTAATCATATATTCAAGTTTAAACCTTGAACTCGGCACTAGAAAATTATTTCTTCTAGAAAGATCACTATGAGTAATAAACAACATGTATCTTTTATAGAAAATAATCCTAACTGAATCAAGTAATATCACTATGACGACCTTTTAATTATAAGAAATGCTTTTTGAGCATTTTTTCTAACCCACGTTATAGTAAAATTAGGTAGACATATTAAAATATAACAAAGTATAATAAATTAGTTTTATTTTATGTTTATTATTTTAAAATAGAATATTACAGAACATTAAGTTAAAAAGATAGAATATATAATAACATTTTTTTTCGATTTATTCACACATCAAATGTTTTTTTTTTGTTATTATTATTGGACCATATTTTATACTTGCTCAATAATTTAAAATATTTTTAATCCAAACACAAAAACACAAAGTTTAAAAGTTATTATAAGAACACCATTCAGAAAAAAAAAAAGAAGTTATTATAAGAACATTTCCAGCATATAAAAAAATAACAAGAACATTTGTCCGATTATAATTATTGGTGACTATATTTCTGTGTTCGCATTTCTATTATATTATATTATATATAAATTAAAGAGAAAAAATATAGATATTTTTATATATTTATTTTATTATTGGAAAATATTTCTTATATTTCTTTAAGAAAAACACATTTCAAGTTTCTCAAAATAAAAATAAAATTAAAGGAAATAGTGGGATAGTTTAAGATTTTAAAAACAAAAATAAATGACAATGTATAAGTAATTCTGATTTATTTAAGAAAAAACTAAGATAATAGTGGGATGATATAGAATCTTAAATTTAAAAAGATATTATTATTTCTAAATAACAATAGATAGTTTACTATGTTTATCCTTAAAACGATAAAAAAAATATACTTTATCCAATATAATCCATTAACAATATTAGTTGTTAAAAAATTTGGTTTATATTAATTATTAATTTATTAAAATTAAAATACAAAATTGGACAATATAAAAAAATTCAATAGAAAATTGGAGTAGTTTGAATTTTAAAATTAAAAAAATTGACAATTAAAAAAATAGTATTTCTTTTAAAAAGAAAATATCATTCTCATAATTAATCATAACAATTATTTTTAAAATTTTTTAATTGTTAAGTTTTAAAATTAAAAATATTGGACGGTTTAAAACCTGAAGATAAAAGCGAGGTAGTTTGAAGTTTTAGAATTTTAAAAAATGGTATTTCTTTTTTAAAAGATTGGTTTGGTTAAAAAAAATAGAAGAGAATAGTGTGCGTAGTTTTATTTGATAGCATATATTGGGTGGTTTGGAATTTTATTATAAGAAAAATAGAGAGTTTTTTTTATTATATGTAAAGAAAATGAAATTGAGTGCTATTTAATAAATGTTTAAAATAAATAGATGAATAGGAATAAAAAAATAAAACAAAAGTTATAAAAACAATTATTAAAGTGAGGGAAATATTAAAATATCAAAATAAAACGAAAACTGAGTAAATTTTCTTTGATAATTTTCTCTTGACCATTCTTATAATGTCTGTTCATCCTTTTTAAATTTAAATATGTGTATTACTGTATATACTAATATTATTATTATTATTATAAAGAAGTATAATTATTTATATACACAATTAGTTATTAAAAGACCTTTTTTACAATTCCTATATTTGTTATTTGTTGAATTTATTTATCACACCATAATTCATTAAATTATAAAATGGAATAGCCCTTCGGGCAACTAACTGCACATCTAATTCCGATTACCTTATAGTATTTTTATTGCACTAAATATGATATATATCACAATTTTATTGCGCTAAAAATTAATTAGTACATAATGTATTCTAATGTATATATTAATTTTAGTTTAGTATTTTATTTTTTACTACATGTTAATGTATACTCTCTTTTTTTACTTCTTGTTACTTTATTTATGTATTAATATATATATATATATATATATATTATTTTTCATTTAATAATTTAAGTTTAGTGTACATGATCACTTTTTTTTTCCTTCCATTGAGCTTATTTTAAAAAGAAAATTATATACATATGAAAGGATATCGAAAGTAGAAAAAATATAAAATTTATATTTTAAAGATCAAGATACTCATATTATTTATCATATTAATTGTGTTGTTTTTATTTTCTCTATAATTTGTTCGTCTTTTAAATGATTTATTTTGTTTTTGTCTTATGATCATTCTTTGTCTTCTATTTCTAGTATTTTGTCTCCATATTTCTTTTTGTTATTGTTCTCTTGATGGTTGAGTATTTAAATTTTTTATAGTTATATCACATATAACGAAGAAAGAAAATTTTCATAAGTGATAAATAGAAAGAAAGTTGATAATATATAGAAGAATTTTGTACTGGGAGAAGAATAAGATGGAGAGAGAATAACATAAAAAATAAATAAAATTTCTTTAAAATCAAACTTATCCCAAAATCTGATAAATTCCTTTGAATTTGTTAACCAATTTCTTAAAGAACCATTTTGAAGTTATAGAGTTTTGACAAATCTGAAATGCACATAAAATATTAGAAAAAAAATTATAAACACATACACAAACAATTAAAAGAAAACACAAAAAACTATGATGAATTGGGAGGATGTGTTATGCAATGAAACATACATGTTAAAAGAGAGTGAGTGTGACAGTGAATGGGTGGAAGAAGAAAGAAAGAAGATGAGAGTTAAAATATGTGATTAGTTGGGAGAGAAAAAAGGAATAGAGAAAATACAAAGGAACAGCGGGTGCAGTTATTACATGTGCAGTTGGATATGCAGTTCCTTGCGTGGAAGTTAGAGAGAGAAAAGAAATAGAGAAAAACAACGTGCAGTTACAAAAAAATAACGTGCAGTTACTCTGTAGAAATCTAGATAAAAACTGGGTGCAGTTACTCTTGGTGGCTTCGTGCAGTTCCTTCCATCAGTTGAAGGATAAATTTTAAAAATAATATACAGATTGCAGTTACACATGAACAATTGAAGGGAAGAATATTAGTTGGTAATTTTTTTATTAATTCAAAAGTAAAATCTGCTAAGTAAAAGTGGAGATAAAAAATAGTTGTTGAGATGAATATCTCCTTTATATATTATTATAGATATATTTAAATTTATTTGTCTCTTCCAATCTTGCGTTCTCTTTTGAGTATTGACCCCACTTACCTCATTTATCAAGGTGGCTCTAACGTCAACTTGTCATACTTTAGAGCCAAAGGCAAATTCTCATTCTAAATAATCTCTTTCTGATGTGGTCATGCGTACAAATGACTTAATCACAACCTATGCCATTACAAAGCAAGGGGAAAAAGGTGATTTCAATCTTGGTCAGCCTCAAAATTGTTATCTGCCACGCGATTGGTTTTATCTGACATTGCCACTGATAAGATTTAGAGATTCTTCTTGCAATGATTTAAAGATTGGTGTTTAGATTTTAAAGAATTTATTTGAATTTTGAAAATAATTTATGATCATTTATATAAGTTGTTTTTTAGTTTTGTTTTAGTAAAGCTTCGTGTGCAAGCTTATAAATATAAACTTTAGCTTATTTCAGTGAACTTCAAAGTCAAACTTATTATTATTTGTGTAAATACACCTTAAAAGTTGTTTTAATCTGGACTTAAGGTCACCTTAACATAGAAATTGTTTTAACTCACCAAAGTCTCACATTAAGAAATTTTATCTATTCTAGACTTCTATAAACAACGCAATATCATTGTATGTGGTATGTATTTATTATCACTTGTTACCTTTTGGGATTATTAACTCAAACATTAGAGTTTTTTTTGGCATGTATCTTCCTATTTTTCTTCTTCTTTAAATTAGCCTTGTCAAGAAGTTCAGTGTTATTAAGAGACCTCGTAATACTTATTCCAATTCATGAGAAGTTAGGTGATCCAACAGGGTTACTAACAGAAATGTAATTTTTTTTTTTAAATTATCATAATGATTATTTTTTTAAATTATAAAATTGGGTAAAATGTACTTTGATATACGATTTCATCACGAAAAAGTTGTGTATGATTTCACTTTTCATTTGTTTAAAATATCTTTTTTTTCTCTAAGAATTGAAATCATATATTGAAATACAATTTTAATTTTTTTCCCTAATTTCTAAAATAACTTAAAAAATGTTGAAATCATATTTTAACATACGATTTCAACTTTTAATACTAATAAAAAATTAATAAAACTAAAATCATATATGCATTTATAATTTTGTAATAATTTTCTGTAAAATAAAATCATGCTTTGAAACACCATTTGTTCATAGTGAAATCTTATTTCAAAGTACAATTTATCCATTTTCATACTTTTTGAAAATATATCTATTATGGTAATTTTAAAAAAAAAATTACACCATTATGATTCAATAGCAACCATCACCTATATATGATTTCAACTAATTTCTATATGATATGTATTCAAAATTTTCAATTTACAAGATAAAGTAATAATACTTAATTACATATGTCACGTATAAATTAATCTAGATTATATGGTCTAGGATCACATGATAATTTCTCTCATTTGAAGAGAACAAAAACCATGCAGCCTAGCATTACCAATTACTAAATAACAAGATTTTTCAACTTTTTCTTTCTTTCTGGTTGAACCATATCACTATAGCTATGTTTGTTTTTCCATTTAAAACTCGGTTCAACGCCAATCCATATCACTACACGTTAATCAAGTTGGAACTTGAAATAAAAAATTGACTTCATTCATGACTACGACTGACGAAGTGCTTCTAATTTGTAACTTTGTGTTATCCACGTAGTACACCTCATGAACAAACACTGCACTCTGAGAAAATGTTAAGATCATTGGGTAATTCACCTTCTTTACATTGCTGTTAACTTTTTTAGTGAAGTGATATTTCCACTATGTGAGAATTTTCTTAGAATTTTCGGCATCCACAATTTTATTAGTACTTTTTGTTGACTTTATAGTATACACCTAATACACAATTTCCATGGTTTTTCCTTCTCTCTCTTTCCCTCATTTATCTCACTCATCCCCACTTTCATGTCCTCTCTATATATGCACATTCGGAACCTCACACTTATTCCTACTACTTCCAATTCCAAATTACCTCTACTTCATCCTGTTCTTTCTCATCACTCTTCTTTGTTCCTTGATTGTTGCCATTTTCTCTCTCTCATTTGCCAAAGCCATGAACAAGTTTAAGAAATCTCAAGTTCTAGTTCTCTTAGTTCTAGTTCTTCTTCTTCTCATCACACCCTTTTTACCTTCCTCTTTGAGACCAACCTACTTGTATTTCATCATAAACTTCCTCATCATGGCACTTTTTGCTGAAGCTGGCCTCATTTCAGATTTTGCTAGGCCTTTAGAAGATAAAAAGCAATCTGCTTCAGTTACCAATTCCACTTCTGAGAAAAGAGAAGTTTCCAATTCCACCCCTACAGTTGTTGGAGATGATGTCTCAGAACATGTTGAAAAGTCTGCATCTGAGAGGGTTGTTTGTGTCACCAAAGTGGACAAGGTGCAAAATTCTCCTTCAATGCCTACCCTTTTATTCATAGGGGGTGGAGAAGCTGATGAAGAAGTCATGGATGAAGAGCTTGAAGCAGAAGAGGAGATTGGAGGAGTAAATGGGCAAGAGCTCTTTACAAAAGCTGAGGCCTTCATTGGGAACTTCTACAAGCAACTGAAGATGCAAAGTGAGGAATCTTGGATTTATCAAAAAGCCCTTTAGGAAGGATGCATTAGCTTTTACAATAGAATAATGTGATTTCTCTAGTGTTCTAGATTAGAAACTATGGTTCTTATGAGAAACCATAATATTATTCTCTGATGGTTTTTTCCCCTTTCATTGGGTTTGTACATATTTTAACTTCTGAATTCTGAGGTCAAGTATGTTTCCTAATTAGTACCATCATCAGATAAAGTTACAGATAAGAGGGTTTTAGTGTGGTGATGTTAGATTTCTTCATACAAATAAGAAAAGAGGAGGATGTTCTGAATGATGATGTACAAAATCATACATATGTTTGTGCCAGTCTCATCATCTATATTTGAGTCTCTTAGGTTGTTTCACTATTAAAAATATGCAAGAGTAGCAGTTTTTTTTATGACCAATTAAGTTGCTTTGCTATTTGTCTGAAGTCATGTGATGACTGATGAAATGGCCAACTTGAGGAATATCATATTTCAAAAAGGGTATGATGCTATTGGAATAATTTTAAGAATATGCTAAAGAACTCTTAAAAGTGGCATTTCATACCCAAAATAAGGGGCAGGTAAATTATGAATGGTGTCGGATTCATGGGAAGAAAAAAAAAAGAAGACTTGAATTTATTCTGATAAAGATCATCGATAAATATTAATTTTATTAGAAATATTAGTTGAGAGGATTCAAATGCATAATCTCATTTCCCTCTCTCATATTTTTATTATTTTTAGCTATTGAATCAAAATTATATCTTCATATAGATCACACCTTATTTTGGTTATACATTTGTGAAGAATATGTCACATCCATTTTATTATTAGCTGCACAGTAAAATTAGTAGATAATTCAAATATATGGCCTCTCATGTTAAACAGGGGACAATGTCTTAATGTGAAGGGGGATCATGTATTCTGGTCCGCAAGTGAATTTTACTAAGAAACATTGGCACAAATAAAGAGCTCTCATTTGCTTATTTTTGCTTCCAAGGTCAATTATGTACACGGCATGCATGCTTGTTTGAACACATGTGGGTCTGAGCTCTAAATTTTCCAAACCATGACTTAATCTTTGAGAAATATAAATATTGAAGTATCCTTTTGTTCATCTTGTCCAAATAAATTATTTTTCTAAGCTGAGAATTATGGTTTGTTTGATTCTTTTCTCACGTTTTGTTTTATAAACTGTTTTCTTAAACAATTTTAAATCGGTTGGTACTTAATCCAAAATCTAAAACTTAAAAACCCAAAAATAGAAATAGCTTAGAGATGGTTTCTCATGATATTCCTTTCCTATGCTTTTTAAAGTGCTTTGTTTAAAAATTTAGAAAAAAAATTGTTAGGAAACAAAAATTTGATCAGAGAATAAATACTTTTAAATGTACTTACGAAAAAGAAGTTCGAAAAATAGAAAACAGTTTTTTTGGAAAGCGCACCTTATATTTTTATTACCAAATTATTATATAGACATTTCTGTTTTCATAACCGAAAAATTTGACATCGTTTAAAAATCAAGATCATTAATTATTATAAACATATTTTCCTCTTAATCCACCAATATATTTTTTACAAAAATAAAGTTATAACAGTCATCAAATATTTAAGCAGTGTTAGAACAAAACTCCTATGTATCAATGAATCCTTGCAGGGGTGGCCTTATTTATGTATATAAATTCTTATAGGGATTAAATAGATTTATAATTTTTATTTTTCACAAAGAAAAGAAAATCTTAATGTACTTGTTGTCATCGTATTAAAAGTGTGGTCTCTTTTTTCTGGCATGAGAGAGAGAAAAAAAAAAGGACAGCCACATATGTCAGAATGACAAGCATAGCCTGGCAAGTCATTTATTATATGTATACTAAAATCTATGACCACATTTACTCCTTCAAAGTTTTACCTATAGTGCAAGTCAGGTACATGCGTGTTGCAGCGACCTATATGGAAGTGAAGTACTAGTACGTTACTAAGTTTTTTGCCATCATGTCACACAGGCTAGTCCCTTAGTTATGTATCAAAAAGGCCATATTTTAGGTTTGGAAAAACATAGATATTTTATCTTAATTTTAAAAAAGTTTTGAAAAATAATCCTTATCGTTTTCTTTTTAATTTTAATTATTATTTCTTTAAACCAATTTAAAATCAAACATCTGTGGCCTCTGCTGTGGTTTCTACTATAATTGTCTTGGTGGAAATCGCTCATAAGTTAGTGTTCTTATCAAACATATATATGGATTAATCAGATAATCAATGTACTCTAAGACTCTAAGTATAAAGAAAAATACCCATATTAATCTTGAGTAGCTCTAGACACTTAAAGTAGGGACTTCTTCCCAAATTTATGGATCACATGATTTAGTACAAAATCAATTCAAAATTATCATTTAGATTAAATCCAATCATTTAAATAAAAGCCTTTCTAACTTCTTTTTTTTTTTTTATAAAAAATTATGGTTAACTTAAAAATACTACATTATTTTTTTGTTTCTGAAGATAATACCGCATTTTTTTTCAAACATATTTGTAAGTTGTAACCTTAATTTGACAAATCATAAGAATGGACAGTTTTATCTTTATCTCTCCTCCAAAAAGGAAAGGTATTAAATACTCTTGTATTTAATTTGGTGTTTTTGTGGGGTCAGATGCCTGGAATGTTCATTCAGATTTTCGTTTTCAATTGTGCTATATTTTTTGGATTTCATATGTTATATGTTTCTTATAAGGTTGAATTCCCTTTTGCTTTTCATTTGTGTGCATTAGTGACATGATGTAGTCGTGAGACAAAATGTAAGATATTCTTTATATGCTTTCACACTAGTAATTCCACTCCTTCTTTGATACGTGGCCTATAGAGAGATTGGCAGTGAAGATCCTTATCTGAATTTTTCATGGAATTTTATTCCCACTATTCTTGATCTTGATCTTCCTGTATATGCAAAGAGACCCAAAAATTCCGATTATCGTCCTACCTCAACTTCGACAAATATGACCAACTATATTATTTTTATGATAAACCTGATGTCCATGTTGATAAAATATTGACCTTTGTTTGTTTGCAAGAATCTAAACGAGCTGAAAACATGAGTTGTTCAAATTTAATTCATTTATTTAAAATTAAGAGCTAATTGAAAACTTAAGCTTGATTTATTTTTAAAAAAATAAAACTTGAATTTAGTTTGTTTGGCTCATTTATAATTTAATTATTTTATTTTGTTAAAAATTCCCTAAAATATTTTTTAAGTTTATCAATTTAGTATCTAATAAATATTTTAATAATATATGATAATCAAGTACATAGAAGTATGTGCTTCACATGCAGTATTTAAAATTCTGTTAATGTTAAGCTTATAAAATTTAGAATTAATTTATTTAATTAATCCAATACATTTAAAGAGTTGAGCTCAGCTCTATAAAATTCTCAGGTCAATATTGTGATTTTGAATTTTACCCTTCTACTAAGAAGGTTCATAGCAATCTGTCAATCTTTGAAAGCAAAAGAAATGGACATTTTAAGTGTACACTCAACTCACTTAAGCAACTCATACAAATGTTTTGGAATCAACAGGTGAGTATTTCATTTTAATATGATTTATTACATACCTAATTACTAAATAAAATTTGAATCTTAAACTATTTAATTAAGAAACAAAATTTATTATCATTTATATTAAATCATTATTATTCTCAACAAATTCATATAAAACTACCTAATGTGTAAAAATTACATGAATGACGTTCAGAACTACTCCAACTTCTATAGAAGTGACTATGTAATGCATATTTGTTGTAGTTATTAGAAATAATTTAAAATAAGCTCAGTTTGAATGAAAGGGAACAAAAATCCACGATGTTTCGTGGTTTGGCTAACATGTCTTATACAAGCTACATCGAGGTTTCCTTGTAGCCGCAGTTCTTATACATATGATGATTTGTCCTTTTTGAATACTGTTACTCACGAATGATAAATACAAGATAACACTAATAATTTAATTATTTATTTTTGCTCCCACTGCCTCCACAATGACAGTATTTTACCATGACTCAAATGATTTAAAAAATTAACTTTTTTAAATGTTTTCACTTTTTAATAACTAATGTTTTTACAAAATTATATATATATATATATATATATATATATATATATATATTACACTCTATTATTGTAATTTGTTATTTTGCTTTATTATGAAGTAGAAATGTTAAATTATGTATTTTTAGGAGAATAATATTTTGTTAAATGTATATGTCATAAATATTTTTTTATTACTATGTTTCTTTTATGTAAACTCTTTCTAGTCTAGTCTACAAATCGGGTTTATAAAAGTTTTACTAGTTTACATAAACTCTCATCTCAAGTTTAAAAATATTAGATTACCCAAATTTTTGTAGGTTTAAATATATTCAATTCCTTAAAATATCATTTTTATTAAATATAAAAATTGAAAATGAAAATTCTTTTATAGAAACTGCCATTTTTAGTGATAAAATATATATAAGATGTTTTGTATTTATTGGTAATATATTATTACATATTCATAAGTACTTATTTAAGTGAATAAAATTAAATTTTGCAAGCTTGAGTTGTTGCCTCTCTACGCGAGTCACATATGCACATCATGGCCATTTTTTTTTATTCTCATCCTTAAAAGGAGAAAGAGCTTTAAATTTATGCTTCAAGAAATATTCTTAGGCGGTGGTGGTCGTCATTACTTTATGGATGTTTATTATATTTAGTCTTGGTCATAATGTCTCATGTATTTTTAAGACTTATAGTAAAGATTCAAAATTAGCTCTCATCTTTTCAATACTCTTATAAACAACCCTTCTAAAAATAACTGTCGAACACACACACGCACACAAAAAACTAATTAAGATTGAGGAACTAATTAAGTAGTTATAATTCAATAATATTACTTATAATTTAAAACGAAGGTTAGCGTGAATCACCTTAATAAGTGTTCAACATAAGACCATAACTTTTAGCCAATACATTTATCTCATCCTCATAAGCCAACCCTTATCTAACGACTAAAAGTTATGATCCATTGAAAACTACCTATCAAGGTGCTTCATTGTAACCTTTGTCATGATTTAGTTCTGTTCAATAATCCTCTATATAAACTTCTGCAAGGCATTTAAAACCAATAATATTAAATGTCTTCCCATTCTATAATTTCTTACTGAAAACTGAATAATATTCAAACACAAAACCTTATCAATTTTAAACCTTAATTTATGTACCAATAACTAATCTTAATCTCAGTTTAGATAACTTCCGTTTGCACACGAAATCTCATTCTACTTTTAAGACTTGAGTTCCCCCATTGAATAGTGGAAACGTGAGCGTCTAAAAGAGAGAGAGAGGGGGGGGGGGGGGGGGGGGGGGGGGGG
>CM023948.1:25376654-25434308 GCA_013407115.1 Glycine latifolia | reverse complement strand
GGGGGGGGGGGGGTATTGCTATAAGTTGGTTAAAAGGGCCTTATACATCACCGAAGAATAATAATACCAGCAAAACACAAATATTCCCATAAAAAGTACATTAAAAAATTCCTCCATATCTGCTTGAGAATAGAGCTAACGTCCTTTCCTGGGTGTGTTATTTTAAGTTTTATTGCAGCCGCAACCATAATAGACAATTTTTTTTTATCAGCAATATATATATATATATATATATATATATATAAACATAAGGAAGAATCACAGTACAAGTAGTACTATTACAAGAACAACCTAGCACCAAATAGCAAATCTTTGACAACCTAATACATGAATACTACAAGAATTAAGAGGCCAAAGGTCTGGATGGATGGAGGATAAAAACTATATGGTAAATCCTCCCCTTATTACAAAAACCTCTCTCAAATTACTAGACCAGAATTGGAAAGAGGTGTCAAATCCTTTCTCCAAATTCTTAAGCCATGTCCAGCAAGTAAAAAGCGCGTCATCCATCAATTTATGGTTATTGAAGCTTTCATTGTGGAAGATGATTTTGTTTCTGTGCCACCAAATAGTCCAGGTCAAGGCTATCCACCATATTAGCCATCTATGCGAGCTGGCCCCAATATTGTAAAAGAAAGAGTATTGACTAAAGTGTTCTTTCGGAGTTTCAGAGAAGACACCCATAACATTTAGCCACGACATAGATTCCCACCATAGCGGCTTAATTCTGTTACAACTGAAAAAGAGGTGTGCTGCCTCCTCGTCTGTGTTGCTGCAAAAAGGACAGAGGGTATCATTGAGGTCTATATTTCTCCTATTAAGGTTCATCTTCGTAGGCAATTTGTCCCTAATTAATCTCCAAGCAAAGCATGATGCTTTATTGGGGATTTTGACTTTCCAAAGGTCCTTGAAGACTTCATCTTGCTCCAAAATTGGCCCTGCCCTATTAAGAAACCTATATGCACTTCCCACTGTAAATTTTCCACTCGGATCAGCCTTCCACTTCCACAAATCTTGCTGTTGGACTTGCATACCACAGTCTTGTATATCTTCTAAAAATTTGACAACAGATACTACCTCTCCCTCCATGAAAAATCTTCTCCACTGAAGTTTCCATTCCCAGCCTGAATGTGTTGAGATACCCATTTGCTGGATATAGTTTTGTTGTTGATGAGATATGTGATACAGGCGTGGGTACTTCTCCTTCAACGGCACTCCCTCATTCTTCCAACTATCCTCCCAAAACAGTACCTTCGATTCGCAACCCACACTCCAAGTTAGCCCACTTTGGAATCCATTCCCCTCCCCGGTCAGATTGCATACTAAACTAAGATCCCTCCACCAAATGGATTCTCTACCAGACCTCCCAGATCCTTCCAAGCTCCTCCACCCTCAAATCGAGTCCAGCACTTGAACCCACAAATCATCTTGCTGATGAAACATATTCCAAAACCATTTCCCAAGTAAGGCATGATTGAATGTAGTTAAGTCCATAATACCCAGGCCCCCGCACTCTTTTGGTTGGCACACCAAATCCCAACTAACCCAAGCGACCTTTTTTTTACCATCACTCTCACCCCACAAAAATCTTCTATGAAGTCTCTCCAGTCTAGATATCACCTTCTTCGGAACCTTGAAAAAGGAAAACAGGAAAATAGGAATCGAGTTTAAAATTGATTTTTATCAAAGTCACGCTTCCCCCAAAAGATAAGGTGTTTCTGGTTCCAATTTGCTAGTTTCCGCTCACATTTCCTGACTAAGGAATCCCATGTCTCACATCGTCTTGGATTGGCCCCAATAGGGATACCCAAATAGGAAAAGGGTAAAGACATCACTCTACAATTTAGGTAAGAAGCAGCATTGCTAGTCCACTGTTCAGTCATGCCAAAAGCCCCAAATCTACTCTTAGCAAAATTGATTTTTAGCCCGACACCAATTCAAAGCTCCTCAACATGACCTTAATTGCTTTAACATTTTCCATCGATGCTGTCCCAAAAAATATGGTGTCATCAGTATATTGTAAGATGCTAATATCAACCAGTTTCTTCCCCACATTATAACCCTCAAACAAATTCTTTTATTGTGCTTCTCTCATCAATCCAGTAAGGCCCTCAGCGACAATATTGAACAAGAATGGGGCTAGAGGGTCTCCTTGTCTGAGGCCACGCTGTGGAGTGAACTCCTCAGTTGGGCTCCCATTAATCAATACAGAAACAGATGCAGATTTTAAGCACCCTTCAATCCACATAATCCACTTAGAGCAGAAGCCCAACTGCTTCATCATATATAACAAAAATTCCCAGCTAACTGAGTCGTATGCCTTTTCATAATCAACTTTAAATATGAGGGAACTTCTGTTACTCCTTTTTGCCTCGTCCACCACGTCATTTGCTATAAGCACACCTTGCAACAAATCCCTCCCTTCGATAAATGCATATTGTCGGTGGTCAATGATGGAAGGCAACACCCTTTTCAGTCTAGTAGATAATACCTTCGCCACAATTTTATATGCGCAGCCAATAAGGGAGATAGGCCTATAATCATTCAGACCCTGTGGATCATGTCCCTTAGGAATCAGGGCAATGAATGACGCGTTGCCACCCCTTGGGAAAACACCATTCACATAAAATTCGTCCATGAAACGGAGAAAATAAGTTTTGATGACATCCCAGAATTCTTTGATAAATTTAAATTTTAGTCCATCTGGCCCAGGGCTCTTCTCACTACCACAAGCCCAAACAACGTTCCTCACCTTAGTTGCGTCAAAACGTGCCATCAAAGCCTCATTGTGTTGTTGTTCAATGGTCATGAATTTAACTCCATCTAAATTGGGTCTAACATGAACCGGCTCTTCAAATCTGCTCTTGAAGAAAGAACTGACATGTTCCTTAACCCTGTTTGGTTCCTCTAACCAGCGCCCGTTAGCCAACACTCCTCTCAACGTATTGTTTCTGCGCTTCCAGTTTACAGTTAAGTGAAAAAATCTTGAATTGCAATCCCCATCCTTGATCCATCTAGTCCTAGCTTTTTGTCTTAATATTGAGGCATTTGACAAAGCAGCAGCCCACAACTCCTTCTGTAACTGTTTCCTTCTCTTTGTCTCATCGTCATTCAAATGTCTATCGTCACCATCTGTTTCTATTCTGTTGAGCTTCGCTTCAATTTTCTTCAATTTCTGCTGAACGTCCCCAAATTGGGATTTATTCCAGGCTTTCAACTTTTGTTTAAGACCTTTGAGCTTTTCTTTTAATGCATATCCCCCACCCATTGATCACATTTGAGTTCAAGCTATCACACACAACCTTCCTGAAAGATTTGTCCTGAAACCAGCAATGTAGTACCCCGAATGGCTTTGGGCCCCAATCAACCTGAGAGGATCTCAACAAAATGGGGCAATGATCATAGAAATTTCGGTCCAGTATAAACTGGATAGTGCCCTGCCATTTGTCGAGCCATGCAGCTGATACTAGGGCTTTATCAAGTCTACTTTTGGAAGTCCTGTTTGGCCTATACCAAGTAAATTTACGTCCAACATAGGGTACATCATCAATCTCCATTTCTGCAATCCATTCATTGAATTCCTTCACCATGCCATCATCTTGAAATCTTTGGCAAATCCCCATTCTTTCGTAAGATCTTCTGATATTGTTAAAGTCGCCCAATATACACCATAAACTTCCCATATTAGCATTTCTCAATTGCCTGATATCTTCCCACAGGTTCCTTTTCAGGGAGGCCTCATACGGTGAGTATACATTCACGATGACAACTTTAGTACCATCTGCAACCCATATGCTTTCCAGGTATATAAATCTGCCGCCTAACAGCTTATTATCTAATTTAAACACCTCCTCACTCCAGATGCACAGTAAACCACCAGCTCTGTTGCTTGCTGGCAGAAATTCCCACCTGACCTCAGAGTCACCCCACAGTGCTTGACATACCTTAATATCAATGTTATCTTTTTTAGTCTCTTGCAGACACATGTCCAGTTTTTCCTTCACCACCAGTTTTCTAATTGCAGCCCACTTAACCCCCCTTCCCAGCCCTCTTATGTTGTATGATATAATCTTCATTGATTGTCTTCGCTGTTACCCAACCTCAGGACCTCAGCCAAGTCTCTTTCTTCCAAGTCTGACATTGCTTTCATCATATCAGCCTGGCTATAACAGTTAGGCCTAATAATTTTGCCAGTTTCCATTCACCACCTGCTTCTATTTTCCAGTCACAATTTACAAGGCTGCTAGCTGACTTTACCTTCTCGGAAGAAATGTTTTCTAACTGTCTATCCCCCCATCCAGCAATATCCTTTAAGCCGCTACCACTCGCCATTGTTGGGGATGAATAAGGCTGTAGAATAGTAGATTCATTGCCTTTCTCAAGAGTCTGCTGATTAGTGAGCCCACTTTGCTTGTCAATAGTTCTAATGGGCCCAGTATCCTTTTTGCACCCCTTACTTCTAGAATAAACATTCCACTAATTATCAATTGGATTTCTGAACACATTGTGCCCAATTACTTTATGGCCCAATATATTGCTTGACCTTATCTAAACTTCTGTTCACGGGGCCCACAGGAGAGGTTGCAGCGTCCACTTCCTCTATACCCTCGTGTGTCTCCGCCTGCTTTACAATTCCTTGCAGGGGTGGGTCCCTCACCAAACTTCTTCTTCCAGAGTTTTCTGCTCCCAAATCCCCAACGTCCCTCTCTCTCACCCCAAATCCGTGACAGCTCCATCCACAGCTTCACCTGCCACTTGCCCAACAACGTAGGTATCGCTTTCCTTTTCCTTGTCAGTGGATACATGATATAGACCCTCGCTGAAAGCATGCATAGCTTCAGCCTGAGAACTGTACCTGCTGTCAAAGCATAGTTGACGGACCAACGGTTCTTGCACGAGACAGTGACCCGCGGATATGTCCTTTTCCTCCCTGCTATTATCGTCGACATCCCTACCTGCACCCGCCACCATAGCTAGCATCGGAGTTTCAACAACAAAACTGTTCCCCGATGACTCGCCGGCGCCGACTGAGCTCTTGTCGGACTGAATCTCCTCCTCCGATGAGGTGTATATCCCCCTAGAACACTTGCAAGAGTTGAAGCATGTCTCCTCAACGATGCTAATGTTATATTCTGACCCATTGATGGTAGCCACAATCTCGTGATTGATCGTGGGCTGCCATGGTGTTTTCATGAGCAGTCGCGCCCTATCAAAACAGTGAAGGTCATCCGTGTCATCATCTAGTTCCACCACTTCGCCTATCCCTGCGACAAGCTTTTTTATACAGTCCCTCTCCCATGTATGAAGTGGAATACCCCAACATACAATCCATACCAGCCTAAATCTAGCCCTTAAATTTGGGCTCCATTTTTCCAGAGAATTGAACAAGGACACACCCGTTTCTTCTGCCTCCCTATGCATTTCTTCTGCTTTGGAATCACTAAGTCCCATGTGTAGGACCATATTGTTGCCCAAGTACTTAGGATTGATATCCTCGCCTCCATCCCACAGAAGTTCTTCTTCAATTCTCTCAAACGCCGTCAGATTCCTTAATCTGCCAATCCAAGCTTCGCAACACCATTTCCAATTCTTCACCGGGATAGATAACTGAGCAATCGAATGGGAAGGTCTACCCATTGCTTGCACATGTAGCACATGCCTCCTCCATGTCTTCGTATGCTTGCCTGTTTTAACCACTTGTGCATAGGAGGCATTGCAATTCTGTTGATAGTGCTTTACACCCGACGTACTCTCTTGAGCCACACCTACTTTACTCTTGCCCTTAACCTTGGCTATCTCCTTGACCTCAGTAATCTCCCTATTGTGCTACTCATTCATATTTGTTTTCACTCCCAACGCCCAAACTCTATCATGTTTGGGGAGGTTCACATGTAGCTTAAAACCCCCCCACAACCAAGTTGTCCAACAACCTTTCAAGTTTACTAATATCTTTGACACCTTTAAAACGCACAAAACCGTATCTTCTTCCATGCCTATTTCTGTGTTTTGCAATGAAGATCTCCCTCACATCTCTCCATTTTTTGAATTCAAACCACAAATCTCTTTCACCCATCTCTTCAAGAAACCGTGAGAAGTAGAAGGACATGACATCTACCACATCCCTCCAATTTTTCCTATTGCCTCCCCATCGTCGTGCCTCCGCTGCCATCAAATGTTGCTGACTGTACCCTTTCCCGACGAAGTTGAGACATGAGCTATCCTTAGTCCTCTCCCTAAACCTACCTCTGTGATTCACTCTAACCCACTCACTGTTTCTCACTCTAAAGTTCTCTCCCATCTTTTTCCCCTCTTAAAAAATTGACAAACAGCTTCAGGTATTACGGCAGCAATTAACTATAGAAGTCTATAAAGAGCATATTAAATCGCTTCTTAGATTATATATTTTTTTCTTAAAAAAAATATTACTGCAGACCCCCAAATCTTATTCATAACCTTGAACAAGCATTGCGTTTATAAAATGCCACCTTTCTAGAATGCCTTTAACTTGATTGAAAATTTGAGATCATAATGTACCTACTCAAAGTTCATTAAGGAGTAAAAAACCCCACCTCAATGTCTAAATAAAACCCCACCTATTGTGATACATTCAAATTATTAAAAAGTATATATGAAAAAATGCTTCTAACTTTCCATGCACCATTAATTTACAACCTTTTCCTCTGAACAACCAAACTCCAAGAAATATAGATATAACCGGACTTTAACCGGACTCCAAAAGGGTGATAAAAACCAATGAAGCATAGTTTATACTCAGGTCACAATCATATGATCGAAACCTCCACCTTGTAGTGCAGGAACCCGATTCCCTCCAACATTGTGAAGCAATTGTTGTAGCCACCTCCTAGTTGTGGGGTCCTCCTGAATAAATCAAATCAAGACCAGATAAATGTAAGCAAACAAAGCATGTATATTCTTATGAGGGCGAATGGAAAATTTCTAGCTCTTAAATTAAAGATTTTGTTGTGCAGCGTGAATATTCTACAACCTATGATTTCTTTAATCTAGCAATTCACTCTATTTCATTAAATAAAAATTTTATATCACGGGAACTAGAGGTACTTACACGAAGGCAAGTGCTGAAAGTAGCATCTCTTAACATGTCTGGTAGACAGCTTCTTAATGCATCACAAGCCCTATTTTAACCAGACCGAAGTTCAATTAGAGTTTTGAAAATTGATAACAGAAAGGATATGTATGGCAAGAGGCAGTTTAGGTGGAAGGGAAGAAGAAGGAACACACATGCATGTTGTAAATTAGTAATCAACCTTGGATTATCTGACAGGCGAAGATAGCATCGAATGATATGCTTCAATAGACGAGATGAGGGTTGCTCAGCGAGAGCTGCCACCATGTTCCCCAGAACTCGACCTACTGCGAAAAAGCGCTCTGCTGTAGTACAAATATAGTCCAAGCCCACATCGTCCAACAGAATTTTTTGAACAATAAATGTTGCAACCTGGGGTGGTAGAGCTTACATTAGACAACCATGCTCCAATATACTATTATTTATTTATGTACATATATAAAAGACGGGCAATTTAAAAAGATCAAGCAGCTTTACGTCTGCAGAACACAGGAGATCAAAAGTTTATTATAACACAACCGTGAATCTATGTCAAACATTTTGGCTTACAGATCAAGAACTGTATTTGAACTCATACAGTACAGACGCCAGTGCTCAAATTACATCTTGATGAAGTTCAAACTGTCCCATAACAAGCAAAAAAATTGAGACTAACTATTCAGAAGGCTTTACAATAATCTCAGAGGCACTCTCCTCAAGTAAAATTTCCTGTGCCAACTTATCTAATGCTATCTCTTTAATCAACATATGAATGCATTAACGATAAACCATAAGTATGTTTAGCACTGTATTGGAACGAGCAAGATAGCTTCACATATGTGCTTATATAAAAATGTGCATATATACATGATGAAATATCAAATATGGAAGAGGAAATGGAAACTAAATTCAATTACCAGACAATGTGATGGCATAAATTCACCAAAGACTAAGAATAAAGAATCAGAAAACTCAACTGTTTTGGATAGTTCACTGCCCATTTCCATGGTGCGCAAGCACAGAGGAATTATCTCTGTTGAAAGAAGGAAACTTATAACTTCTGTATCATCAACCTAGTGAATAAAAATCAGACGGAAAAAAATGTCACATGCAATTGATAAAAACACAAGAATAGATGAAATATGAATTACCAAAAAAAAAAAATCAAGAAACAATGATAATGTAACATAAATAGTGTTCCTTGATATAGAGATGAACTCATCCTAACAAATTGTATTTAGTGATTTTTGTGTCAAGGATTTTGTTGATAATTTTTTTTCAATATTGCTTGCCATATAATCATCAATCATGTATATTGCCATATAATTTTTTTTAATGTAGATGTTTGCATCCAACAATAGAATGAGCAAAGAAGAAATACCTTCACCAATGCACCAATGACACCAAGACTGGTAAGCCTCAAGTACTCAAATGGTCTTGACTTGCTTGTTGTATTAAGGAAGGGATACAGATATAAAGGTATATGAGCTGCAGAGGAGAAAAAGCATGTGCAACAATTCATTGTATGAAATATCAAACACTTCATGTACTGTCCTTCTAACGAGCAAAAACCATAACCGATATTGTGACATCACAGAAATCTTATTATTATTCAATATAAAAAAGGTACATGTAAACTAAATGCTTCTAGCCTAAAAGGCTTAAAAGTGTATAGATATTGGAAGTAAGAAATCCAACAACAGCAACAAGGACAATGTTATGACAGCTAAAATGGGAAGTCATGTGCGATGACCAATAGGAGAAAGGAACTTCATTCTCCAGCAACACAGGAAGTCCTAAGATGAGAAAGACAATGACAAGATTCACTTCTATTCATAGAAAAGCTATTTGTTGGATGTAAGATTTTCAGCAGACCATCTTATTTATCATTCAGGATAAGAGATCCTCCAAAACCATCTTATACATAAATTAAAAATAAAACATAGACTAAGCCAATCAGCAAACAGGAATTTCAGCATATGCATTATATTGCCGTGAAAATTTTCAAGCAGAACGAATTAAATTTGCAAAAAGGAGAGAATTTGCCCATCATCTGTTTATGCAGTAAATTTATCATAAAGAGAAATCAATCAAATTAAAAGGCAACTATTGACAATTCAATCAACCCCCCTTAAATCACGAGTCCATTTAGCTCATCAGCTTGACTTGTATCATGTCCCTACAATGCTCATCTTGATCTTATAGTTTCCAGAGCTTCCAATTCATCATATTACTCAGATGGCATTAACCAAATAAAAAAAAAAAAAAAAGCTGACAGCATCGTCTAAAGCACTTGAGCAAATGGAAAATGCTTATTTTACGAACATGCTACTTCTATCAGACGCGTAACACAAAGGTGATTAATACAGAATCAGGCAGAAGTTCAAAGTCCTTCAGATGAATGAGGAAAGTGACAATACCATTGAGGAATAGCATCCTTGTATCAGGGTGAGATGCTACACACTGAAAAAAAAAAAATTACAAGGAAAAAAACTTGGCAGCATGAGTGTTTTGTTTGTTTTCTTCATAACGGATTTTGAATGAAGATACGAGGACAAAACGATCACACAGGAAGCAACTGATTTTCAGAATTAAGAAACTTAAAGAAACATTAGTGTCTTCTTTTGTTTTGTCCTATAAAAAACAAAATAATGAAATTTGCATAATGTATTTTGTTCCAGTCCTTTTGAAATTAATCGGTATAAATGTAATAGACAAATGCATGCTTTAAATTTGATATTTACTTAAAGAGAGTTTTGGAGTATTTTGGAGTGTGTTTGTGTTTATATAATTGCATGTTTACATTGACCAAGGCTGATTAACTAGTCAGAATCATGTAAGATGCAGATACAATTCTTCTGTGTTAGGCAATGGTTCACACTTCAAAGCTTTTTTATGGCCACCACAGTGCACATCATTGAACAGAATTTATCATGTTAGAACCAGAAAGTGGTTAAAAGGGTATTCTAACAAGTTTGGTATCTATGCTTTTTATATGGGTTATGCCTCCTTGCCATTTTTCCAACAACAACAAAGTTTTTGCCAACTATGTGGGGATCAGCTATATGGATCAAAGGAAGCCATAATGTTCTATTGTGAATCTTTAGACAAACAATTTACTTCTAAAGCATTTTTAATGGTTTCGGTCATAATTTTCCCTCTACCTCCAGTGATAGGGTTACCCACTTACCCTCCATCTGATCTACTCATCTTAATAAGGCTTTTACAAGTCTTCTCCACACATGCACAAACTACCTAAGGCAAGATTCTATCATTTTTTCTACTATCCTAATTTTCACTCTAATGCTTTCATTCTTAATCCTATCTAGTCTAGTATGCCCCAACAATCGACAATCGTACCTCCTAGACATTTTTATAAATAATTTATTAAAAAACAATTTAAAGTCCAAATTCCATAGTTTGGTGATCTAGAATATGGCAGTCATATAATGGAAGTTATTCACTAACAAATTAAACGAATGTCTAAGTAAAATACTGCACACAACTTTATAGGACAAAGTCATCTGACCTGAAGAAGAGCAAGAGCATTGCACACTCGATTTGATTGTGCAGGAGTAAGATTTGGTGGTGAAAGAACAGGGTATATTGAAACTATTTCCTGAAACAAAAATAAAATCCTAGTAAGTGAAAAACAATTGATAGGAAACTTGCCATTGGAAAACAACAAACAAAAATTCAATGCTTAAGGAATGAAACGAGACAAGTTTTTTCAAGGGCATGAATATAAAATATAAATACAAATTAAATGTGAAGAAAATGATGGACATATGCACATAGCATGCAGAGACTATAAAATATGAAATACAAATTAAATGAGGAACAACTAGCAACACTCCTTTCATTTTTTTGGTGTTAATTCTATGAAACATGGATCCACATGTATTAGTTGCTAATTTCCTTTTATACCCTTAATTTATTATCAAGTCTATCAATTTAGATGCGTTTATTGGCTTATTAACAATGTATGTTACATTCATTGGTGGAAAAAATTATTCCTTGAATTATGTGTAGTGTCATTAAATATTACAACTACTTTCAATGGGTATTTTTGGAATAAAATTTAAATTTTTTATACTACTAATTTAATTTAACTAACTAACCTACTTTTATTGGTCTTCATGAATTAGTTATTTGTTTCTTATATGAAAGACTGATGGGAGTAGTGTGTTTGGTTTGGTTACAGGGAAACGAAAAAAGGGGGAGAAACTTTTTAGATTTTACCTCCTTTTGGGGTTCATATATTTGGAGGGGGGCAGAAATGAAGGGGCTAAAATCCCTTCCTTCCCACACTTGTCTCCCCTTCAACATTGGGTTTGGAGCATAGGGAAAGCAGATTATAATTTTTGGACTATGCAAACTAAATTTCCCAGAGATTTCATTTTACCTACCTGTCATCTCTTGTATTACTATTTAGAAGAGTGAAGAGTATAACGGTAAACTCCATATTTTTACTCCTCAACCCTTCTCTTGAACCAAACCAAACAAGGAAACTTCTTCCTTAACTTCCCTTCCATCCTTTCAACCAAATGCGCTGAAAAAAATGCAGTTTGCAGAGTAGCTGAGAGTATAAAAGCTCACTAATAACCAAAAGTATGATTGGCTTAGTTATTATGACCAATTTTTCGAGCTATCAGTTTTAAATAAGTTGAGTTATATCACACAATCACCATTTACTCCTATCACCCAATCACCATCCCATCAGTTTTTATGACTATAAAAAGTTGGTTTTGCAAAGGAAAAAAGTTGGAAGCAAGTAAAGACACCAACTTATAAAAAGATATAACTGATCATAATGGAATGATAGGTAATAAAAGCATACGGAGAAAAGGAAAATGTATAAGCTCAAAATTTACAAACTAAGTAAAAATTAACAAGAAAGATTAAAGCAAAGTATGGTAAACAATACAGGCAAGGAATATGTAACTCAAGTCAGATATCATACCTGTAAAAGTGCAGCAATTGTACCAAAAGAATTCCATAGCAACGGAGCAAGATCTTGAAATAGCTCCCTCTTCTAAAATGCAAAAAAGCATGCAAGAAAGACATTGATGAGATACCTCTATGAGCATATCAGCACTACCAAACATTTACAAGAAAAAAAAAGCCAAATCATGATATAATTACAATAACTAATATTGCCAATATATTTGTTCTACGTCGTTCTAGATTGTGAATGGTGTTGTTGCATGGTGGGTCTGTATTATAAATTATGTTGGTCATAGGATTTGAGTCTCTGAGAATTAAGTTGCTAAATTGTAATCATCATTCATTGACTATTCATAAGTATCACAGTGTTTTACTGTGTAATGTTGTAATTAAAACATATAAAATCATATATTTCACACTCTCCCTCAAGTTGGAGCATATATGTCCTATGAACAAAGCTTGTTACAAATGTGGTATACCCAACAAAAACAAAAATAAAGACGGTTCCTTTCGTGTGGTTGCGCCGAAAAACTTCAGAGGCAACCAACAAAGGCCCGTAGTTGTGACAGGTGTTCACCTGTGAATAAAGCAAAGCCCGCCCTCAGGCAAAAGGAGGCGATTCCAGTGTGACGCTCGCCTGAGATGCGTCACGCGTAGTGTGCCTGAACTTCTCTCGCCAGAAAAGGGCCCTGTGTGGGGTGCTACTACGGTGTGTTCAGTTTGCTAGTTGGCTACACACGTGGATGGCATGGCATTCAAGAGGGCGGTGCACTAGCTTCCAAACAGGCCCAACAGTGGGCATGGGTACTGTTCACCCGCAAAGAAAGTTGAGCACAAAATGTATTTGTGTGAGGGACGTTGGTGAACGTCATTACGGAAGCGAAGTCCAAAGGAATCTCGATAGCCATGAAGGGAGAGGCAACGATAGTGGTCGTCGGCAAAAGGATGCCAAGGCAGCTGCCAAATAGAAGCAAAGGTGTGCGGTACCGCACACACGTTTGTGAAGAGAAGGAACGTAACCTTAAAAGGGCAGAGGAACGTCCACGAGGGACAGTAGGTCCCTGGTGGAGAACGACTTTCGTTATTCTTCTGTCAAGAATAACCTAAGCTCTAATATCATATTGAAGTATTTTAATGTGTAATGTTGTGGGTCAATGTAGACCACACCAAGCCCAAAAGTGTTGGGCGTGAAGAGGTGTGTTCTCACATCACATCGACTAGAGATAAGGCCAAGATAGAGTATATAAGTGAGGGGATACCCTAACCCTAAGAGATAGTTTTTGGAGTTGAGTTAGGCCCAAACCCACATTCTAAGAATATGTTTAAGTAGAATTGCCAATGTCATTTTTTACAAACATTATGCACTAACATGTCTTAGTCCATAAAGCTTGCACCCCCAATGTAACACCAACAGTAAAAAGAAGGACCTATATTATCCAGGATACCACCCCCCCTAAAGCTCACATTAAATAAAAGGCTGAGAACCAAGATGGAGGCACCTTGTGTGAAGAGGCTGGTACAGCCGAATCCTGTTCAACTGGGTTGTTCATTTTTTCACTTTTGGTTTAGGACGTGTGATCAGACTGGCACAAGGACCATTTCCTCAATTCGTTCCTTACAACACTAGTCATTTTTACCATTGTCTTTCATTCAATTTTGTTGAGAAGTCAATTTTCCAACTTCGGCAATCCAATTCCAGATTAGGAAAAACACAGGCAATCTAACACCCCACCAATGTGTGACAAGGGAACAAATTTTTGTGTATCCAAATTCCGCTTACTTTTAGAAAACAAATTCAAATTTAAACAAGTGCATCCCTACCAACATTGAATTACTCCATCTCATTCATGTTGCTGGAATTTAACAAAAGGGGATTAATAACACAAACGCCAAAGGCATGAAACCAATTCTCACCTCCACTAGTTACAGTTACACACATAAAAACCAATCTCACCTCTTTCCTCAAACAAAATCACAATGTGACTCAAAAATAGAGAGAAACAAACAACAAACAGGGGAAACAGAGCTTCAAAACAGCCATCTAACTCTCCACACACCACATCAAATCTCATAACAGCAAAAACGGCATCAGCCTGATATCTCAACGGCTAACTAACACACGAAAATCAGAAGGAAAAAAAAAGGTTTCAATTCATATTGACAGATACACACACAAAAACAAACAATTAAATAAACAAACCAAACCCTGATTACAACCTCAGAAAATCAAAAAGCAGAGACTTCAATATTCAATTCACAGTCACAACAATTCAAACGAGGAAAAATTGAAGCAGAAACTCGAGAGAGCAAATAAAAACGGTTATTTATTAGGGTTTACCTTCGAGAGTTCGAGAAGCGCGTTTTCACGGAGCTCAGGGTTGCTGAGTTCGAGCACGAGCTGCTCAGCCGACGCCATCTTCCGATCCTTGCCGGCGCCGGATCCCTGTGCTCCGGCTCCGACACTCGGCGGCGGAGGCGGTGCGCCACCACCGCCACCGAAGGCCGCGCCCATCGACAGCGATTGGGGCAAATTCGACATTTCGCGATTGAGCTGTGTTTGGTTTCTGCTTCCGCCACTCTACCCACTCTGTTTTTTGGGGTTTGGTCTCTTTTTTTTTTTTTTTTTTTTTTCTTTTTTTTAAAGCCACCAAAAAAAACAAGATAATTTTTTTTCTTTTTGCATTTGAAAATTTGAAAATTTGAAACCTGATTTTTTTTCTTCTTTTTTTAAGTGAAGAAGGACACGTGGCTTATGCAACTAAACTGAAATGCACTTGTTGCGAATTGCGATTGATGCTTAACTTTGCTTTTGTTTTTGGCTTTTTACTTTTAGTTTAGTGTGCAAGGATTTAGGATGTTACGTAGGAGAAAGAGAGAAACAAGAGTGAAGTTAATGGAAATTATGATTTTTTTTATTTTGTTTTATTATTAAATAAATAATAAAATAATAGATAGATATTAGATACGATATAAAATAGAATTATTTATTTATTTATTATATGTGTACTTATTTTTTTATTTATTATATGTGTACTGCTATATTATAAAAGGTTTGTAAATTAATTTTCTTTAATTAGAGTTTTTTTTGCCTATTTTTATGACTAGAGGAATACAAAATACTACACTAATTTTTTTATAAGTTGCATATATTTCCTTTTTTTATATAGAGGTATATATATTTTTTATTAAAGATAATTTTATTTGAGCCGAATAAAATCCTTAATATAGATAATAAAATTTTTCATTTAAGTATTTAACCATACTTTAGTTGAAAGCATAAAAAAATATATTATAGTTTAAGTGGGGAGATTTAACTAACTCATCAAAAACTAATTCTAATTACTCTATATGAGTAGTAAAAGGCAATGTCTTTAAGGCACATGATAATCAACAATAAATGTATATTAAATTTGTAAGCAAATCTTGTATTAATTACAAATTTAATGAATATTGACTAAAATAATCATTAATATAATTTTAAATACTAAAAATGAAAAAAAAAGGCATTACAAGGATGGAAAATAAAAAAACAAATACATGGACTAAAACAAAAAATTATCAAATGAATCTAACTCAATTGTTTAAATATGATGCGTGAGTATTGTAAACCTCTTGTACCATCTCCAATTCCTACCAATCAAAAAGACTAAAAGAAAAAAAGTGACATTTGTAAGCACAGGAAAAATTAAGCCTTAAATAAAATGTATAAGTTTATTAAAAATTAATAGTCACTCATTTTTTTAGCCTTTCTTTTACTTTTTTCCCTTATTCAACACTTAAAATCACTCACATATTGCATAAACACTCTAGTCTCTCATACTCACTGTTTACATTATTCCTTCACTCTCTAATACAAACATACCTCAGGAAAAAAATGCACACTCAAGGTACTCTCAGCATTAAAATACACATACAATTAATCAATTAGCATCTGCACCTTTATGTGGATGTACATGTATGCTGTGGATCATATTTAATCTTATCCTTTTCTTACATTGGTAGACATACCAAAGAAAAGCATTCAGGTAAAATGTCATGAAATTCTGGCTGAAAGTTACTTCCATAGATGCAGTGTGCCTTATATTCTCAAAATCCGCCTTAACTTGTAAACCTGAAAAGGTAGAAAGTCCTTATCCTTAGTACTGCCAAACAGACATAGTCAATACAAACATATGCATATTACTTCAAAATTTCTGCACAGAACATCTGATTGAAGGTTTGTAAATTGTAATATAGATGACTTTTGCAATGAGTAATCCTAGTAGCAGTAATATAGTTATAGTACAAGTTATATTTATATAAACTTAATAGATTTTAATAAATTGGAAAAGGAGGAAATCCCTGCATATAGATGTAGAGATTAATTACAATAAATGCCAAAGAACTTGAGTGCTGAAATGTAGATATGGTTTTATTTATTATATAAGCAGTATACATGTCTAAATTGAAACTATTCATTATTTGGTTCAACCTATCCCCCCTATAGCATCTTAAAATTTAATGAGTGCCATATAATTATATCCAGTTTCAGAAATCACAACACTTTGAATAGATAATACATATATAGATAAATTGACAACAAACTGCAACAGTTGGCTTTTGAGATCAAAATTGTGGCTAAGTAGTAGGGAAACATTGGTCTAAGGGTAAGTTTAGTGCCCCCTAAAAACGGATGAAATTTCAAGGATAAACTTATGTCATAAAAGTGTATGAGAAAGTCATTCCTTAAAAGGTTATGTCCTCAGCAAAAAGGTGCTGGTATGGTATGAGTCCACACAATATTTTTAACCCAAAGAATAGAGTTCAAAAAATCAGATAATTAGTGCTTTACAATTTTGGGAGGACACCAAACTGAGTATCAAAAAGGTGCTGGAATGGTATGAACCCACACATCAAAAGAGAACAATATTTTCAACCCAAAGAAAATAAAATCAGATAATTAGTGTTTTAAACCTTTTTGCATTTATTTGTGAACTGCCCATAATGCAATAAATGGGGTGCACAAGAAAATCAGATATGATTAGTTTTACTTTTCTTTTTTCCTTATTGGTGATAATTATTGATACCAAATAAGGGCTAATGAGAACCTAGAAAAAAAAAACTTCAACTTAGATATATTTCAATTCTTTGATTGTATAACCATGATACATATAGTTCTTGGGAATAAAGTAAAATGTAACAGCAACGAAATTATCAACCTGAGCAGTTCTGCTGGGTAGTGACACCTCTACGCAGTTTCGAAGGTCGTCAACTCTGTCAGTAGTCAACACATTTGTTGCACACATCAAAGACACAAAATAAAATGTACAAAACTAAATCTTTAAAAGGGAGAAAGATGGAAAGGAAAGAGATTTAAAGAGCATTGTCACCTTCTGCTGATAGTTTTTAGAAAATACTGTTCTTCTTTAAGGATCCCTTGACCTCCGTACTTTATTTCATCTGTGTTCAGAATAATCTGTGCCAGCAAAAATTAGTTATCCCTTCAAAGGGCCTAAAACAAAATAATTAAAAACCTATGCTTCGAACAGATTAAAATAAGCAAAGATAACAGTACGGGGATAAAAAAAATAACACGAGAAGTTACAAATTTCATCATGAACTGACACTTACTTGATATTCCCCAGCTTCTTCTACACCTATGCTGTAGCTATCATAAGAATCTTTTGGATGAAAATTGAAAATAAAGAGAAGGGGACCTCTGATGTAAGATATGACCTGCAAATAATGGAAGCATCTACTTTCACTACTTATATTATTAATTAATTGGCTCTGGTTGGCATGGTATATCATAAAAATATATAATACAAATATGTCAAGGGCTTGTATATATAAACAGAAGAAAGCAAAGCATGATGTCATTAGACAAATGAAGAAAAGAATGTATACCATTGAACTGTCAATGAATATGACAGAAAGTAACGAAGAGGCAAATTAAACATCAATTATCTTAAAGGAGAAAGGAATTAAAAAAATTCAATATACCATTGAGCTATCATTCACATGGTGAATGTTTGGAATACGTCGTGAGAGCACTCTGACAGTTTCATCCAGCTTCATCATGTCCTGAAAAGAAGTGGACAAGTAATTTCATTGCTTGGCATTTTAGTAATCTGTCTTACAGGTCAGTTACATCCAGTGTCTTAATCCAAAAGGAAGCTTCAAGTCAAATATGATTAATAAATACATGGTTAAATTGAATTCAACAAACTGCTAGCAGCCTATACTGTTTATGAAAAAAAAATTATTAGCAAACTCTAAACACCATACAAATTGATGCATGTAAGATTTGACCAGTTCAATCTCAATTACTTTCCAAGAACACAACTTTTATACCAAGAGATTAGATCACCTTATCAAAAGCAGATAAATCACGGTGAACTCCATCTTTTGTCAAAAGATCCCACTGACGATTGGCAAGCAAATACGAGTTGTTGTTGCTTGATGTTGGAAATTCAACTCTCTGGCAAAGGCAAAACATCAATTGATTATCAGTCACGAATAAGGAAGTATGTATGTGTACATAATTAATATGAGGAATCCTCACCTTTGGATGCCCAAATTCATTACCCATGAAGTTAAGATAGGCACAACCACCAATCGTTAATGTGATCAATCGGATAATCTAGCCCAAAAGTCAAGAAAATTATTAAAGAATGATAAAAATTGAAGGAAAATTCACCTTACATAATACACACACACACATACCAGAAGCATGTTACTTTTAATAAAGAAAAGGAGGAAGAATTTTGGAAAAATTTCAGAAGCAGAACCCACTGAATTAGTTATGCTAAAACCTACTGCGTAATTACCCATGTTATAACAGTAATGCTTAACAGCTTGGAGAGAGAGAGAGAGAGAGAGAGAGGGGGGGGGGGTAAACAAAATTTTATTTCTAATTTTAAAATCCTTGTTTTAACTTCTAAATAGTAAATTTAGAGAAAGTGAACAGCATACTTTATGTAATGAAGATCCCCTCAATAAAGATTCCTTATAGTGATGCGAATTCTCATCTATTTCACCGAACAATATTTCTGCAAATGATCGCCTTCCAGATATGGACTGACAACAAGAGAAAAAAAGATGTAAAACAATACCAAAGATTTAAAGCTAATAGTTCTAGAAATTGAAAAAGGGCAAGTTAAGTTACCTGGTTGTGATTTTCAGCATACATAAGCATCTTATCAGCATATTCTCTATTGGAAACTAATGTGTTAACAACCTACACCATTAGAAGTAACAACAATGATTATAGAATTTAATTAAAAAAATTAAATAAAAGACTAACAGGGCCAACCAAAACATTTCATTTGATGAAAGAATGATCAATTATACTCAAGTACAACCTTAGTCATGCTCCATTCATGATCAGGAACACTCTCAAGAAAGGTTGACCACATATCAGGCACAGAAAGGTTGACATAGTAATCAAATCCTAATCCACCTTGAGAAGTTGGCTCACATAATCCAGGATAAAATGTTGCCTGAGCAATGGATACAAACATTATATTAATGTGAAGACCTCAGGATAATGACTGTTTAGCTTCCAAAATGTGCACCCCAAAACTTACGGGCAGGGGATGGTAGAAGAATAAATGGAAATGACTAAAGAGACATGAGGAAATCATTGAAAAAATGCAAATCACTATGTAGTATGTACACATTATGAAAATTACATTAAACAATTAACAAAGCACGTTTTCAGTAACCCCCCCCCCCCCCCCCTCTTTTCCCAAAAAAATAAAAAGGAGAAAGAAAAAATAATAAAAAAACATAAACAGATTAACTTTTTCCTTTTTTGTTATATTGGCTTGCTGAATTATGACGAATGCTTATCTTTTTTAACGTGTTAACCTACTTGAGGAGCCTTTTTAATCTGACAACAACCAAGCCTTCTCACAACTAGGTGGTGCCAGCTACATAGATTAAATGATTTCAATGAGATATAACAAAAACCATTTCTTTTTGCCAACCCATTTAGAGTAAAGTCTCTTTTAATTGTTACTCCTAAAGTTTACTTTCATCTTCGTTCGTGCCTTTTAGTCAGTCTATCTTCCATTTGACTACATGGGCATCAAATAGTTTGGAAGCATGCAGATAGTTCCAATTCACAATAAATGGCCCATTTGTCTTTTTCTATTCACTCTTAAAAATTGCACCCAAGTATGCAAAAGTATCTAAAATTATAAAAGAAAAGAAAAGAACATAAATACTTACATCTTCTGCTATTGTGATAATATTTGGGTGAAGAGCATGCAGTATCTCATTGGCAAAGATAAGATATACTAGCGCATCCTTGTCAACATATTGGTTGCAGTACCTGAATGAATCTAACATTTGTAATCTATACAATTTTTAATTGTCGTTGTGTATCCTATTTTAAAAGCAATCTAAGTAATACAAATCAGTTGACTTGAAATTCTGTAAATCTCAAGCTGTATCATAAGGAGAAACAAACAAAAAATTGACAATGATACAGGAAACCTTAAAGAATCTTTTGAAAGGGGAGAAATACAATATGAATGCCTTCATAACAGCATTAGGATTCAAGCAATGTCTTGGAACTAAATATCTTTGCAAAAACCAACTAAAACTCAAGTAAATTTATCCATAAGCAATAAACTATAGAAAAAGGCCTTACTCCTCCAATTCTCCAGTAAAAGAAGCAAAACCATTGTGAGTATACATCATAGATGAAACTGAATGGAACTGAAAACCATCAATTTGATACTCTACAATCCACCTGTTCAGATATTATTTCATGAGTAATTTAGCATATACCAACACCTCCTGCCAAAGGCTGAAGCAATAAAAAAGTAGCAAACAAAAAAATAATAATAAAAAATAAAATCAAGTTCTGTATAAAATAATTAACTAATAGACCAATCATGTCCTCTACAGTGTCTTTGCTTTGCAATTGCATATACCAGTTCAAGTTTGATAGAAGGAAATGCAAAACATCAGGGTCACCATATTTGAACATTCTCGTTCCCCAAAATTTGTGGTGCCCTCGTTTACCTATTCAAAAGGAAAGTTGAAATCAAAACTGCTATTTACAGGTCTTGGAATGATGGCAAAGCAGAAAAGGAAAATTCAATACAGTATGTTCTTTTTATAAAAGAACCAAAAGAAAATATAAATATCATATTCAGAAAACATATAAAAGTATCTCATTCGACAACAAACAACTTACAAAACAGAGAAAGAATTCAATGAGATCTAAATAAAAGAAGCTTGTCCAAACAAGATGGCTACCCTTTTAACAGTAGTATATTTCAAATATTTAAAATGCAGAGATGAAATTTATTTTATCAAGAATTGACATCAGATAACGGAGGAAACATCATTCATTGACTAATAACTGATGTCACATCAGACGGGCTGATTAATAGTAGAATGGCGAGGGGAAAAAAAACAAAAAAATTTGCATGAGACTAAATGAAGAGGTATCAGCAGTATGAAGAGGTACCAGAACGAAAAAAACAGTCATTAGATCCATCAAACATTGACAATCCGACCATCTCATCTGCTGCTGCATATGAATGGACAATTTCTAAGAAGACGAGCAGTCCTAGTCCTGTGTAATCAAAAGCAGAGTTAGCAAAATAGCCTCTTTTGCACAACAAAGACGAAGAAGAGAATTTCGTTATTATATATCAACATCAACAGCACCTTTAACCCAAGTTAATTGGGGTCGGTGGTAGATAAACTCAATGATAGATCAGAAATAAGACAAAGAAAGAGAAAGAGGAAAGAAAAAGTGGAAATAAGACAAAAGAGAGGAAAAATAAGCTAAAATAAAAGAGTGGTGAAAGGAGGAGGGGAGAAATGAAGAGACAAAGAACTAAAAAAAAAGGAAATGACTGTAACATAGAAATACTAATGGGTTTAACCGTCCACCAAGCTTATAGTTTTTCTCCACTCCGTCCTAAGACATATCGTCCGCTAATCTATATCTCACTCCATTAGGTCTTGTTTAACTACTTTTCCCCAGGTAACTTTCGGTCGACCTCTACCTCTCTGTGTCGAGTTCTTGGTAACAAACTCTTGTTCTTACGGGAACATCCAGTGGTCGTCTCATAACGTGCCCAAACGACCTCAATCTATGCTCCATCATCTTTTCACACACTAGTACCACTCCTACCTTTCATCGAATATCCTCATTTCTTATCTTATCCATCTTCTTATAATCACTCATCCACCTTAATATCTTCATTTCTACTACTCCTATTTTATGCTCATGTTGCCTATGTGCTGGCCAGCATTCCACTCTATATAACATTGTTGGTCTTACAACTGTTCTATAGAATTTTCCTTTTAGCTTAAATAATTTCATTATTATATATAATAGATTTTAAATTTTTAGCCTTTAAAGTAAAACAGGGAAACTAAGTACTGGTGCAGTTACCTTTTCTGGCTTAACTTGCTTTTTTGTTTCTTTTCTTCCTTTAATTTAGATAAATATCCAGTTGGCTTGCTGGTCTCAGAGAAGGTTATCCTTCTAATGTAATGAAGGCAAGTGAGTAAAAAAGTTACGTACCCCATTGCCCAGAGGCTCCTCGTTATGCGAAGGTAAGGGGGGAGGGATATTGTACGCAGCCTTACCTTTGCATATTCAAAGAGGCTATTTCCGGATTCAAACCCATGACCAACAAGTCACCAAGACACAACTTTACCGCTGTGATAGGACTCGCCCTCAATGAAGGCAAGTGAGTAAACTAATCTAATCTAGCATGTTCTTCCTGTCTCCAAATTTTAATGTTAAAATGCCTGGCCAGAGTATAATTCCAGGATTTTCAGCTGGTGAAAATATTATAGTAAATTTACTAAGGAAATAGTATGATCAGGTCTATCGTGTTAAAATGCTTTTTTTTGTAAGGATTTCTCTAAGTTGGACTTTCAAAGGGAAGGGTTGTCCTTTTGTGTTCACTATATAATATTTCTTCCTTTCCATTTTTATCTTCTACATAGATTTAGGAGGATTATTGATCCACCTGCTTTTGTGTTATCCATTTTCAAAATGAATTATTGTTTTATCCCCCAAAAAATAAAAAGAGAGTCATAATTGAATTGAAAGGAGATATCAAGTTAGATCAGCATGTTATTGCATTTCAGTTCTTTGATATTATTTTTTTGTCAGAATAGAAATAATATTGACAACTTCTAAGTGCAAAGAACTTCTCCAAAAGCTTTGATAAAGTAGTAGGTCAGCATAGTCAGAATAAAACAATAAAAATTCCAACTGTTAGTACAACATAAAAATGCTAACCATGGGCCTCATCAACTAATCGCTTGAAGTCCTCAGGGGTGCCATATCGACTACTAACAGCAAAAAAATTCGTGACCTGCACCATAAGATAGAAGTTTGAGCATGTCACTAAAGGCTAGAGTAGAAATAAACTACCAACAGAACTTGTGAACAGATATAAGCGGGCACGCCAGCATGTACAAGGTACATGCACATAGTCTATGCCATGACTTACCAGAGAAATGTATGCCTTTTGCACATTTCATACACATCAATTATTACAATCAGGTTTGTCAAACAAATCATTCAGCATAAATTAAAAAAAAAAAAAACTAAAATAAAATAAAATAAAACTACGTATCCCATTGCCTGGAGGCTCCACGCTATGTGCAAGTAAGGGGAAGGATATTGTACACAGCCTTACCCTTGCATATACAAAGAGGCTGTTTCCAGATTCGAACCCATGACCAACAAGTCACCAAGACACAACTTTATCGTTGTGTCAGGGCTCGCCCTCATTCAGCATAAATTAATAATACTTAATTTAATAGATATATTGGGTAATTCTCCATATTCTAATAACTCAAGTCAACAATGCCTAACATGGTTACATTAACCAAGAATAGAAGCTTCACATTCAGATTTACACACCTGACACTAAGACCACTTAATGTTCCTACCCCTGGTCATGCATTCCCAGACATAGTGAGCATCCATGTTAGTAACTTGAAGAACTTCTAAAGAATCTTAATCACAATATCGTTACAGTGAGAAAAATAATTAAGAATTACAACATTTAACTTACTCTGTAACCAACAGTAAAATAATCCTTATGTTCAACAATTCCAATCAACTGGATGGCATTGTATCCAGCTTCCTTAATGTAAGGAAGAACCTGCATTGAGTTTGTAATAAAAATAAAAATAAAAATTCAATGGAGCCAGTTACAATATAAAGACATGGAAGATATGATTAATTGATTAATTATATATTCCAACCCAAAGAAATGAAGGGGGGAACCTTGTCTGTGAAATCATTGAATGAGGATATTTTTGGCTCAGAACCACTAATTCCAACATGAGCTTCATATATCCGCAGGGATTTTGGTGCTTTTGGACTTGTATTTTTCCATTTGTATGCTTGCTCAGGGGGTGGTTCCCAGTGGATTGCATAAGCTTGCCTTCCATCTACCTCTGCAATGCATTAAATCAACATGATTCAGATAACTAAATCAGTACACACACACAGACAACTGATGGACTTCCAAGAATCCATATAAGATTTACCTGGCTGGACATATGTAGCCCAAGCAGGCACCCTCTCCAATGGTCCATTTGGAGTGTTGAAGTAGACCCTGTACTTGCTGCCATGAGGAATGCCAGGACTATACTTTTTCATCCAAGCTTTCCTGCCTTTACGTGTCTCCAACCAGTACAGTACAGGAGGTTCCAGTGCACGAATTTTCTCTTGCCATTGAGGATCAACTATCACATTATATATGTCATACTCCTTGCCACTATCAATCGCAGCAGTAGGGGAAGGCCCATGCTCTGCTGCCCATGCTTTGTATCTTGTTTCTGGATCTGGTATGTCCGGTATGTCCTCTATGGTTTGAGGTCCATTAGGACCAAATATCTGCTCATATAACTTTACTGGCCCTTCAAAACGATTATTTACGAAACGGTCTTCTCCTGGTTGCCAGTACTTTTCATTTGCTTTCTTTATGAGCTCTTCAACAGTGACACCACTATCCCCTTTATCATAATCATCTACATAGTTATACATTTGAAAATAGTATTTATCTGGCTCTTCTCCCTCTCTCAGCTTATCTTGCAGAATGATAAACCAGTATCCAAAATCATCATGACCAAAGTAATGCTCTCTTGCACAGTTTTCTGTAGATGACCATCCATTGAAGTCACCAATAATTGCACAGTAGCGGGCCCCTGCGTTTACTTGCTTGTCAAAAAACAAGAAAGGATGGACAAAAATCAAGTTCAAACAACAGATTTTTCTTGGTGACATTGGCAACTTGACAAAATAACAATTTTTCTGTATCGCATCTCTATGCAAGGGCCGATGTGTTGGCCACTAGTAGCAACAAGTTTAGGTTTTACATTAATACCAGGGGACAGATCAAAGCAGGTATAGCTCAGACATAAAAGACCTAACTACATTTCTCAAATAGCATAGAATAATTCAAGTTGAGGAACATCCATATGAAATATCAAACATATTGATTTTCCAAATATCTAGGGTGATAATATAAAACTCAGGGTGATGAAATCTAACATTAAGAAATGATTCTTGCTGAAAATAAACAAAATAAATTAGACTACATATTATATATTTGGGATTTCAGAATCAGACAACCCTAAAAGAAAACCTAGGGGATAATGCCAAACCTGGAGCCCATTCCATATAATCCACCCGATGTTCTGGATGACGATGCATACCCAATAACTCATACCTGGAGCAATACATGCACAGTTTTGTAAAATAAATACTAACAATAACTCCAAATATCACAACTCAAAGTCCAAGACAACTAATTTCAATAACACATAGATAGGAAACATAGTACACTCCACATATTCCAAATTATGGTTTACTGAATTGATAACAAGTTAAAATATTCAAAAACACCCATTACAAGGAATAATGTAGGTGTAGCTTATAGCTGAGAGAACCAAAATGCAAAATTGTGCACCAAATTAAAAGCTTAAAGCCACATAATAATGGAACTAACCCAGAAGCCAAAATCATGAAGTTCTCGTGCCGTTTCAAAATTTCATCCTTCATGTCCTTCAATACTTTATACCTGCAAAGTCCAACAATTAACATCTTATAGTGCCAAACATCAAATTTCAATTCCATCCAGTGGCAACAATAAAAAATTCCCATCATAGCCATGTCATTCACTTACACAACAAAAAATGTAAACAAACAAGTTCCCCCCCATTTTATGTAGGGATAATTACACTGACACCCTTATCAATGAAAAACTACACCAACTCCTCCCTAGAATGCCCTCTTCATTCAAGAAATTACACATAACTTCCCTTTTTTTTTTTTGGTAGGAACCTTGCACAAGGTGTCCCAAAGAAAGGATCTAACTCCTCTAAAGTGAGCAATCACCTTACAGAATAAAGTAAACAATTTCAGTTATTGACAAAAAAAAAATCAACTGTTAATACTATGTACACAACAGATCATGAACATGTTGGAATATCATTGTTGATTTTTATTAACGACTGAAATTACTTACTTTACCGTTAACCTAAAAAAAAGCCAAAACAAAGAAGGAGAGTGTCAGTGTAATATCGTGTAATGTAATTACCCCTTCTACTAAAGATTACAAGAAGGGATGCAGCTTTTCTAAAGTGAACAATTTCAGTTTGTTGGGGAAAAAAAAAAAACACTCATATCTTTATTACTCAAAAATCACACAACCAAGAACAAGAGACAACACCATAAACGAAATTGAAAAAAATCATAAATTTGTTGAACATGGTTCGACCCTCACCCCTACACAGTTGTTGATGAAAATAAATCAACGGTTAATATTATGTGCACATGCATAGCTAATCATAGAAGATATAAGGTTGGTTGAGTGGTTAAGAAGGAAAGAAAGGAGGGAAAGCTCATAGGTTGATCTCTCCTACTAACAAAAAACTAATAAATTAACAATTAAGCCGATAAAAAAAATGCATAACTAATCATGGAATAATTCCATTCACTCAAAGGAGAGTGTAAGTGTAGTGTCAAGTGAAGAGACTGCTATTACCCCTTCTACTAAAAAAATTCCAACTTTCCATTACAATCACTAAAACCAAACAGACCCAGAAAAGCCAAACGCAAATTCCACCAAATACCACACAACTTTCATTTTCATTTTTTTCCAAAATTCTTGCCTTTCACGGAGGAACTGCGCAAACGCTTTGTGGGCAATGCCGCGTTTGGCGAGAAAGCCAGCGGGGTCGATACCCTTTTCGCCATCGTCGCCAGTGCTCTCGGTTTTGGTCTCTTTCTGATTCTGCTTCGGGTTTTGGCGTTGGTTGGGGTTCTCTGAGGCAGCACAAGCTTTTATTGTTGTTTTTCTGCGTTGGAAAGTAACGTTTTGGGGTTTGGTTTGGGAGTGAGCGAAGGATGCGGCAGTGGTTGGAGGGAAGCAGAATCTGAGCGGGATTGAGAGGGTTGACATTGTTTGAATGAGATAAGGAAGAAGAACAACACTGAAGACTATGCTCAGTGCCTTGTGTTGTGTTGTTGTGTGTGTGGTTTTTAGAGAGGTTTAAGGTTTTTTCATTTTTGAGTCGACCAGGCACAGTGAATTGGCAATAATCTTACAAAAAGGAAATAAAAAATAATATCTTCTCACTTTCAATTCAAAAAATAATGTGAAATAGAATAAATTGTGTATTTGATAGAGAATGGTTAGAAATATGAATTTGTATGACAGAAAAACGAATATGAACTTATTAACTTATATTTCAGATTCATAAGGAAAATCCTTTGCATAAAATTTAATAGTATAATCTTTCATGTAAATTTTTGCGTAAATCATTTATATAAACATAAACTTTCAAATTAAGCATGCTCAATTTTTATCTTTCCCTCTTTTCCATCTTATGATTAAACTGAGTTCAAATTCTCAAAAAGCATCTCTTTGTTTATGTCAAAACCTCGTATATTTATACTCCTCTTGTTCAAAGAATCTTCATCCTCTTATATTTATACTCCTTCGGTTTGAGGAGTGTCTATCATTCTTTTGGGGATCGAGAGGAATAAAAAATTCCTTTGCTGAAAAGGGTAGATGCATGTTTATCTTTGCTAAACTTTCAAATATAGTACTTTGAGAAGTGATTATCCTCTTTCCACCCAAAAGATATTCCTCATCATTCATCATTCATTCATAAGCATTTAGTATCATTATGCTGTGGTATGTAAGTATAAAATGTTTTATTTTGTTTTGCACAGTTAAGTAGTATATTATATGCAGAAGAAAGAAAATAAAAAAAACATAACTAAAGTCATATGTTGTCACGGGGGTGTCACACTTAACACAAGTATATTCACGCTTAAAAATGGACCCTAGCACTTATCACAAAAACATTTTTAGCATCTTTTGTGTATGAGTACCATAATCTATGAATGTCCTTGTGCTTAGTGCACAAAGGTTATACTTAGGGTCAAGTCTAATATGAAGTTTGAATTTTCTTTCCTCCCGGGTGAACCACCCACTTATTAAAGTCATAGGATATAACATTAAAATAATAAACGGTCCAGATTTGTTACCGGTAACCTGATCAGCTGATTTTTTTTAATATGTTTTTGATTTATTTTAAAGTATAAGTAAAGAAATTATTTTCTTTTGAATAAAATTAAAAACAATTTAAAATAAGAAAACCTGAGGAAGCGTGGAAGTCCTACGGAACTCCTCCAGTGCCGGCGACTCCAATTTCTCCTCTGCGAGGCTTTTATGATGGAGATTTTGGACTACGATATGGGTTTTATGATGCCAATCGGTTAATGCGAAATAGAAACAGGTTAGTTCGGTTTAATGTGTTGTTAAACACTATTTACAGCTGTTTTGGGGATTTTGTAAATGATTGATTTGAATCTGGTGTTTATTTCAATAATATATATGCGTGTTCGACTGTGGGGGGTTTTGTCCCTGACTTGGTTGTTATTACGTGTAGGTTCAGATGTGGTAAATGGAGATGAGTTCGCATGAAGTGGAGGAAGGGGCATTAGTTGCAGAGACCGGGAGAGGATGGTGTGGAGGAGTGGAGTGGATCTGCCACTTGAACGCATTGTTACTTGTATTGCAAAATAATATACGATTGTTAATTGTGGTTTGGTTGTAATTTTAGAATCTTGGTTCCAAAATAGCAATTTACTGTTTGTGAGTAGCTATTATAGCATAGAGGAACCGGTGCCCAAGTTCAATGCTAATGAGGTATGGAAGAAAGTATTTTGTCCTATTTTGATTACTTTGAATTCTCCATGGACATGACCCCCTTAAGGTATGGGAAGATGGTAAAGTACATATAATAAAACAAGATATTTTGTCCTATTCTGAATTCTCCGAGGGATTTTAGGATTTAAATAAAACTTAAATATCAACAATATTATATTATTATAATAAATTACTTTTTTTTCAGTTTTATTATTTGTAAATTTTATAATTTTCATGTAACCGGCTTTTACCTCTTAGAACAGGTCATAAGTGGTGCCTCACCCTTGCATCATTCTTTAACTATTTCACCTTAGAATTCACCTATACTGAATTCTAACATGAAGTAAAAAAATCAAGTTCATCGGTGAGGGAGTAGAATGACATGTGATAATAGGTCATTTATCGGAATAAAAAATAAAAAATAAAAACATTGTTATTTTTATGTTATTTTCTCTCTCCTGTGTTTCCTTTGGGTTTTTTCTCTCTCCTGCTTTCCTTGTGTTCATGGCTGAAGCACAGTGGTGGTCATTTGGAGTTAGATTGGTTTATGCAATTAATAGAAACTCTTTCTTATGATTTAATTTTTTGATGGAATGTTGGCTGAATTAGATTTGTTAGGCTAGAGCTTTCAAATCTGAAGTTTAGAGCGTGGTTCTTTATCTGGAGCTTTTGGTCTCTTGAAGGTTTTTAAGTTACCTTAAAATCTCAGTTTAATTGTCTTTCCTTTTTGTTTATTTTTCAGGAGGAAGTAGGTTATTGTTTCTTGCTGGAAATTGAGGTGGCTTTTGAGTTTTCTATTGTGATTTTCGGGTAAACTATTAGATTTCTTTTTCTTCAACAGGGGGTGTGTTGCCAGTGAAATTGAGGTACAGATTCAACAAACCATCCCAGAGTGGTAAACATAACTTTAAAAAATTCAACAGAAATCCATAGTGACGTCAATTATTTATACATTGATATACAGATTCAACAAACCACCCCACCACCATCGGAAAAGTTCGTCTCTACGGCGCCGATCCCGCCATCTTCGAGGCCCTTGCCAACTCTGACATCGGAATCGTCATCGGCACTTCCAAGTTCCAACGGCGACATCAACAAGGGAACTAACCGACCACCGCATCCACGAAATAAACCCAGCAGCCATTGAAAGCTTCTTTCTGTCCAAAATGAAATTTTTTATTGAAACGAAAATAAATCTTTAATTGTAATTACAAAAATAAATCAAAAATAACTTTTCAAAAAATAAACTCACCAACTCGGTAACCGGTCAAACATCTGGACCGTCGATTATTTTAATAGTATATCCTGTGGTTCAAATGACTGCTTCACCATGTCCCTGGAAAATCACAACTTCATATTAGACTTGGTCTATATGGACTGCCCCTTTGTCTAGAGTCCTTACCGTGGTCTTTGGAAGGTTTCATGCTTAGCACGACTGAATTTGTCTCGGGCCACACCTGATCCACATTTAGCTCGATGAAGACACACTTACTATTTATATAAAACGATAACTTTCTCAACCTATCATCTTCTAATTACTAATTATAATTGTGTCGTACTTTTAAATTAATACTTTAAATACAACTATTTATTTGTTGATACATTCACAAATCACATCTTGGCAATGTTGATTAAAAAAATATAAGTTCAATATAATAAAATTTACATTTTCATTACAATATACTTATTTTTATTCTTTAAAAAATTCAAGTACCTTTCTCAATAGCAAAAAGATAGGAAACTAGAAAAATTACAAGTTGGTTTTTTTTTTTTACTTCTTTTTTCATTTTTTAAAATTATGGGTTAGTGTGTTAACCCAACCCACCACCAACTAGCATATATCAACAACCTCATAAATTCTTAAAAAAATAAATGGTACTCATACAACAATTTGTATAATTAAGAGAATGAAAAAAAAAACATAAGATATATTAAATGATGTGAAAAAATGAATACAAAAAATTGATGATGTACAAATTGCTTTATAAATGATTGTATATTCACTCCATCTCATTTCTAAATTAGGCCAAAATGGCTCCGAGGGTAAATTTTATTAACACAAAGTCATGTTTAATATTGGGATAATTATGTTAATCCTTAGGCTCAAAGATTTTAACATCTACAAAAATAAGTTTAAATATATATTTTATTCCTATAAATTACCATTTTTTTCATTTTTGATCCCAATGAATTTATTTTTTTTTCATTTTAATGAGTTAGTACTTTTTCCATTTGATTCCTGTAAATTTTTTGGTTCATTTTTAATTCTTATCAATTTGTGTTTGTTCAATTTTAATCCTTTTAAAATTATAATTTTTTTTTTCATTCATAATTCCCATAAGTTCACGCTTAAAGGTACCAAATTTATAAAAACACAAATTTATGAAAACTAAAAATGAACAAAATACAAAATTAAAAAAACACAAAATTACATAAACTAAAAATGAACAAAACTTTTTATAGGACCAAAATTGAAAATTACGAACTTACATGGAATAAAAATAGTAGTTGAGAAAAGACAACAATTTTTACACTATCATTGTATTCCAATTAAACTTTAAAAAGATCCAGAATGAACATTTTTATACCATATATTTAACATATAAAAAAATCATAACATGATCTTTAAACCCCCATTATTAATAAAATTCAAGTGTACAAATAATACTATGGATTGGCATGCAAACCACAATTTGAAGCTAAAAAAGTATCATGCTTTAGCTATATTCCAGTTAGCTAGCAGAATAATAATAAAAATTGCTAGCTTTAAGACAGGATCATCAAGAAGATGAATTACAGTGCAAACTACCTAGCAAATTAGTAAAATTTGTAGCAAAACGTGTTCATTTCTTACGCGAGATACAAACCAAAAAAATCCTATAGCACAAGTAAAATCCACAAAACAAGACACAGCTGGAAACAGGAACCAAACATTGTGATATTATGCAGCAGCTATATACCATTGTATTTGTTACTCTCCCTCTCACTCGTACTGCTTTAAGACAGGATCATCAAAAAGATGAATGGCAGTACAAACTAGCTAGAAATTTAAATAAGGCAAAACTTATTTATTTCTTACACGAAACAAGAACAAAAAAAATCCTATAGCACAAGTATAATCCACAAAACAAGACACAGCTAAAACAAGAACCAAACATTATGATAATATGCTGCAACTATATACCATTGTATTTGTTACTCTCCCTCTCACTACATACACACATTTAGCATGAACAAGCACTCTGAAAAAACAAAAAAATAAATAGGGAGATTTTGCGTATCGATTATTATTATTTTTTTATTTTTTGTAGAGATATGAGCTTTATTATTACCAATTGCATTGCATCTATTACAAAGGTAAATGATACAATACATTTCATAACAACTGTGCGTTAATGTATACAGTCTGTATGTATACATAGATAGATAGATGGGGAGAGAGAGAGAGAGAGGGAGGGAGGGAGGGATTACAACTTCCTGCTATTATTGTTTCTTTGCATACTCCCTCGGTCCAAATATTGTGGATCCAATTCTTACATTAGTACTACCCATCTCAATCTGAAAAGGCAAAAAAAAAATTTTAACAGTTGCATGTATGCAGCTGATCAAGACTAAGAGAACATCAGCTAGTTGAGAAATCTTAAAGTAGTAGTTCAAAAAAAGGACGACTCTAGTAAGTAGTAGTAACTTATCTATCGATAAGTATTTCCAAAATGCTTCACAACCAATACTAATTAAAAGAAATGTGCCAGTGTCATCCTAACAATATCTACAAACCATGAAAAATGCTAACAACATGCTATCTAATAGTACTCTATTGTTGGGTGACATTCATGTGAGGTTCACTAAATGATGGGGGTCTTACTCTTACCCCCTATATAATTTAATGATTTTCATTTATTACTTACTGAGACATGGCTGAATTCGATTCAATAATATAGAATACTTAAGTGTGTTGTTGTTTTTTAGCATTCTTCATACCATACACTATCAGCATCACATCAAGTATCAAAAAACCTATTTCCTATGGTAATTGTCAATTCATTCCCTGATGAACTAAAAAGCATCCAGAACTGTGAGATAATTGCAGGTGCAATCATGCAATGCTATCAATAAAATTTGAACTGCTAAATAACTTCAGTTTAAACTATTCCATACCGCTAACTCAAAATCGCCAGACATGCCCATTGACAGTTCACATTCCTCCTCAGGCATTTCAAGTGCCTTGCATACTTCAGTTCTGCAATTAGATAGGGTCTGATTTTTCACAAAGGATAAAACCTTAGTCAATAGACAAATAGAATTTGGAATACAAGGCACATAAAACTGTACTACAAAACCAACAAAATGATGGTAAAATGCAGATCAAATTTGAACAAAACAATATTAAGGCAATAAATGAAATAAAACTCTGAAATGGAAAAGTTCTGACAAACGAGAAACAGATCATTTCAAGGAGTTATCTACATGCTTCAAATATAAGAATAGAATTCATCACCTGAAAGTTCTGTGGAGTTGAGGTATAGTCTGGCATTCCTATTGTCATTAAGCCAGAGAACACTAGGTTTGGGCAGCTCAATTTCACATGTTTTGCAAGCTCAACACAATTGGAAGGATCAATACCAGATTTGGCTGCAACAATGTAAGAATCCATAAACAAAGTTCATTTATGTAAAATATGTATGAAATAAGAGCATTATAATATACTCTGACAAATAATGCATGCCAACAAAGCACTTGAAATGCCAAGACATAATAGAAGAATATGATACACTATGTTAACAAACAATAACAGAATAGCTGCAATTAGTGACTAACTAAGTAACATTACTGTGTCATTATCTAAAATGAATAAATAGAAGTTTGAATGCAGTACAATAACCCTGGGATAAGGGGAAAATATTTGTATTATTTATATTCTAATTGACAGAATTGCATGCAAAGCATTAAAGAACTAAATACAAATAACAATTCCCTGATGTCAAATTAAGAAGTCTCAGTACGTGAAGACAAGTCAGTAAAACAAATTTACAAGTTACAATGTACACAAGAAGGATTTCCAATGCCTCAAGCAAGAATTTGCCTCACACCCAAAGGGAGTGAGGAAACCTCATAAGATCCAAAAAGTATAACAAGGAGTTAGAGTAACTCATTATAATTTTAAGCTGAACTTACATTCTTCTCCACTCGTATTTACTTGCACCAAAACCTTCAGAGGATTTCTTCCAAGGGTTGATACCATACGGTCAAGATGATTTGCTACCTGCAGTTCCAGAGGTACAAGAACACTGTAAGGTTTGTCAAATAGCTAATGGTATTCGTTAGAAAATTAGCCGTAACGAAATTACAATTTGAAATTTTAACATCACAAGTAAAATTGATTCTACATGTCTACCTTCTGATTGTCCACACTCTCAACCATGGCCAGATTTGGAACTCCACCTGCAAAAAGTATGCAAGGTTAAGATTCACCTAATACAAGGCTACTGAAGAAAGGAACAACTAAACAAGCTCAAACAACATAATACATATCAATATATTCAACAAGTACAGAGCCAACTGAAATGATGTCTAAAACTTTGCACCCAGCTCAGATAGCAAAATTGAACGGGTAACAGTACTCAATATGTGAAATTTAGTCCCTATTTCATCTCTGCCATTTGTTGCTGTTACAACATCATGAGATTGGTATGGTGTGCTTATATGAAATATAAGGATTAAAATAAAAATAATCCTCATGTAAAGGGACCAAAAGTAGTATTTGTGTCACTCATTTTCAAAACCAAAATTAGTATTTATGAGATTCAGATTAAAATAAATTGTATGGACCAAATTGAAAATCAGGGTAACATGAAGGAACCAAAGTATTTTTGAAGTATGTTAACAAGTTATAACTTTGGATTTTTGAAAATAATCCCAGTGGTGAAACATAATAAATAATCTTTAAAAAAAATGAGATGTATTAATATACTCCCAATTATTTTTTGAATAAATAATATATATGCTGATAGTGTAAAGGTACTTGTTACATTGTCATCCAATCTCAAACTGCATGCATAGTAAATTGTTAACTTTTATAACAGCTACCTTAAAACTCATATTAAAGATGATATTTGATCGGTTGACAATGTTTTCCTATTAAACTCTTAATTTTTTTTAAAAGTATTTTAGCAGTGTTACAACTGAGATTCATTAAAGAGTAAATAGTCTATGCTTGAGATTGATAGTGTAAATTTTTTACACTGACAGCATATAAATTAAACTCTTTATTAAAATACTCCCAAAGGAAGTAGTTTGCTAACATAGTCCTTCTAAAAAAACAAGGTAGTCTCCTATATTATATATGCAAAACAAGAAGCTCTGATATGATGCCAATATCAAATTCAAAAAGCAATCAAAGGCCACATTTTCAATTCAAATCCTAGTGAAAGCATAGAAGGGCATTTATTACACATCAATAAAACAAAAAAAAAATTGAGAAACAAAATTCTTTAAAAAATACTATACCCAAAAGTGTTTTGACTTTGTTGCTTTGCAAATGCCCAATGAAATGCCACTCAACGTCTTGTGGAAGCTGCAGGCATGCCCGAAAACCAAATTACTAAAAATTTCTATCAATAAAGGACGAAATAACGAAGCATTTTTATTTTTAATTATAAAATCTCAAATAAAAAAAATTATATAAAAAAACCAGTAAAGGATTTTGCAGCACCTGAGGAGCTTTTTCGATGATTTCTTGGACGTAGTTTTCGCCGAAGTATCGATGGCCGGCGTCGTAGAGTTGTTGAATCAGAGTGACGGGTTTCGTCTTGGAAACCGCCACGACCCGGACCCGGTCGGGTTTGGACCCGGATCTCTCCGCCGCCTGATGCACCCGGAGCATCACCGACCGGAACGCCGTCACGGCGGCGCCCTCCGCCACCAGCGGAGAAGTCATTGGGTTCGGAAATCAGAGGGTGGTTTGGATTATAGGACGGAGCGAAAAACAAGTGGCGCGCGCGTTGTCGAGTGAGGTGTCTCGTCTCAATGTTGAGGTAGTTGGACACTGAACACAAAACAAAGGCCAAAGGAGCCAGAAAAAAAAAAAAGAAAAAAAGAAAATTGAATATTAATGGTTAGAGATGAATTTTGGTCTATAGCGGAGGAAGGCGCTAGTATTTCATAAGCAGGTTTCCAATTTCCTTATGAATGAGGTGTTCACATCTTAAATATGATAACTTTTTATAAAAAAATATTATTTTTTCTTCTAATTATTTATCATACAACTAATTAAAAATATTTTAACCTAAAAATAATTAAAGCAAAATATATAATGGATTCAATCTTATAAAAATAAATAAACACTACTTTTAATTTCGATTTTATAAGTAAAAACAGAAAAAATACACTGTACATGATAAATATTTTTTTATATAATTGAAATCATAATAAATAAATATTTTTGAATATATAAATTATATTATAACTAAAATTTATTATAAATAAATATATTTAAATCTCATTATCTAAATTATGTATTTTAGTTTATATTTTATAATATAAGAATGATGCATTGCTATCACTCTTCTTAAAATAAGATCTTATTTAGTGACATGTACACACATTTCTTTTTCTTTTTCTTTTTTTTACAATAATCTACGTTAATTTCTCTTGATAGGAGAGAATGTTTAGAGAATAGGTTGATAATGCTTTTTAAAACAAAGTGTAATAATATCAATATGTATCTTGCATGACTATTAAGTTTATAATTTATATGTGATTATAGTCATTCAAATTTCAATTAGACTTTTTTATGGGTATCATAATTATGTGATGTTTGTCCGCAAAACTAGTTATAATTACATAATTATGAAATTTGAGAGATTAAAATTGCACAATTTTGATATCTAGGATACCTAGTTGGCACAAGTGAGAATCAAATGACTAAAATTGCATACTTACTATATCTGAAAAATTCAATCAATATAATTAGAAACTAAATAATTAAAATAGCACAATTATAATATTTGAGGGATTAAAAGTATAATATTAAGCAATAAATAAATTACATACCTTATAATTTTCTTTTATGTAATTTCATGTTTTAAATTGTTTAAGTTAGGACTGATTCTGCTGTAAAAAAAAAAAAAGGATTGATTTGTTTTCAATGTTATTAAAATATCTTTCTTGACAAGTCACTAGAGAATCATTCATTCATGTATCTTGTATTCTATCATGCAACCAATTTTTTACAATCTTCATAGTATAAATGACTCTTTTTAGGTTAATTATTTCCAAAATCTTTGTTAACCTTAAAATAACGGTTAACCACGTCTCCCAATTTCAACCAAATTTTCACAATCTTCATGGTATAAATGATTGTTTTCTTTATAATTAATTACCATCTATTATTGATTCATTTTGTTTCAAATTGGAGTTAAGGCACAATCCATGTATTGGGTTATGTCAATCCAAATCGTTGAACTAGTCCAAATCATAAGTATTGATCGAAGTCAACACCCAATTAAGACTTGAAACACATATATGGATAGTGAATCCTACATTAAGCCAAATTAAGTAAAAGTAACTCTGTTGCTACACACCAAAACAGATTAATATTGTCTTTGAAAGGTCTTAGGCCTTGTGTAAGAGAGAATGATCAATCCACTATAATAGTTTTCGCTATTACGGTGACTTTATTAAAGTGGATTACATGTTTGTCTGTAATATAGGCAAAATATAGTGGGTTTAATCATCGTAAATTACAGACAACTTTTTTATGGATAATAACAGTGAAATATAATGAGTCTATCCGTGAATATGTTACAGTGGGCTTTTTCACCTTTATTTTGTCAATTATGAAATATTAATAAATTTTTTTTAGGTATCAAAGTTATTAGTGACGACGTTTCAAATGGAGTGTGATGGAAAATATAGTGGATTTAACCCACTGTAGTTCATATCCATCTCATTCTCCAAATTCAACTAGCACTACTCTCGTACAATGTCACCACTACTAGAAATAGTGTTTTTTACGACATTGCATCGACGATGGTTGTTCCATAACCGTCTTCGTATGTCGCGCGGTGGCATTAAGGTAATTAAGTGGATATTTACAACGACGGCTTTCCAGCAACCGTCTCGAAAGGTCAAAACGAAGACGGTTTTATAATGACCGTCGTCGTTGTAACTGAATCAAAGACGGTTATGTAACAACCGTCGTCGTTTCCGTCCATTTTAATATTTAATTTTTTTTATGCAGCCTTCATTTTCCTTTTAATATTGTCGTTTTGGAGGTTCCCTTTTATTAAAAAACGCGTGCCCTAGCTCTTCCATACTCCCTCTCTCTTTCTCTCTTTCTCTCTTTCTCGCCTTCTCAATCACTCCCTTTCTCTCGCACCTTACAATGTCATCGCCTTTCGTCTGCCGTTGCCTCCCATGCCGCCATTGTTGAAGCTGCCTCTTTATTGGTATAGTTCAATCGACTCCTGTTCGTATTTTACATGTAGTCCTATACATACCCGTTAACTTAGGTGATAAGTCTAGGGTGCATTGTTCAGTTTTTTTTTGTTTTTTTGGTTAATTTTGGCTAAATGATTAGTGTTTGTTTACTTTGCTTTAAGTTGTAGTCCTCTGTACCTCTGTAGGTTGTCCCTTGATTTGTTTTCCTTTTTGTGTTTGTCATAAGTCACAACTACCATTTATTGCACAGTTCAAACCAAACAGTTGTGTTTGTGTAAGCATTTGTTATGATATAGATATTGATTTATTGAAAATTATAATGTTACTTGTGTGTACTCAATCTGTTACATTCTGTGACTTTATTCTTTTAAATATCAAAGATTTTGTTTTGACTAGTCAGTATAACTTAGTTTAAGTACATGTATAAATTAAAGTTGGAATAACATAGTCTTACCAATAAATCTTTCTATCTCAATTTATACATTGAAATACACAATTTTGTATTCGAATTTACAAAACTATTTTTTATAACTTTAAATCAAATAGATCAAGGCTCTGTTGGGGACCTAAAATACTTTAGCCAAAGGCATTTCTTTATGCCAATCCACACTGTTTCTCTACTGGAATATACAGGTTTCCTAGGGGCTAAACCAAAACCAGTGTTGTAACACCCCGGACGTGTTATCATTAACAATATCATAAGCGCGCTATCAGAGTTAAACAAACGCAGTGCGGAAACAACAGAAACGTTTTTCTTGATTTCATTATGCATGGAATATAAAACCACATACAATACATCAACAACAAGCCACTTACTGATCCAGATAACATAACCTATACTAACATAGGCAGAAAACATAAGAACTAAAACAGAGATAATTAGGAGGAATAGACTCAGAATCTGTACATATACATCCTCAAAACAAGACCACACCGGGTCATACATCAAAATATGTACAGAACTATGGGTGTACACTCACACCCTATACAAGACAGAGATCAAATAAAGATTCTTCTAATCTTCATCTGCAGCCCATGACACTCCAGCATACTCTGATAGGGTTTCCTGCCCCGTGGTTGCTTCTCTCCTCTAGAGCACCTGAAACCACAACCCACAACAGGGGTGAGATATACATCTCAATAAGCTCAGGGTTCTGGGAGATCCTCCATTACCCTGGTTCACCCCCAAGCACAAAACACATAGAAAGAAACATAAAAAAGCCCAGGACACCGTCCTGGTTATTACACCTTCCCCAGCTCTCTGGGTATTAACTGGATGCTATCAGCATCGGAGGTATTCCACCTCATACAGGCTCTCAAACCATCTCAGACTCATCTCCCAGAGGTACCATAACATCGTGTCCATCCTAGGACACTTCTCATACCAGAGAGGCACCGCCTCATCATTGAACCAGCATTGCCTGAGTCACCTACTCCGGACTTCACATATACACATTGCCTGAGGAATCTCTCAACTCAGGAATTCAAGAATCCAGATGTGGCTCATCTAAGAGGTCCTCGGCTATTATCCCCCTCGGGAAGCCCTCTCTTAGAGATACAACATATCTGTCCACTGCCTGGTCTCGTCAGGTCTTCCATAACATATGCCTGGGCAAGAACATCCATAAATGGGCAATCACCTCCAGGACTTCCACAACACATGCCTGAGGAGTCAATCCACACAGGGAGCACCATCCATCAGGACTTCCATCTCAACTGCCTGGGGAGTCATCCACAACGGGAGCACCGTCCCACAGGACTTTCCTCATCATCAATGCCTAAGGAGGGACATCCAGAAATGGGCAATCCACCCTTAAGACTTTAATCGGAGAGCAGTGGCACCTCCCATGGAATCTCAGCTATTCCAGGGAGTCCTCACACTCTTCCTCTGGCTAGGGAACCTCAGCTAGCCCGATACCAGTCCAGTATCCTGTAGGTTCCAACGCAACAATACAAAGGCCCAAGGCCCCACACCTGAGTCCACAGATGTCACAACCTTCTCACAACATCTCGGTGTCTAACCTAGGATTCATCATACATTCATATATCTCGAACGGTCTGAGAATCACTCCAAGAACCGTTCTTCTAGCCTCTCAGGCTTCAGTCATATCTAATCATCTAAATAGGCCATTCAGGCCTTTCATTCTACAGCATGCCCATAACAAATGCAATACAAGCATGGCATGCGTCAATCACCCACTTGGGTGGTAAACCACAACTAAGGGAAAAACCCCAGAACAGTGAGCTTACCTGGCATGCCGTGCCTCACAGCTCTAGCTCAACTGATGGTCTGCGTCACTGCTGCCCGTTGTGTCAAGCCCTACCAAGGCACACAACCGCATATTATAGACCATTCAGGCATATAAACACATGCAAGTTCAACAAGCAGTCCTCAACTGCCTCTGGGAAAGGAATCTCAATCCTTTCCATCAACTCAAGTTATCTAACTTAAGGTTCATCAGGCTTATCCATTCTAAGCCTTTTCATAGACCCTCGGTGGTCTGTCTCAACACAACCATGGCCTAAGAGTCTCCACAGACTCAACCCAGCCATTCTCAATGAGCATCACAGTTCACACAATCCACTTATACAGGGATTTCCACGGGCTTGAATGGTCTATCTCACAAGACACCGTTCTCATGGCCTCTCAGGCACAACAAGCCCATCATCATGGCCCTTGCATGTCTCAAATCAAGTGACTCAGTCCAAGTCACCCATGCATAACCTAGAGCCAAAACCAACAGTCACCAAATCACAAACCGAAAGCTAATCCTTCCTCCTCTCATCCTCCTGAACACATCTCTCAACTGGACCCATAGCTAATTCTAGCTCCATCACAGATGGGTCACTATTCATCAAAACCCTCAAATCAGATATTAACCGAAGAAACTCGAGTTTCTTACCTCAGAACTGCTGAGGAAGGCCTCTGGGCTTCTCCCCCTAGCCTTGGTGCACTGAACCACCGCCGTTCCTTGCCCAATCTCGAGCTCTCTGCAGCTTTCTCAGAGAAGGGGTTTTCAATGAATAGGGAGGAAGGATTTTGGCTCAAACTTGGTTTCTAGGAGGTTTACTAGGCTTTGGAAGGTGTTTGGGGTCACCAGGCATGGCCATGGGAGCTTGGGAAACTCTCCAATGGAGTTCTGGGCGCTGGAGGAAGAAGAAGAAGCAGTTTTTGCAAGCAAAAAACGCGAAAATGGCCTTTTATAGGCCCCCCAGCGAGAGTCCCACGCTACCAGCGTGGCCCCCCACGCTATCCGCGCCAAGAATGCGCAAGAAATGGCTTTCTGGAGCATTCCCACGCTAACCGCACCATATCTGACGCTAATCGCGCCAGATGAGCGAACCTGGGGGTCTCCAGGGCCATTCTGGCGCTAACCGCGCCATCATCCACGCTAATCGCGCCACGTGGCCGCGTCATGGCGCTAACGACGCTGGATCTCACGCTAATCGCGCGGTACTATTCACAGGCCAAATTTCCGTCGCTAATTCCGTCGCAAAATCCGTCGCTAACGCTTTTTCTGACGGAATTTAGTAAATTTAAACTTTTCTTTCTTTTTCTCTTAATTACTAAACCTAGGTTATTATAAGTGTCGTTGTCTATAGATCCCAACCTCCAATTTAATGGGACACTGGTGATTAATTAGAAGATTTATCTTTATAGCGAAGATTGATTGGTTGTTTAACGTAGTTAATGACCTCCAAGTTGACATCACATGCATGTTCAACAAACTTGATGAGTTTATGTCTGCTCGAAGATCCAGTGGTCTACCCACATACAGGCTGTCCATCATGTCCTCCACCACTTGAATAGTGCTCCAAGCCAAGGACTTCTATTTCCAACTCAGTTAGGATTCAACCTCACGGCATTGGTTGATGCTAATTTGGGCAATTGGCCACACACAAGGAGATCTACCATAGGATTCTGTCTTCCTAGGCCAATCCCTAGTGTCGTGGAAATCCAAGAAACAACCAATAGTCCCACATTCATCTGTTGAAGTGACTTGTGAGCTGCTATGGCTCAGATAACTTCTGTCCAACTTTGGTATTACAATCCTAAAGAAAAATAGTGTTTCATGACAGCCAATCAGCTATTAACTTAGTATCAAATCCTGGACATCATGAGAGATCTAAACAAGTAGACATCAATTGCCATTTTATCTAGGAACATGTTGCTTTCTTAAACTAGTTTGCATGAAATCACCACATCAATTGGCAGATCTTCTTATCAAATCCCTTCCAGCTGCAAAATCCTGTCCGAGTTGGGAACAAAATATGTCTGCCTCTTTACTTGAGTGGATTATTAACCATAGCTAAACTAACTATCATTAGTTAGTTATTTCAGTTTTCATTTGGTTACATTTAGACTAGGTAGTTGGGTTTTGTTGTGGTCATGTATATAAACTCAACTGTACAAGAATTGATTGAAGGTGATAGTATTTAGAAACATAAATCCTTCTTTATCAGAAAACTCATTTGGAATTTCTGAATAATTCATGCACTTTCTTTTATTTCATTTAAGAACTGTGTGTGTTATCCTTTGTTTCAAATAAATTTTGTTTGTTGTTTTAGGTCAAAGTGAAAGACTCGGTTACCTCATAAAGGTTTTTTTTGGTTGTTGATACAAAACTCCTCTGTACAACTTCAATTACATCAGGCTGTATAATCAACCCTATACTCAATATTTTCAGGTATTTTAAATGAACAGTAAATTATTGTCCTACTTTCTTTGATTGTTTCAGCTTTGTAGTTTATTTATTACAACATGCATTGCATTGTATAACCTTAGTTTCCCGTTTAAGGTTCAACTCAATGATTAATACGGATAGTTTGGATTAATCGTTGAATTGAATCTTGAATTGTCTGTTTGGACAGTTTGAGAAGTAATGCATTTTATGCAACATTCATACATGGACATAATGTATGGTTTTTTTATATTTAATGAAATTTCGGTCCACTGCAATTTGCTTTGTTCTCCGGGTACATACAGATTGCGGCTGAATAACACCTCCGCTATCATGTCGTGTACTCGGAGACCAATGCGAAATGCTGCCGAAATTTCATTAAATTAATGAAACCTTATGTAATGTCAATGTATGAATGTTGCATAAAATACTACTTCTTGAATGGGATAGGGCCACACCTGTTTGAATATATGACATTCATAAACATGCATATCACATTTTTAATTTAAAAGTTTGATAGTAGATGAAAATCCTGGATCGTAGTTGGATGAAAGCACCACGGATTACGAATGAGTATGAAATTGGTGTTGAACAATTTCTTTAATTTACCAGCCAAAATGCACCATCGTTGAGGGGCAAATTTTTTTTGTCCTTGTGTTAAATGTTTGAATGGGAGACGACAATCCATAGATGACATCAGAACTCATCTAATATGTGACGGCATCATTCCGACTTATACAAAGTGGATATGGCATGGTGAATTGCCAAGCACGCAGGCAGGGAATGAAACTGCCACCGTTGAACAGATAACAGTTCTAAGAAAGCAATAGGCAACTTATTTTTTGCAAGTTAAATGTGCGATGGAAGATTCCTCATTCAATAACTTATTACATTTCACACAGCCTTAACTTTTTAGTTGGTTATCTTTTATAATTGTAGAACTTGTGTTACATTATGAACATTGTTAGACACAAGACAATTATTGGTGTGTTCCCTGTCATGTTTGTCAATGTTTATGTCTGACATGGATCATTTTATTACATTTGTCTTCTGAATGGTATTTAAATTGGGTTATTGATTGCTTTGTGTGCTGTTGGCCATGTGAATGTTTGACATTACTTGGGAATAGTCATACGGATAGTTTTGGGAATGATGAAGACCTTGTCTTTAGATTATTATTTGCATTTATTTTTCCGTGATAGTTTTGACTCAAATAGTGCACTTGATAAATCTTTAAATGCCAAAGAAAATCAAATCTCTTAATTGAACATGGAAGAGATCAACACATTAATGAAGTCAACATACTTACTATGATGCTCAATGAAAAGGTAATATTTTGGTTGTCCAAAGTCAACTCATGATTTCCTTCGTGTGATACATGAATGCATTATAAGTGATTGTGATTTTGGTTTTCAAAGGTACTATTTTGAAGACTGGGAAGTGGCTACAAGTGGGGAAGATATGGGTAACAAGCTGATGGAATTGAAATGTTGCAGAAGGTGTTGTTCTTTTAACCTTCATCAGTTTAAATGAATATATATGTTGTTCTTTTAACAAGTTGATGGATTATTATTTCCTCTGACTTTAATAATTAATACATGTTAAATGTTCGCACTCTTATTCATGCTTATGCAGTTGGTTGAGACATGGAAGAAGCTTTACATTGTGTTATAAAGATGAAGAATGAGGGAATTGAAATGACTATAGTGACATACAATGGGAATTGAAAAATTGAAAGGTGAGAAACTGCCATGCCACTTTTTATGATAGATGTGTGTGTTTATTTTATTCTCTTATTTGATGTTTTTATATTTGATATTTGGTCCTGTTCTCCTTTTCTATCATTTGTCCGTTACAGAGATCGCGAGCTGTTTTGGATGAGCTTGAATCTTTGAAGCCTGAATTTAAACGCAAGGTGGAAAAAATTAATGACTCACATGTAAAAGTTCCATTCCCTGAAGACAATGGCTTCAATAAGGCTTTGCAGAGTTCAGTGAATTCATCTTTGGAATGGCCGGCTGTTAGTAAATAGGTGATGACTTGAAGATAATGTTTTAGTATAAATTTATGGATACTGAAAATTCTCAACCTATTTGCATCTGTGCTGTGGTATCTCAACTAGGTGCAACATGAATTGTATGGAAATTTTCATTTGTTTGCTTACCCTTTTTTTTTGTCGTCAAAATGTCTTTGTGAAGAAATTGTGTAAATTGCACAAAACTTCCAATATTTCTGCTCTAATGTGGTTGAATTCTGGTTCTGACTGTTTACTGGTGTCAACTCTTTTTTCCCCCTGACATATCTGCAGCCTGCTGCTGGATTCAATTCACACTCTTCATGGAATTATGATAATATGTTATCTTTAGATTCCAGGCCTATTGACAAGCAGTTTCAAAAACTGTAATGGGAACTATTTTCAGTATGATATTTGGGGATATGTGCACCTTATATTGGGAACTATTTTCCTCAATGAGTGAATGTAATGGTTATCCTTTATCTTTCCAATCATTAAGTACGCAAGAAATTTTCTGATTTCATGCATACTTATAGTTGGGTGAGCATTCATTTCTTTTTAATGTATTCATCCTTTGCATACAAGGTTGTCAGGTGGGAAACGCAATACCTATGTTTCCAATTGAGACAAAAGTTTGTATTTGATTTCCTGTATGAAAGACATCTACAATTATTTGAATTAGATGTTGAATTGCCTTGAGATAGTCATCAATTGCACTTTAACATATATTCTCATATATTGTAACTTTGGTTATCTCCCGATGTGATTTAGTGAAACATATCTACTGTTCAGGGTCTTCAACGCCAACATGGTGCCATTAATGTGTTCGAGACTGTCAATTCTTACTTCTCTTCACATGTCATATCTTTGATTTAGTATTTGCTCTCTTCATAGGTTTATGGAGCTGAGGCAACAATAAAAGACTAGTGCAACCAGCCAATCCAATGCATAACTGTTGTTGCTTAATTATCCATTTTTAGTTCGATCCTTTCTTTTTTTGACTGTAGGGTTCATCGCTAGTTTGAACTGATAATTGATTCTTGGTTCCCTTTTTTCATCTCAGGATTGTTAACTCTGATGAGCAGTGTTTTGTATTTTCTAGCTTTTTGCTAATATAGTGTTGGTACAATAAACTGCGATACGGAAATGGTTTTAGGTTATGTGATGTTGTAATTCCAATAGAAAGTGTTAAATGATTTTAATATTTGATGTGGTTTTAACGGTTGTATGTTATGCATTCATAGGTGTAAAATAATTTAAAAAAATTTATAAACAAACAAAGACGGTTATTATGGAAGAACCGTTTATGTAAGTTAACATACGATGACGATTTTTTCTAAATATCCGTCTTTGTAGGTGTTTAAATTTTAAAAAAATTGGAATAAAATACAAACAAAGACGATTATTACGAAAAAATCGTCTTCGTATGTTGACATACGATGACGATTTTTTGTAAATAATCGTCTTTGTAAGTGTTCAAAATTAAAAAATCAATCAAAATAAAATACAAATAAAGACGGTTATTAAGAAAAACCCGTCTTCGTATCCGGACATACGATGACGATTATTTCTTAATAACCGTCTTTGTTTGTTTTTAATTTTAAAAAAATAAATCAAAATAAAATACAAATAAAAACGGTTATTAGGAAAAATTCGTCTTCGTTTCCGAACATACGATGACAGTTATTTCTTAATAACCGTCTTCATTTGTATTTAATTTTAAAAAAAAATAATCGAAATAAAATACAAACAAAGACGGTTATTAGGAAAAAACGTCTTCGTATGTAGACATACGATGACGGTTTTTTATTAATAACCGTCTTCGTTTGTGTTTAATTTAAAAAAAAATACAAACCAAGATGGTTTTTTAGAACCGTCGTCGAAAGTATCTCATTTTCAACAACACGCGCAACAACGACGGTTCAACAACCGTCGTCGTATGGCTTAAATAATCGTCGTTGTAGGCCTCCTCTGTAGCAGTGCACTAAGATAAGTATTAAGTGTTGGAGTGTGCCTTCTTACATGTGCAAATTCCTTGTCTAAGATCTCTCAACCTCGTCGAAAAGCAACATCAATATTAGGAAATTTTAGATTTCTATCAACCCAAGCCTCAATCAAAGTTAGTGCTAGTGGTCCCATTTTGATCACATCATATATAAATCAAGTTTCAAGTTGATCATACAGTATGGTTTGTGAGTGAAGGGACTGTAATGTCTCAAACCTAGGACCATTCAATCGTATTGCAATAAGCAAACTATTAGAACATGCTGTAGAGAGACCCATGAAGTACGGTTTGATTTAGTTTGTTATAAAAAAAATATTTTAACAATTTTCTCGTATAATTGAAAAAAAATAATTTATCAGCGCCCAATTCTTATTCTTTTTACTCCTACTGGCAGAAAAAATGTCGTTTTGAGCCTCATTTATTTATCAGTTATCACACATTTCAACATCTTTTTTAATAACAATAAGAAACGTTTGACAGCAACAAGAATCATAGATCAATATATCGATCTATTATAAAACAATTGTCCTCCAAGAGAGTGAAAGATCCACTATACCCTTCTCATATTCTTGTCCACGGAGACACAGGAATGCATGTGGACATGCCCCATTTGCACGAAAATCCATTGGACGAAACTTCTATTGGCACATTCATGTGAATACAAGCGAATTTCGAGGGAAAACCCCATGGCATGCATTTGCTTCTGATCTATAGGTTGGATATCTTCGTTTTTCAGAAACAGTTTAAGTACTAGTTAATTAAAGGTAGCTTTTGCTGGACAATATGTTATCTTTAATGATAAGTTTTCAGATTCATGGCACTTTATTTATCCTACACTCCACATTGAAAAATGACTCTTTTCTGAATTGTAGTCTTCGTATTTTTACTAAATCTATCCAAAACTCTTGGAGCATCTTCAACTCAACAAATTTCATAATAAATCAGGAATTTACTCTAATAATAATATCTTAAAATAATATATATATATATATATATATATAAGATTCAACAACACTCAATACCCGAATTTAACTGAAGTCTCGAGATAAATATACTCAAGGTCATTGAGCGTGCTAATTAGTACGAAAATTAACCATCGGTACGAATTCACACGAATTTCAAATTAACCCATCATAATAATTCAGACAAGAAAGAGATGTAGTAAAATCTGTGTCCAATAAAATTATGCCATTTAAGATTCTTGTGTATTCGTTTATTTATCTTTCGTACTGAATGTCATTTTCCTAGTTCAAATACACCCTTAATGCACACACGAAAAGTTTGATCGAGATCGTATTATAAAATCACCAATAATTGCGCTGCGTATAGATAGATATGCATGGTGCTCCCAACCAGTGACACTTCTTTTTCAGAGAGAAGAATAAACATGGGACTTGAGAAAAAGAAGATGAAGTTTTTTTTATCAATTAATTTATGATTCATTGAACATTTGTGTATATAAGAGTAATTTTTTTCCCCCATAAGTCAAGACATTTGATTAAAAGAAACTATAGGGAATACTCCAACCTTTAATCAACTCTGTGAGATCGAGTAAATTAATTAATTTTCAGTTACTTACAAAATGAGAGTACATAACTAATTATATTCTTTTAAATTCTTGTAGCTAGTCTTGATTAATTATCTAGCTCTATCCAATATATATATCAAGAAGAAAATGAGAAAAAGAACACATAACATGTCACGATGTGTGATGAGATAATATATACTTATTTTCTTGGGGAGAATAGCATTATGCTTTAGGAAACACTTAGAACGAAGATTGCAATATATAACTTTTAAGAGGTACTATATGCTATTGTATTTTTTGTTAGAGAACCACCACAAATGTGGTCTACTTTATTGAACATTATTTAATAAAAATCACAAACCTCGTATAGTAATAATAACATAGTATTGGGGACGACTCATGTATGAACCTTAATTAATTAGGCGTAACCGCACATTCCATAGACACAATATGCACCCACTTCACACCGATGGTTACACTCCCCGCAATGCCTCTTGTCAAAGTTGGTATTAACACATTCCCCTCTACAACATGTATGAGTTAACTTGCACTTCATCTTGCACGCGCCACAGTTGTGGTAGTCATACCCTACATCAATGCACTTCTTGTTGCAACATGTTGAGTTCTTGGCACCCACCAAGGTGCAAACCTCGTGATCCTTGTGGCAGTGATCAGCAGCATTAGGGTTTTTCACTTGAGCGAGGAAGCGACTCACCCTCTTGGAAGGAAGAAGCACATTATTATTCTTCTGATCATGAGGGGTTGATGATGATGATGATGATAATGAGGGATAATCATCGTGCACAAAAGCTGGTTTTGCTTCTTCTTGATGAGTGATGGTTTTCATCGTGAGTGCGATGGACAAAGCCATGGTTATTGCTATGATGAATATTGCTTTTAGGAACCCCATGGCTTTGCCAGGATCAAAGTTAGAGGGAGTGCTAGCTCTCAGAGAAAAGGGAGATGATTGAAGAGAAGAGTGTGTGTTATTGTTATTCTTCTTTGTTGTGTATTTGTTTTTTTCTTGGGAAGATGGTAGAAAATGAAGGGGGAGGGCTAGGGTTTTATAATATAAGGGAACTAAGGGAGAAGTTGACGCCGCAAAAGTGGTAAAAGCTAGGTGAGGGAGGTTGTTGCATGGTGCATGCTATTGGAAGAGTGTGATGGAATTTTAGTGTATATTAATTTATTGTTTGACCTTTAAAATTGCTTTAGCCACTCGTATAACTTGAGCACTACAGTATCCATCATTTTTAAACTTCATTTTTCATATGTGGTCTATTATACCCTTCGTCGGTTCAAGAGTTGTATGATCTCTCAAGATGTAAAATAGTATTGGACTGTCATCAATCTTTATTCATGATGAGTAACATTCACATATCAACTTTTATTTTAAATATCTCATGTCAACGCCTCTTATTATTTTTATTTCTCTTTTTTATTATATCATAAATTCTATTATATTTACATTTTTTTTCCTTTTTTTACTCTCTTTTTCAGGTGTTTATAATATAAAATAGGTGTTTATCAAACATTTTCCTTTACCATTTATGGATCATGATTTGTGTAAATGTGTTCAAGAAGATCTGAATCACATAAAATTTAACTTATTTTTTATTTGTAAATATTTATTTTTATTAGTGAAGATATTCAAATACACAAACTCTTTTCACTCACTTCTTTTTAATCACCAAGTCAATTTTATATCTCCTAAATTTAAATTGTTTAGAGTTAATTTATGAAATTCATTAATTAGATGAGTTTCACTAGCAAATTTGTGAATAAACAACATATGAGATAACGATCAATTTAGTAGAATAATCCGTTTTTATTCTTTTTTATTGTAAACTTTTATTGAGTCAATAACATACACATAATGTGAGTGAATTAGCTTCTAATTTAGTAGATTGGAAAGACAGATGTGATCACTTAATCATAAAAAAAGAGAGAAAAAACTGATTTATTTAGGATAATTTGTGAGTTTCTTCTAACTTCCAATTTTTTTACCGCCTGTTATAGTGTATAAAATAACTCAAATTAAATTAAGTATTATCAACCTAGTGAAAAATCAACCGAGAACCAATCACGCACTTCAGTGACTTAACCGTGGACTTAAGCAGATAGCTGGGGCCTGGGGGTTAGTCCATGTAACCTGTTGTAATTTGTTCTTGTGAAAGTCAAAGGGTAATAATGACTTTTCATCGTCATCAGCCACCGTTTGTTGAAACCGCAGTGGACGGCCTGAGGAAATTAAGGCACGCTGCTAGGATAAGCAAAGGGCATTTGCCATACACGTTATTAAGAGCTTATATTTAACAAATTAATTCCAGAGTCTCAAAATCCAGCTACTAGGCTTATTCGTGTTTAACATGCTAGCACAAATTAAAACAAACTAACTTGGGTCCAAAGGCTGGTTTCCGTGGACTGATCTGACCAATTTTTTGTGTCGGCAAATTAAAGCATGCATGCTTTATGTAACTAAGCTTCAAGAATTCAAGTTATACATGTAAATGTGGCTTGACTCATATGGTTAAATATACTTTCATGCTTCATTGTTATAGGTATGGATTCAAATCTATTGACATCACTTTTTTTTTTTGGTAAACAATTTTCTCATAAAGAATCTCCTAACATCTATGGTCTAGTTGAGTCTTGAGTAGCTGAAATTTAAAAAGTGGAATTGCTTGCAGTTTGCACACACAATTCTCTTTTACATGAGTTTCTATTGGTTTCAACGTGTCATTATATTTTATCCGTAGTATATATTGGGATGCATTTTATACCACTTTTTTTCTCAAAAAGAAAAAACGAACTTGAGTTATATCAGTACACGTGCAATGTGTAAATCATACACAAATATGAACATTTTTTTTTATAAACAAATATGAGCAATTAAGATTGAAAGAGGCGCTTGCAACTATATAAGCTCCAGATGCCACCTTATAATAGGTTGTTGATACATAGACCTTGAATATTGGACCAATTGGTTTTTAGCTTTGACTAGGGAGCTTTTGGTTCCTTGTGCTTTCGTTATTGCAATAATTTGTTTTATCAGTGAAGAAAAACGTAAAATTAAAACAAGACTAGAACCATGAATGTGTAGACACGATAGTCCTAATTTTCCCACCATATATATATAAGAAATATTCTAATGCTATACGCGTATTATTAGTTTATTACAAAAATCTGCATAAGCAACATACGTTTGATATATCGTTGTTGAGGTTTGTTGTAATAATTCTAACAATTTAAAGTCTGTTCCCAGTCAATTAAACAAGCTCAACACACTAGGCCTCACCACATTGAAAGAAGGTCCAAATTAGCTTGGCTAGTCCTTAATTAGTTGGGTCGATCGTTATTCTTCAAGCCCCAATGTGTCAGCAACGTGCAAATATATACCCGAATGTCAGCACTCCATATATGCTTGAATCAGAGGATTTTCAATATCTACTTTCACTTTTCATGCTAGAAGTTTCATAATATTTAATGTTTGCATTCTGGAAAATCCACCTCATGACTGCCCTTAGATGTTGTGGCTCGCTTGCATTTGAAATTTATATAAATAAAGCACAACCATAAATATAGGTTACTAGAACCACTCACTTTCTATATACTGTTAGCTATATTGGTTCATTTGTTGACTTAAATACTGAAGTTCCTTTGTACGTATGTACCACAAAGTCAAGAGGATTCAAGCTGATCAATTGGTTGAACATATATATAATATATATGTGAGTTAATGTAAATTTTTTATCTTTAATTCTTACATATCAGAAAAGTATGTACCACAAAAATGCATGATTTACTTGACTTTGCCTTGGACTAGAGCTAGTTCATCATCTTCATACCAACTTGTGGAAGATCCAGTTAGCCTTAAAAGCCTCTAAAGAAGGGAGTCATACCACGATCTCTTGGCTTCAATGTTGGACCTTCCTTATGTTCGACTGTTTAAGCGGTACCGGAGCGAATTGCCAAACACAACCTAATTCTTTCCAAACAAAATGACCTCTAATTACTGTCTAATGAGGTAGGGGGCTTTCGATAAAGACAGTCAAAAACAGAATGACCACGATGACAAAAAGCTAGAAACTCAAGAACTTTGTACTAGACTTTTATTCCAATCTTATATAAGTATGACCGAAGGGTTTACCATGAGTTACAAATATAAAAATATGATTTTGTAAACATAAAAAAAAAAATATAAACTGATTTTTAAATATTAGAATTAAATTTAAAAGAAAAATTATTTCAAGTAAAAATCTCGTGTAAGATAAAAAAAAAAATAGGAAAAAGAATAAAATTTCCTGTTAATCTAATCATTTCCATCGCAAAGGAATTGCGTCCCAAATAAGGGAATAGAATTTTGAGTGTAACTTTGTCGCAAGGAATTAATTCCTCGTTGAAGGAATCAAGCCCCAACTTGAGAAATCTACGGTAAGTGTTAGATTTTTAATTGGTTTTAATCATAATATTTTTGTATTATCTTTTAACAGATTAACAAGAAAGTGAAATTGATTTGGGTTACCTGTTTTCTTGAGTCATTCTTGGTTAGGGTTGTGAATCACTTAAGACACTTAGTACTTCAATGTTTAATATCCTCACTTTGAGAGTGATTGTTAGCCTTTGACTTGCTTATTTTTTAATAAAGAAATCTATATAGACTTTTGCTTTGAAAGCTCGTCTCTTAAATTTCACATCCACTTTTAAGGGTGTGGCTGTACCAAAGTGGTTAATAAGCATGCTGCGGCATCTAACAAGTTAGAAATTTGTCCTACTGCATAGATATCCCAGCTGATTATGTCTGCATTAAAAGTAAATCATTCTTTTGCCATACTTCAAAATCAAACTCAGCTCTGGAATCACAGACAGTTGCAAAGAGCAATTTGCGTTATAAATTATGAAGTACTAACCGTATATATTGTTGTCAAATAAAAGATATTACCCTTACCCTAGATATGTAGTGCAACATCAATAAAAATAGCTTTATCCCACCAGGTAAGGTTGATTACATGGATCATACCATGTTTTTAGGCTGGATTATAAACCAAATTATGAAGGATATTATTTACTAGTGGTGATGGATTAATCTCGATTATCCAAAATTAAACGCAACAGCCATTAATTTATGCAACTCCCGGAATATAAGATAGTGTCACATTATATACTTGGAAAACATCATTCTAAATCTTAAAACAACTCAAACTAATCAACTTCATTCTTCCGAGCACAGAATACTCAATGGATCACAAACCTCAAGGAACTTAGTGCATTATGAAGCACAATTAATCAACTGTATAATATGCAAAGAAACAAGATGTCAACTATATATTTCAAAACGAAAATTCTAACCATTTTCAAAAGGAAAAATATCACATTCTAAGGCTCCACTGTTGTCACCTGTTGCCATTCCCCATCTACTGCTTCCTTCCACAACGTCACATTGTTGTTCCCATCAGCCACAGCCAATATGTTTCCTGTCAATGACCATGAGACCCTCCAAACGGGGGTGTTGAAATCATTCAAAACCTTGCCTTCCCACTGATCCCCCTCTTTCGCCACAGTCCATATAATCACTTTACCATCTTGCGATGCGCTAGCAATGGTAGATTTAGGGAGACCTAAATTGGGTGCCCAAGCAACATCTCGAACCCAATCCGTGTGCATCTGAAGAGCAGGGAAGCAGTCCATCTTCCAGAGTCCATTGTTTAGCTTCCATACCTTCACAGTATTATCACAACCACCAGAGCACAGCTTCTGTACAGGATCAAGCAACCCTTCACCAACAAGGGCTCCGGGTGCCATCGATGGCGCCCATGACACCGAAGTAACACCAACTGGATGAGCCTGATCAATCCTCGCAGTGTCCCAGCCACCATCTGCTCTTGCAGTCAAAACAGATATATTCCCATCAGACGAGCCACAAGCTAAGCAGAGACCCAACTCATGGGGCGCCCAAGCAACCGAATTCACAGATGACTTGTGGTCATCAAACACATGAGCTTGAGTCCATTCATTTTGGTTGCCCTCCTTCCAAACAATGACACGGCCATCATAGGAACACGACGCAAGTAGAGAACCAAACTTAGGGTGAGCCCACACCACTTGCCATACAGGTCCTCGGTGACCGGTCAAGGTTGCAAGATGCTGAGAGGCCGTGTTGCTCACCCCAATTATCTTAATTGTGTGATCTGATGAAGCCGTTGCCAGCCTCTTACCATAGTAATCCATTGCAACATCATGGACCGTGTCTTGATGGCCCGTTTCAACCTTCTGAGAAGGCATATTTCTGCTATCAACACAAACATAATGCAAACAGTTAGTTCCAAACAACCATTTGCAAATGAACTAACTAACCTAAAATCTAACTTAAAACAAAACTAAAGTAAACCCTGTGTTAACTAGTCACGTCCAATGTTGAAAAGGTAAAACAAATCTCAAATAAAAGACAGTGAAGGATCAACAAAAGCATAAGCATAAGATTTAATACAAATATACATATAATATTTTCCAAGTAGACAACAATTCAAGCTTCAAACAAAAATTTACTTTACATAATTACGAATCCATCAACAAAACTATAATACCCAAAAGTAAAACCCTATTCACATGCAGACGAAAAGCTGAAAACCCAGACAATTTTTCTGATTTTGCACAAAATTTCACCAAATTTCTCATTGGAAAAATTGAAACGACAATTCATGCGAATCTTGATCGGCAAATGATTACAGAATCGCGAACAATTCGAAAAATTAAAAACAAAAAGCATTTAAATATGGGAAAAAGGATTTTTCTTTAAAAAAGCATCTAGCGAAAACAATTGGGGAAAATCACGTAAAGGAATTTAAATGAGGAATTGTACCAAAGAGAAAGAGATTTCTAATGATCAGGAAGAATCGTGAAATGGGTACGAATCTAAAGATCTAAGTTTAAATTCCAACAGATCGAGAGAGAGGATAGAGAAGGAACCTGAGAAGAAGAAGAAGAAGAAGAAGAGGGAGAAAGATAGGGAACCAACGGCGATGGCCGGAGCTGAGCCGACGGTGGCGCGAGATGGACTCGCCGATAAGTGTAAGATGAGATCTAACGATTAACGAATAAGAAACTGAGAAACTGCAAAAATGAATGAGAAGTGTTCATTTGTTTTGTTTTGTTTTTATGGGATCTCACTGTCCTAATCCTTTGGGCTTTCTGGACCAGTTAAGCCAACCCGTCACTTTAAGCCCAGCACCTAAACCAGATTCGTTGACCTTCTTGACCCAAACAAAAGACTCGTGAAAAAAAAAATAGAGCAGACACCAAATTCAACTATAAAACAAAATTAAAAAAAATTGATAATTAGAACTATGGAAAGAAACCCATTAATCTCAGTTAAGTTTTTTTATGATAAAAAGTACATGTGCCTTCATTATTTATTTTACTCTTAAAAAAAAAAGGGATAAACACATTACATCAACAAACTATGAGACCATATTAGGCATGACAGCGGGATTCGAACCTGCGAGTACTGGTCCGAATCTGTCCCGATTTTAACGGAAAAAATTGAGTTTTTCGGGTTCGGATTTTCCCCGAAAGCCAAAAGCGGGGGCAGGGGTGGGTATGGAATTACAGATACCTGCCTCTGCCCCCGCCCCGTAATAAATAATATTAAAAAAAGAAAAAAAAGAAATATTATTTTGTAATTTTTTTAATTGAATTGATTAATTTTATTTTGTAATTTTTAAATTATTATCTCATATTTTAAATGTGGATTTGTTATTTTTTTTTTTACGTAATTAGCATTTTCGTTCGATTTTTTCAATAAAAAAATTTATATTATTTTTTTATTTTTTTATTTTAATCAAATAGTGGGGGTGGGGCGGGGCAGGGGCGGGGAAAACCCGATCCCAAGCAGGGGCGGGGATGGGGATGGATTTTAAAACCCGACGGAGAATGGGAGCGAGGTCAAGGAACAAGTTTTTTTGTCAGGGGTGGGGACGGGGAATGCAATACCCGCCCCCGCCCTGCCCCGTTGCCATGCCTAGACCATATAACCCATGTACAATCTCTCGGTAATAGAGGCCAAAAAGAAAAGGAATCAATAAACGAGTGTAAACCTATAGGTAAAGTGAGGGAATAAGAATATAAGCTATCAACTACAAAATTGGCTTCTTTATGTACGTGAGTGTGTTTAATAGACCATTATCTTCTTTTGAATCATTTTCAATCCAAGCCTTTGAGTATCCTGATTCCCAAACAAATTGTAGTCCAATAGGAATGAAAATATGCACAATATTCTAGGAGAACCCTTTGACCCAACTACCAGTGTTGTCACCAATGATCCCTACACACCCCAAGTTGTTTAAAGGTTTTTGCATTGACTTGCCAACATTAATCTTCCACCATCCATCTGGTGGAAATGCCCATTAGATAAGGCTAAGTTCATATCTTTGAGCACAATGACAAATTATAGGTGAATTTTGCTACACTTCTAGAATTGTCCATTTGATATGGTGTGACATACTATGAGGATTCTAAACATGGTCAGAAAAAACTTTCTTAATTTTGTAAAACCATAAGAACCAAAGGGTTATACCAAAAATAATGTGCTTGTTGGATCCATTTGAAGGTTGGAGATTTTGTTGCATCTAAAGATTGACATCTTATTGGATTAAAAAGAAGTGAGTTGGATGTAGGTTCAAATTAAAGGAGAAGTTGCCAAATGTAACATCCTCAAAATTATATCTTGAATTTATAATTATAATTGAAT
>CM023948.1:25354571-25376254 GCA_013407115.1 Glycine latifolia | reverse complement strand
TGATTTATACTTTGAGGTTTTATTTGGATCAACCATGATCCAAATGAGTTAAAAATTTCCAATTGTTGAGTGAAAGAAATAAAATTTAAGTATGTAATTCTCTATTTTCTTATCAATTATTAGTTATGTGATCTTATTTTTGTTCTTTGCTTAAATGCATGCTTAGTGGATGTCAACCTAGCTTTTAGGTATTTGGATAGTATAAAAACAAGTTCATATCCTAGATTTGAATTGAAATAGTACAAGGATTTGGTTTTTTATGGATGAATCACGTTCTTGCATTGTAGAGATTCATTGTTCAAGTTCTAAGTGTTAGGTTAAATCACCTAATGAATTAGGGATTTGACTTATAACTCAAGGATTAATCACCTAAAGAACTAGGATTAATCATTTATGTTGAATCTTAGTTGCATTGAACTAGAGATTGATTAGGACCGCATTGCATGTGTAGATTTTATCTAAAGAACGTTTTCCACTTTTGAATTTGTTTTCGCTCAAAAAATCCTTTTAAAACCAATAAAATATTTATTTTTTCCATAACGAATATTTATTTCACTACAACAAATTTCTTTATTAAAACAAAAAATCTTGAGACATTCATTACAACAAATTGATACCTCGCTACAACAAATACTTCTTTTTTTGTTTTAGATAACTTTACTAATGATTTTGTACTTGTCAAAATAAAACTTTTGTGGATACAATAATTCAATACTAATTATTTCTTATTACAAATATACTAGGTTCACTTGTCTGTATTTAAAGAGCAACAAACTACAAAGAGATATTTTTAGGTGTAGATATGAAGATAATTTTTTTGTAATTATCTTAAAATACTAAATGATTTTGGAGATTTAATGTTCAACCACTTCAATTTTATAATGCAGATTAATTAAATGATTTTATTAAGAGGTAGAAGGGGTCAAATGCTAAATTCCTTAAATATGAAATCTATCACACCCTTTCTAATATAAGAGTCCTTTATACTCTTGAAAATTTTAAAAATTTTAAAAAAAATTGAATAAATCTAAACATAAATTTGTAATCATACCTTTTTTTTATATATACAAAACTTATAATGATCCTTAGACAACCTTCTAGTTTGACACTTTGACGTTTTACCGGTTATAGAAGACTATGGATTAATTAAAATCAACCACTAACCTAATGCCTTACTTATACTCCCCTGTATATGCATCAACAAGCATAAATTTGACCATAACCAATACTGTTGATTATGATTTAGCGAAAACCAACTAGTTATAACATTGAATTTGACCTATTACATATAGAGTGTAGGTTCAATGGGGAACCAAAACAAAAACAAAAAAAACAAAAACCTTTTTGACACGATCAACAATATAAAATAAACTTTGTTTGGCTGAAAAAACCTATAAATACATTTATAATCTATCTAATTTAGATTATTTTTACTTTTTGTCTTTGATTTTTTTTATCCTTATAAATTTTTTTTTTATTCTTAAACCAGTTTAAATAATATTTTTTCATTGTTCAAAAAATACTATCTAAAACAAATAAAAGTTGTAGGATAAAAAGTAAAAAGACTAAAATATGTTTTTAATTTCCAATAAATATTAAAATTTTATATTTGTTATTTGATAAAATTATTTGTTTCTTTTAATAACAATTTACATGAATCTGAACGTGAAAATCATAGCTATTTGTTGAATGTCTCAACTCAACTTGGAGTGATGATTGGATTAGGACCTGCCAATATTTAACTTTCTTGAAAATTGATAGTTGCGGGCGCAGAAAAGTGAGAACTATGACTCATAAGAAGGCCTTGACCAGTATAAACTATAGATAATTAAGGTGGGTTTAGTTAGTACGTAGTCACCTCCATTGTTCCTTTGACTTAATAATGCTTCCTGATTTTCTCCTCTCCATGGTGGGTATAACTACTAAATTGTAATGAAAAAGAAATTAATGTTATATATAAAGATATTTTGAAGAAGTATTCTATTCATGACTTTGAAAATTCACTAACAATTTTTCTTTCCATTCTCTTTGAATTCCTAAATTTAATATATATAGTAGAAATTTAAAATTCGTGATGATAAAACTAAGAGACATAAAATATATTTTTTTTAAATGTTCATTAACATGAATTAAATGATATCATATTTTAGAATAGAGAAGTGTAATTTTAAAAAAAAATTAAAGGATATAGGACAATACTGTTTTTAGTATAAATCTCAAGTATTATTAGAGTTGAATAAGGTAGGACTACTATATGCACAACAAAACTCAAAGGAAAGGTCAATTATATATTTTTTTTCTAAAAAATTAAAAATTCTACGAATGAATTGTATAATTTGTATTAGTAACTTTACTTTTACTAGAAAAATGAAAGTTAGTTATGAAACGCAAATTTTGAAAAATCTATCATCAAGATTTGATGATCTCAAAATTGGCGAGAAAAAATAAATTTTGGGGTACTTTGATTACTAATTCATTGAGTTTTAATTTATTGTTAGTTAGAATAAAATTATCTTTTTGTGATACTTCTGATGGTCAAATCATTATATATAACCAGTGTTTTAAAAATTGGATTATTGATCGACTTCATCACTACAAAAAAAATCGAGATTTCCGACGGAAAAAATCCGTCGCAAAGTGCATATTTCCGTCGGCAACAGCATATTTCCGACGGATTTCCGACGGCAAAAAAACGGTCGCTAAAAGGGGCATAGGAAAGGCATTCGACGGATCATAGTCCGTCGGTAATTACCGACGGTAATATCCGTCGGAAAGCCTCATGGGAAATGTTGCGACGGAAAAAATCCGTCGGAAACAACCTGTGGGACATTAGCGACGGAAAAATCCGTCTGAAATTATTTTTTTTTTTTTAAATTCATTTTTAAATATTTATAATATATTTTTAACCTATTTTTTATTCATCAATATATAAGTAAATATTTGCTACCATGTTCACATCTAAAACATGCATTGAATTGATGAAATATTAAAATTCATTAATCTCAAACAACTTAAGTAATTCAAAGTAAACAACTCATAAAAGCACAAAATCTTATAAGTCCATACTAAGCATAAAATTCAAAGTAAACAACTCATAAAAGCACAATGTCTTATAAGTCTATACTAAGCATAAAATTCAAAGTAAACAACACATAAAAGCTGAATTTTCTGTTTCCAGGACTCAATGAAACACTGGTCACATTTAATGTCTAGAGTTTAGCCAAGTTGTGGACCTTTGTAGTCGGCATCCATCAAATAATCTTAGTACTATTGGATGGCAACTATCACTGAATCATTGCCACAAGATCTGCCTTTTTACCCATATTAGTAACCGATCGTTATTATTTTCAATCCCCATTGGCCCCTAACTGGTACAGTCCAAAACAACAATGTGTCAGAATTATTTTCAATCCTCCATTTGAAGCACCTGCACCCTGTGCTACTAACTGAAGGTCAAGGATCTCATGGAATGGATTCTGCTCCCTAGCTTAATTGCTCTATGTATACGGTGTCTCAGTTCATCCACACATGTTACATGTTCGTGATTTCACCTAATTTGATCTCCATTACCGAGTTTAAGTTAGAATAAATCATAAGGGAAGAGAAGCTGAAAAAAAAGGAAATTGAAGGAGAAGCAAAATTTCTCAGATGGAAAACTATCAGATAAAAGAAAAGGTTCTATCAATTTTTGGTTTTCACATATATCCTCCTTAACTTACATGCATCATTTGCCTCTTTCTCCTCGTGTTTTTAAATCTATTATAGTTTAATTATGACACTATATTGATTCATATGTGTTTGACTTTGCCAAAAAGAAGAAGAATAAAAACCCATATGCATAGGTGGTAATTTTTTTAAAAAGGAAAATTGTTATTTTGTTCTTAAAACCAATCATGCTCGATCCAAGGAAGATTTCTATCTATAACAAACTTTCGAAAAGCTTTAACAAATTGCTATGGCATCATGGAATATTGACATTAAAAATATATAGGAAAAAAGTATTTATGTGCTTCTAATAAAGAGGCAGCTACTATATACAACTAATTATTTTGTTAGGTTTTTCATGGATGGTTAGCAATAGCCTTTCAATAAGAATCTGTGGTCTTTATTTGTTCCAAAGGGGTTAAAGCTTATGAAAGAAAGGTTTGTCATAGATCCAAGCACTGATGATAAAATGAAATTATTCTTCTTTCTTTTCCAGGGATAGTGGAGCCTCCACTTAGCTCAAAGTAACATCATAATTACTTTGCTGCATTAGTTTCTACAAATTGGTGATGAAGAAAATCAATAATTAGAGTTTACCTAAAACTAAAACCATACACTTTCATTGCAAATTGAATAACATAGACTCGGTGATTACACACCCCTATTAGTAGATTTTGGAGGCATTTGGAAGAACCTCTAAGGAGATAGATTATTTGGGCTTACCAAACTGGCTCAAGACTCTTATAAACTATTTTTAGCTTATTTCAAAAATATTCATGGTAAAATTCATCACATAAGCTTTAATATGATAAGAGCTCACCAAATAAGTGCGATTAAGCAGTTTACACAAATGCACCCTTTATGCATTAAATTCATCTTGTTTGCTTTAGATTAAAAAAGAAGGATAAAAGGGTTGTCAAGCCTCAAATAAAACTGGCATTTTCTTTTACACTGGCATCGTGGGTACCCTTTCTGGTAACAAATAATTACAATTATTCCTACAAAATAGTGAGTGATGCAGAAATAGAGTAAACAGGTGACTCATGGCCAGAAGCTGTGAGGATACATGAAACAAGCTTTAAATTAGCTCACATTGAGATATAGGAAGATATTAGGTTCATATTAGGTTATTGATTAATCATCTTGCTTCTAGATCAGCCTTATCATGTAACACAAGGACATGAATTAGCTCTTGGGTAATTTAATGAGAAATTAATACATGGAGGGTTGGTGGCTGGTGGGACTATGGTCTTTGAGATAGTTGCATAATAATAATTTAAAACAAAATCCTGGTCTAGAATTGGAACACGCTAACAGGCAATAAAAGTTACTTCATAAGACAAATTAAGTCATCAAATTTCATCAAATTAACAACTCATTTTTTGCCACTTTTCTTTATCCTCCCAAGCATTAATCACGAGCTAGCATTTTTCTTATGTATCATTAAGGGAAGACATAGAGCAAATGTTACTTTAACTTAAGTTAACTAAAGCAAAAAAAGATATTATAATTTTTTCAGCCAAAAAGTATATATATTATAATTACTAACTACTTAATATTTCTATATATAATTATAAATTATTTTAAATATTTACAATTTTATGAGATTTGGTCCTTGAATTAAGTTGCTTTTTAACATAAAAATTGAAACTATATATAATTAAAAAGATACAATTCAAACTTAAATTTATTATTTTACTCTTATGCATATAATATCCACTACATATCTACGGGAAACAATACTTTATAATACTTACTTTTTCCTTAATAGAAAACTCTAGAGGATGATGGCTGATTTAATGTAGCATGTAACTGTTGGAATATAAAATCAAAAGGCTAGAAGCTAGAATTTGGAGTCAATTATATCCAAGATGCACAATTAACCATAGACAGATTTATTTTCAATCTTGCAGTAGTTGCTGAAACAACCACTCAGGCCACACTTCAAGGTTGTTTATATATGACCCTCTCATAATGTTGAGACTTGTGCAGCCACCGTTTCACACCAGGGGGTTGTTACCACAACTTGAATTAGAGTGTCAATCATTGTAGCTTTGCAGAAAGCAAAAGTGTGATCATTTCATATCAGCTGGTATTAATAATTTGAATTTGGGTGTGCAGATTTATTTATCACCATTTATATGCTCTGAATCAACTAACTTAAGTAGACAAGCATAGAAAAGTGCAAAGGACAATTGCTCCATTATCAGGACAGATACATCACTCATATCCTGCAGCTTCCCTATTTCTGACCCAACAGATACTCAAAATGCAACAATTTCTTTTTAAGACCAAAAAGAACTATCCCAAGGGAAAATCTAAGGAAGTTTGGGATTACCAAAGGTTAACTCAACAACAAACAATCAAATAAAATCTCAAAGATACTAGGAGATCAAACCCATCACACAAGCCCCATAGAAAGTATCAAACTTATATCTACCAGAGTATTCATAGTGAAATGTATAGACATCACAGTGAAATTATGAAGAAAGATTTCAAATGGGACTTACAAAGAAGATGTTATTCCAATTCATTTGGAGTAGCAAGGTTGCCAGCACCGAAGGCCACAGTCACATGAATCACATAGAATAAGAAAGGTTAACAAGAACCAAAAAAAATCAAGGATACTGCAAGAAAATTACAGAATTAGAGTTATCAATAAATCACAGGTAACAAAAGATGGGTATAAATTATAGCTATATTTCATAGTGTATCCACTTGTGAATGGTAGAGATTGCAAATATATTCTCAATGCAACTAGTATGACAAAAAATTTCAATAGAAGTTGTATATTTTTCAAGATTATTTTCATATATAATAACTTACCAGACCCATTTAGAATAGGGACCATGTTACGAGTAGCACCTCTTACAACTAGACGGAAATCCCTCTTAAGACCAACATATTTGGCATATTTCTACACAATCCATAAAGAGGAAAAATAAGTATATGCAAATTTTCTTTTAATATCACATCAGATAAATGCACTATATGCTCTAATATTCTATATGACTTTATGAAACGATTGACACAACATCAATACAAACAAGTTTCATAACCAACTCCCTCCAAACAATTACAAGAAAGCAAGGAATACTTCCAACTTGTATCCATTTATGTGCAAGTTTTCAATCACAGTAAGACACTTGACAACTTCAATCCAATTATTCCCAACTTACAGCAGTGAAATGGCTTTGATCAAGAGATATCTAGAAGTGAAATCAAGAAAAGTCTTAAAATTTTGGCTTAGGGCCTTACTCAACCCCACAATTTGGCAGTGAAACGACACATGACAGTGGTGGTTCCAATTTGGCAACAAAGTTTGTGGCTACAGTGACTGTAACAAGGTATTGGGTGATGGGTTGGATTCAGGAGCTAAAGATGGTTACCAAACTAGGAAATGAAAATAGAAAAAAAATATCAACATCCTTTAGATCATGAAAATTTGAAAATGAACACTGTTTTCAGAATATGAAAACAGGAACTAATTCACCAATGTTCCTCAGTTCACAAAAATTGAATACCGAGTTGGCCAACTAGAAAATAGAAGCCTACGCTTTAATTTTTTTTTAAAAAAATTAAATGATTAAATATCAAATTCATGATCATTCAGGACTCAGCCCATCTTTTCACCTTTCAAGTCAAGTTCAAACACCTGTAATTGGATATTTTCGATCTATTTCTTATATTTGAAAAAAAAAGGGAAATAACGACATCTGACAGGCACGTTTGATTTGGAATTCATGAGCAACAAGAAAACAAGTGCCTTCTTGCACCATATGTTCAGATATTGCTGATATATATTGGTCAAATTTCTCACATATAAATAAAATATCAAAATTACAACGTACGCGGTGCATCCAATATAAATCAAAACAAACATACTGTATGAAATTTGGACTTGCCTGATATTTTAGTGGGACTAAAAAAAGATTACCCAACATAGGACATTGCACCATACCAGTGGGTATTAAGAATGACATTGCATAAACCTCAATGTGACACCTAATACCCATTAACATCAACCGTGTGAGGATCTATAATCTGCAGGTTCCAAAAGCATTATCACCTTAAATATAATTAAAAAAACTTAATCTTTTAATTAAAATCTACAAAGCAATAAACTACATGGAAATGGATCCAGAGCATCAGAAACTCACGTTCCGCCGACGCCTTCAGTGGTTTCGGAGGAGATAGTGGAGAAAGGAAGCTCGCAGATGGCGACAGAAGCGTTGTAGTTGGAAGCGAAGCGAGCGGCTCGGACGCCGCCGCTTCCGGCGTCGATGGTGAAGAGGTCGAAGTCGTAGTGTGCGGGGACGGCGTCAGCACCATTTTGGGATTCAGCGCGGACGGCGAAGGTGCGGCGGCGCGTGGAGAGACAGAGGAGGGATTTGGGGAGAGGGAGAGAAAGAAGGGAGGGACGAGATAGAGGAAGCGCTTTGGTGAAGAGAGTGTTGAGAGAGAGATGGTGAAACAGAGAGGGATGTGGCCTTTCGTTTGCCTTATCTGTTTTAATTTCATTATATTAGTGGGTAAAAAAATTGAAAATATTTTTTTTTTCATAATATACACTCCCTCGGAAATTCCGCCAGTAAACTCAGTAGTTCCCACGGAATAATTTCCATGGGTAGTATCCCGTCGGAAATACCCACTTTTTTTGTAATGCATTAATGTACTGGGTTAATTAATGGACCATTAATTAAGCCAATGAATCAATAGTTCAACAACCTTGGCATTTGTGTTGCATATATAATAGACATTAGTGCACTTCCTAGTAACTAGTTTGCTGGGGAGTAGATTACAGAGAAGATCATCAATTTGGCTAGAAGCCGGTTTTATGATGTTAATTATATATTACTAAGTTTCTAGAATATTCGATTTAATAAGGCTTTTTTTGGGAGAGGGATTTTAGAGAGGAAGGAAGGGAAAAGAAAGGTTTGGGTAGGAACATCTCCTTATTTGGGAGTTTTAATTTTTGAGGAAAAGGATTTGAGGATTTTTAAAACTCCTCTGAAATCCTCCAAAGCCTAAAAATTATTGTTTCCCCTATTTGGGGGGTTTTTAGAAGGTAAAGTAATAAAATTATTATCCTACCCCAACCAGTGTTAATAAAATTATTATCCTATCCTAGACAGTGTTATTTAATTGAATTTAACTTTTTGAAATAAGGACAAGATTGTAAAAATATCATATTAACTTTCCATTTCCCTCTCTTAATATATTTTTAACTCTCAAACAATGAGGAAAAAACTTCCCTCATTTTCCTCCCTTCCCTTCCCCTCCCCTCCCTTCCCCTTGAACTTCTTTCCTTCACTTCCCCTCCTAACTCCCAAACAAAGCCTAAGTTAATCGACCTAGTCCCAGGTTCGATTCTCAGTCAGATTAGTTTCACTGGTCGGTCCTAGTTGGGTTTTACTAAATTAGCTATGCATGCACAATAAACAACAATCTTCTTATTGTTTGATTCAATTATTATTCTTTGATTTATTCCTTGTTTATTTTATTTTATTTTCACTCAAAAAAAAGTTGGGATTTTGTCAATAGTTTTAGTTTAGGTGATCCAATATAGGTTTTGGGATTAAGGAAAAAACTTATTCAATTAGTTAGTTATTAAAAAGATTAAAGATATATGCTAGATATATAATAATGACCCAGATATGATATTATCAGAGTTTTTTATTGAAGCTTTTTCGATTCGAGAGGTCTTTGACGACTACTTTAGTGACGAAAATTAATTTTTTGTCATTAATACTGGCATCCACAAAAATTTTATTGATGAATTTTTTAAAATTACATGTAAATTGCTTCATCATTAATATTAGTTTTTCTTGTAGTAACTGAACGTATTCATTTTTAAATATGATATTGTTTTTATGTAGGTATATGTAGTTCATATCGATCTTTATTGGATCCCCTTCCTGGCATTAATTCCTCCATTGATAGATGTCTTATAGTATTAGTTCTCCAATTAACCGTCTTATGAAAAAATCTTGTGTACATCTCCATCTTTATCTTTAATCCACTTTATTTTTTATGTAACAAATATTCATACTGTATGGATAGATATATACTTTTCAAAATTCTACCAACCATTCTATCCTCTACCAAACTTCTTCATCACTCAACCCTCCCAATTCATCCTTCAAATCCATAGCATTGATTTGGAAATTGTGATTTTCTTATTTTTGCAAGAAAATGTGGTTTCTTAAACCACTATTTTCCTTCCATTTTTTTTATCAACCAAAGAAAAATTGATAAATTGAGGGCATAAGAAATGCCACCGAAAAAACAAAGTACTATTTTCCTTCCATATTCAACCTTTGAGATCAAGTTGTGAGTGTGCCCTACATGAAGTCTTAGAGAAGGAGGCAAACTAAGTTGTCAACATGGTTGATCGATGAGCAGCTGGCTCCTCTTAACCTTGACGTATATGGTAACTAAGCCAAAGTCCATGCTCATGAATATTGTTGAATCTTGAATACTTCATTCTATGTATGCTTCTAAAGGAATACACTTTATTAATGATTTATTTCATATGTAACCCTGTTTTTAACATGTGCTTCACATTGGGTGATTTATCTTTTTTTTATCATGGTATTGGTACGAAATAGTCTCCGTTGAAAGCGACGGCTAAACTTTAATTTGGCGAGGACTGTGAGTGCACACAAGATGAATATTTCTTTCACAATACGATTTATTTCATACCTAAAAATCAATCAAATTTTGAATATGTATACAAACTGCTAATTTCGATAACTCTAGTTAATGAAAGGCATTGCGGCATACATATGGTTGTTCTAATATGGAAGCATGCACATGTAGAGGAGAAAGTATATTTAGGATTTCCAACAACTTTTCCCCTTTCTTTGTGTACGACACAAAATAACAAAAGTACACGTGATCATTACTATGAGATCATTGTACACGTGTCAACCCTCAATGCCAGTTCTGTTACAAGAGCGTGGACGTCAACCCTTCAGCCATGTATGTTAGATATATCCGTTAGAGGTGGCTCATGTGATTTGAATAATAAAACATAAGAAGAGCTAAAAGATAATTATATTTATTAGGTTTATTAGTGGCCTGAATAGTGGGAGGTTGTTGAGGGACCATATAGTAATTTGCTTGGTGAAAGCAGTTGTAAAAGAACTAAGGTAAAACCCTTCATCTTAAAGATGGGCCTAAAATAAGAGGGTGAAGAGATTGAGAAAAATTATTTCGCATTAAGAGTTCTCAGTTGATAGTTTGTTGTCAAAAATCATTCCATTCTGTAGAAAGGGTTATTAGTCAAGAATTGTTATTAAAACTTACTGTCATCAACCACGGACAAAAGTTAGTATTCTCATCATTGTTTACTAAATGAGAAACTCATGAATTCTTAAAAATCTTATTCATGTTATTGATGTAACTGTTATTGAGCATCAAATTACATTAATGTTTACATGATTTATTTATGTTATTGATGTGACTAATGTTTACATATTTATTCATGTTATTGATGTGACTAATGTTTACATACATCTTGACCAATAAATTATCTCTTACACTTATTTATTCATATAATAATAACAACTTTATCTCCTAACATATATTAAATTATTATATGTAAGACATTATGCACAAGTTGTTACTTATTTACAAGTAGCATACTATCTCTACATTATCTACTATTTGAATTATATAACTGCAATTATTTGTTTATCTTATCAACAAAGGCCCAAGGCCCGCATTATCTACTATTTAATTATATAACTGCAATTATTTGTTTATATTATCAACAAAGGCCCAAGACCCATACTCCACGCTATATAAATAAATGATCTATCTAACCCTTTTACCCACTCATCTACCTCATTATTTGGTCTGTTTGGATGAACTTCTTTAGAAATACTTCTAAAATAATAAAATAAGAAAAAAATTGAGATGAGCTTTACCATAAGCAAAAATAAGCTCTCCATTAGCTAATTTTTAGAAGCTCACAAATATAACTTCTCTAAAAGATGACATGATATCTACAAATGAGCTAATAAAAAACTCATTTTAGCTTATAGAGAAGCTCATTTTATCTTTTTTTCTTCTTACTTTCTTTTTTTAGAAGTGTTTCTAGAGAAACTTACATCCAAACATGTCCATACTCTGATATCATTTTGGACATTTACGCTAACACTTTATTTGGATGCGCACTTGTATCTCATTTAATGCTAAAAATTAATTATTAATTTTGATATAGAAAGAGATTGATAGGTTTTTGTCTAAGATTGAAAACATTTCGTGTCAAATTAAAATTTTAAGTTTCAAGTTTGATTTAAAAAAATAAGAAAAATATATCTATATTTAACACTCATTTATTTAATATGGTCAAATTTAAAATTTAGGTTTGACTTTTAAGGAAAATATGAAAATTAAACTTAAGTTCTTTAACTCATTTATAATTTCATCAAATCATCAAAAAATTATAATTTCATTACTTCTTCTTAATCATTCTTAAAGTTATTTCAATGTTATTGATGATTTATTTTAAAAATAATTTTATTAAACATTTTCATATTAGAAAATGGGATAAAAGTAATAAAAATATTTGAAGATAAAATATGAAATGATAATTTTTTAGATAACATTATATTGCAATTTAAGTATAACACTTGTATATTTTTCTATAAACGAGTTTTTAATATCAAGCTTAATTATAAAGTTTGACTTTATTCATATAATTGACTTTAAAGACAAGCGTAGAGTTACTATTGAATTGTGGTTGAATATTTCGGCTTAAATATATTATTTATGTTAAAGCATTTTGCATACAGATAATATAGGGATCAAATTCTAATTTAATATAATTTTTTGGAAAGCAAATTATAATTTAATATATATCTAAATATTACCAACCATATGGAACTTCATTGGTATTAAAGCTTATGTTGCCTACTATGGAATATGGTGCCATTGAGGAGGAGAGGCTGAAAACAATTCTGGATTGGGTATGGTGTCATTGAGGAGGCTGAAAACAATTCTGGGGACAGTGATGGTGTAGAGAGGGTTAGGTGTTTGGTTAGAAGGGTAAGAGAGTAAATTAAATAATAATTTGAAAAAGACTAAATGCTACAAATGGAAACCAACAATTACAAGTAAATAATATGACCCATTGAATATTTAATTAATTATCGGTTGTAAAATATTTCTCCACCTTCGACTGAGTCAAATGGTAAATGTGAGAAACAATATGATGAAAAAAAAAGAGAAAAAAATATAAAATACTCTCTTTAGTTATTAATTGTTGTCTTAAGTTATTTTATATAAATCTAAAAAAAATAATTATTATATAAAATTAATTTTATTACTATTAATTTATTTTAGTTATAAGTAAAAAAATAATTAATATCATATTAAAAATTAAAATAATAATAATAATACTAATTTTGAAATACTTTTTCTATAGTTATTAATGGGACAGAGAGAATAGTATAATAAAAAACATAAGTTGCTGCGCTGAATTCTGAGAATTTAGAAGTCAGATCTGTCTTTCTACAACTATATTACTATAAAGACTGTGTCTGAAACACCTGTCTTTACAATTTTCTGGGTATATTTCTCATTGTAGCCCTATGGGAAACTGCTACGTGGACATTATTACGCACCATCTTACCTCATATATTTTCCAAATCTTTAATATTAATAATGAATACTCATATCACAGAATATTTGGTCGTAGTCCAAACCATCTTTGTTGCCGAGTCTATTGCATCTCATAACCTCTGACTTCAACCGTTCTCTCTCTTCACATCTTCCTTTAAGAAGTTGTGGGAAGAATAATAATAAGTAGCCATAGGACTCTTCTTTGATACTGATCCAACCACTTTCTTTGACCCCAAGCAACTTAATTTCTTGCTGTAATTCTATACCCAAACCTAGCACATTCACGTACTCCTTCCATAAAGTGCAAATACAAAGTAGTACTTCATTATTATGTATAAAAAATTAACTAACAACATGGAAGATACCTGCAATATCTCTAATGTTGCAGTTACACAGTCTTTTCCAACGACGTCGTTTAATGGGAAACGACTTGTTGTGGATGAGATAGATTTCTTCGCTGAGAAGAAGAAGAAAAGTGAAGTTGATGATCAAATGGTGCACCATCAAATGGAGCTTCCTAATGTAGGCAAGCTTAATTATGAATTCTAATTTCTTTCTTTCTCTGGTTTTTACTGTATTAATTAAATATTTTAATTTTGTTCTTTGTTAATTTTAGACTAGTTTAGATCTCCTTATTACAAATAGTTCAACCAGCAATAGATCAAATATGGAAGAAGAACCGTCCGAGGCAAGGGATAATACCAGAAATAAGGTACTTTTCTTAATTTACACCATGTATACAAGTTCTTAATTTTGTCAAACATATAGCTTTTAAGATGAAAATTATTTGAGATATAATATAAGATTATTCATGTGTATTTACCTACAGGTTTAAGTTTTTTTTGGGATAATTAGTTTATGAGATAAATTTATATCAGAATAATTTTTTCTTTCTTTTCTGGGTGCAGTTTGTAGTAGCTAGCTGAATTGCACCACATGTATTTACTTTACATCTTAAGTTCAATTTTTCTGGGATAATTAGTTTATGATAGATATTTATATCGGAATAATACTTTTCCCTTATTCTGGATACAGTTTGTAGCTATGCTAGCTGAGTTGCAGCACATGAATGATGAAAATCAACGCTTGAGAGAGCTGGTTGATCAGCTGAATAATAAGTACAATGCCCTGCACAAGGATCTTATGAAACTTACACAGAAACAACATAAAAATGAGGTAATTATTGTGTTTAAATTGTACTTTATGAACACCAAAGATAAACACTTATATATAATTCATGAGTACGTGCAAATGAAAATACTTTTTATTTTGGAAAATAAAGACTATAAAATTAGATCATACCACTATATATACTATATCAAGATTAAAAGTTACTTTTATAACCACATAAAAATATTAGGTGAATGTTATTTTTATATTGATCATTCAAATATGATCTAATAAATGATATATATATATATATATATATATATATATATATATATAAATTTCCTCTACAGTTTCCAAATGGCTGACAATATTGTCGTTTTGGTGTAGATTAATGGAGCCATAAAGGAGAATGATAAGAGAGATGATGTGATTATTCCAAGGTCTTTCTTGGATATTGGAATTGCTACAAAGGAAGATCCTTCACAGCAACATTATTCAGAACGAAAACTGCAAGAAAGCAAAAACATTATGGACAAGTTGGATTCTGACAAGGATAGTGCAAAATCTAGGGTAGATGAGCTTGAGAGTCCAGCTGAAGCAACAAGATTGAGTTCTTTGAGGCATGTTGATCAATCATCAGAAACCATGTCAATGATCAAGAAAGCTCGTGTATCAGTTCGTGCAAGAACAGATTCATCTATGGTTAGTATAAAATGAGTATAGGCTTGGTGGTAAAAGAGAAGGCGAAGAGGAAAAAGTTATAGATTTAATTTTTTTATTAAAAAAAACTAATAATTAATAAATAATATTTGTTGATAAAAAAAATATTATAAGTTATATATATGTATATATATATATGTATGTATAACTGAGTTCTTTAATTTTAACTTATTTCAACAAGTATAATAATGGGGAAACTTACAAAATAAACTCAGAAGATGTTGTGAGTTACCAATTTTCTCACCATATTACACAAATGTGTACTAGATTCTCTTCAAATAAACGAAAATCATTACAATGTAAAAATGATGAATCATTTATTTATACGAACTGCATATATATTCCTATCCATACCATGTTCTTGGTATCTAAAATGTAATAAATTCTTATTGGAATAAATGTTAATTGATTTGTTTATTGAAGCATGGCATTCGCTAACAAATCTACTAATCTAGAGCATTTTTTTGTATGTGAAGTTGCATATCTTTAAGTTAAAAATTTCTGTTATATATAGCTTATACCTGCTACTAGATATTAATTTTCTTTTCATCAATTCATCACAGATATCAGATGGATGTCAATGGAGAAAGTATGGACAGAAGATGGCAAAAGGGAATCCATGTCCGCGATCTTATTATCGTTGCTCAATGGGGACTGCTTGTCCAGTTCGGAAGCGAGTATACACTCTCTCTCGATCTATCTACTCTTTATGAAAATTTATTTACTTTATTTTTAGTAAGATTAGGCTAAATTGTAAACAACCCACTCCAATCGTAGGTCACTAGCAGAAAACTACATGTGATTTAAGATTACTCAATTTGATTCCGTTAATTTACCAATCCGTATATGGAATATTAATAAATTGGGTTTAGTTAATCGGTGTCTTTAGAGGAAAAAATTAAAATAAAAAAATATTTATTATGAAAATCATAAAATAGTGTAAAAAGTCATAAATAACATGATTTTTCACATTCTAATAAAAATATTTTTTTTAATTCCTTAACCAATATTTTAAAGAAACTAATTATTATTTGCCTAATAAATTTAACTCTTCTAACATTTAAAATACTAATAAAAAAACATGAATACTCGACAAGTTTAAGGTGTTGAGTTATATAGTATTAAATCACATGAGATTTGAATTTAATTAGTGTAAAGGGACTAGTCTTTTATTGTGAACCAAGATTCATATTGTTGTTAGAAGGGGAGTACTCATTTAGTCTCTGACAATAGGCTATTTCCAAAAGGGAATATCTGCCACAAAAAAATCACGTGTAGGATAAGTTTTGAACTAATTGTGACAAATTATTATTTAGACTGCATATTAGTATATTACAAATAAAATTTGAGATCCATGCCATATGTAATTCTTAAAGGAAAAGAAATTGTGAAGCCACTTGACTATTAAAGAAGTTTTGACAAAGAATATATGATTTTCATCTCTACCAAGAAGTTGCACCAATATTTAACTAGTGAACTGATGTTTCTTTAAAGGTACAAAGGAGTGCTGAGGATCAAAGTGTATTGATCACAACATATGAAGGACAGCATAATCATGTACTCCCTCCCACTGCCAAGGCAATGGCATCCACCACATCAGCAGCTGCATCAATGCTTCTTTCAGGATCAATGCTAAGCTCAGATGGCCTTATACACCCAAACATATTGGAAAGTACTGCAGCACTTTCATGCTCACAAAACATAGCAACCCTCTCAGCTTCAGCTCCATTTCCAACTATAAATTTGGATCTCACTCAAAGTGCTACCAATAATTCCTCCCAGCTACTACAAGGAGCACCACATGATAACCAACATAGCCTCCTTTCCCCACTTTTGGCTCAGAAGTTTATGTCATCAGCTACAAACATTTTTGACCAGGGAACAGAAACTGCTTCATTTGTGGACACGGTAAATGCAGCAACAGCTGCTATCACTGCGGACCCGAAATTCAGTGCAGCTCTTATGGCTGCCATAACATCTATTATTGGAAGTTCACATTCAAACATTAATGGTACTGGTGGAGATATCCAGCATGGCAATAACAATTAAGACTAAATAATTGTAATTATGAGTGTAATTTGGTTTTAGAATAAGATAATAAAATGAGTACTGTCATGTCCTCTCTTCTTCTTCATGTACGATTATGTTTTGCCTTATAATCTTCTCACTTAATCTGCATTATGTTGCTTCATATGTATAGTTTATTTGCTTTGCTTAGTCTGTATGGTCTGTTGCTGCATCCGTTTTGGTTCACTCTGATTAGTCTTAATTGTTAAGTCTGATTCACATACGATATTCTAGCATGGTATCAAGAGCTTCATTGATCATTAAATATAGAGCAAGACCGATATTGACCAGGGCAGCACCATGAAGGTCACATTAACCATTCTGAAGAACAGTTTCAGCCACTTCGAAGTAGCATTCAGCAGCATGAAAATCACCAACAACTTCTTGAAATTCGCATCCAACATTGTGAGGAACAGGTTAAGAGCATTGCATTGATAGGTATATTGAACATTAGATATTTGATATTAATCACTATTCCAAGTCCTGGTTCGAGCTAGTGAGATCATGTTACAATAGTGAATAGAAAAACTTAGATAGACAGTTAGACACAAATCTAACATTATTTTTAGGCACAATTAATAAGAATGTTACAATTAATAAAATAAAATAAATAAAAATCAGCATATCAAGTAAAATTAAATTTGATAATCTTTCTATTTTATTTTATAATCTTCTTCCAAATTTTTTGCTAAATTGCATTGGAATTATATAAAGGATTATAATATGAATTTAGAAAATATAATGTAAATTTCAAAATTATATATTTTGGTGGTGTAAAATTATAGAGTATTTTATTTTAAATAATAACTTTATCAATATAAATAAAACACGTTGATTTTAAGTGATTGTAAAACTTTGTTGAGGTTGAATTTATAATTTTAATTTTTAGAATACAATTTTAATTAAGATTAATAAATATTACTGTAGTATTAATATTCAATGAATTTATAAAAGAAATGCATATTCAGTTTATATAATATATCAAAATTTTAAAATTGAAACCAAACTATAGTTATAATTAATAATTTTTAAAAAGAAAATTTTTATATAAAAAGTAAAAATTAAGAAAAAAATTCTCAGAAGTCGCATACTATTTAAGGTGTTGCATGCTTTAGTTTTTAAATTTTTGTTTATAATTTTTTATTATAAAAATTATTAATTATTTATAATTATAATTAAAATGAAGCTTCTCATGTATTTCATAAATCAAATTTCTATGAAAAGTTTTTGACTTACCTTCAACATTAATAAAAACATGAATATTATATTAACAAAATAATTTTAAAGAAAGTTTTATTTCAATTTATTGTCATGATAATTAATTTATTTAAATTAGGTGTTTAATTGTTTATATAATTTAAATTATGTATTCTTTTATAATGTTGTTTGTGTCCGTGATTAACTTTTTCTTATCATAAAAAAATATTACTATTATACTTTATAAAATATTTTTGACATATTTTTATATTGGTAAAAATTTATTATAAAGAAAAAAATTGTGTAGGTTTTATTTTTTTTTATTTAAGAAATTTTGCTCATAATTTGTATCTTTGATTTAACAAAAAATCAGAAAGGAGATTAAAAAAAATAAAAAGAATATCAAATTTAATTTTACTTGACATTCTGATATTTTATTTATTTTATTTTACTAGTTATAAAATTCCTATGGATTACCTAAGAATAATGTATTAAGTTTGTTTCTACCTAAAAAAAATTCCAGTGGATATTAAAGAACAATGTTTTAAAGTATTACAATACGCCGTGTGTGTTTCTATCGTGTGCTGCATCATTTTTTATTTTATTAAAATTTTAACTACATCTGTAATATAAAATTTTTATATCATTGAAAACATAAGTTTTGATGAAAAAGTATCATTTTTAAGTTGTTTAATTAAATTTTATTCAACTAAATTTTATATCAAAGGTTATGTTTCAAATAAAAATAAAATCACCATAAATAAAATAAAATAAAATAATAATAACCTATGTTCTTAACAAATGATAAGTACTATTGATCTTGAAAATTGTCACAATTATTTGAGAAAAAAATAATATTATTACATAAAATAAATAAAAATAGTATGAAATACTTGTCGTATATTTATAAATTGAAAAAAATAATTAATTTAAGATTTTTATTTGTCTAAAACAATGTATAAATTATTTCTCCCTTCAAATTTAGAATTGATGATTTTAAATTGAGTGATTTACAGTTTGGTTTTTTTAAAAAATTTAAATGATCTTAATGAATAAAAAATCAAAATTAAATAAAAAAGGTAATGAAATTTATTAAGTATTTATACTACAGTATTGTTGCTATAAAAAATTATATGATTTAAAATTAATATTATTATGCTTTCATCTACATTGTCCATTGACTTAATGAAATACGAAATATAGATTTTATATTTATAAAACTCCACGTAATGAGTGTAACTAATAATTAATAAAGTTTAGAATAAATTGATTATCATTAATTTTATTAATTATCATTATTATATGATTGTTTTGTACCCAATTATTTAAAATTTTGAAATTATATATATATATATATATATATATATATTTTCTATACATTAACGATTATTATATTTAAGAAATTTTAAATTCATATAAATATTATATTATATTTGTACCCATTTAAATTTGATTGCTTTAAAATATGTTGTGCAAAAATAATTGAACTTTTAAAATATATAGAAAATTTGAAAATAATGTATATAAAATAATAATCAAGGATAAAAATTAAGGGATAAAATAATATTATTACTGTATAATGTATGTATATTTATCAATTTCCACATAGAATAATTTATATTTTATATTTATTTTTTAGAATACATGTTATAAACAAAAAAAATCTTAATTAACTAAGAAAATTATTTCATATTTATGAGAGAGGCAAAAAAATATATCTATTATTAACATTTCTTCTAAATTAATATCTTAATTAATCAAACGTAAAATTAGATAAAAATGGAAGGAAAGGAGAGACTTTTTTATATCTGCCACAATTTTTTTTAAAATTTGGCTAAATGCCACGAGGGCCAAAGTATTTGTAAAAATGTCACGCGGGCTAGTTCGCTAGTCAGAGAAGCGAACTAGGTATGTTGAGTTGGCGCTACTCTGAGCAATGAACCAGTGCCCCATCAGAACCGGGCAGGACACGTGACAGATGGACAGAAGTTCGCTAATATGGACAGCGAAATAGGTACGTAGTTCACTAGATATCATAGCAAACTATGTAGATGCATGCCACGTGGCTACCTAGTTCGCTGGAGGCAGTAGCAAACTATGTAGATGCATGCCAAGTGGCTACCTAGTTCGCTAGAGGCAGTAGCAAACTATGTAGATGCATGACACGTGGCCCATTGCTAGGTTGCTTGTCAGAGAAGCGATGTAGGTGTTTGCTAAGCACACCAGCGAACTCCAACCACACCCCACCTATTTAATGAGACCACCCCCACCCCGAATTTGTATGTTGGCTGGCTGAGAGTATTTTGCTCAAATTTTTTTTAATCGGTGCTAGTATTTGGAAGTGATATATATTATTCAATCCCGTGTGTGGCGGCATGCCTGACATTAAGCACACGATCCCGTGCGGTCGGATCACTTTGTGCATTCCATACATTAGTGGATATATGTCTATCTTGCAATGTTAACAACGTCCGTACAGATGGACCAGGATCAATGACACTGACCGCATCCTCACCCTCTGGCGGTGCCGGCACACTCTCTTCGTGATCTATATTTCACTATGTCTAACCCTATATTCATTTAAAAAATCATTTCCTATGTTCATAAATAACAAATAATAAATATGTTAAATTGTTAAATACGTATATATTCATATTTTAATTTTTAATTTGAAACATTATATCAATACTAAATACTAAAAATACTTTTATGTTTAATCTTTTTATTTAATTAATTCTTTCACTTACATAAACATGTTTAACTAAAATTTTATTTGCCTTATTTGTTTTACATATTTCAGATGATATACCATATAAAAAATAATATATATACAATTACAAATTAAAAAAACTACTCCAAATTTAATGTCACTAAATCTAATTAACTAAATCTAAATATTTTTTCAAAATTCTATTTTTTAACCAATTCATCCTCAAATAATTACATAAATAATGTTTTTTAACAATTAATTAAAAATGATAATCACTTATAACATCAAAACAATGACAAACTCAAATAATCAAGTACCCTATAAATTATCAATGTTAATTTCAAACTATTGGTCTTCTAACCTAAAGTTTCAACATGTCATCTTACCTAATGTTTCACATAAAATCATCTAACCTAATGTTTCAAATAAAATCATCTAACCTAATGTTTCAAATTTAGAACCTATATATAATACATCAACATATCCAAAATAATTATTTGTAATCATTTTTCATCTTTTAATTTTTTTTCCACAAAAATAT
>CM023948.1:25243553-25347341 GCA_013407115.1 Glycine latifolia | reverse complement strand
CATGTAGATTCATTTTGTTTTACCTTCGTTAATTGGATTTAGTCCCTACTATTAGAAAAGCAATTCTCGCAGCTTTTAATTAAAAAGACATGTTGGATGTTGCAATATAAATTCATGTCTAAATTAATTTAGACATATTTTTCAATTATATATGTTTAATTATTTTTATTTTATTTTATTTTAAAACAAATAGGCCCTTGCTTGATGCACCATGGCTCAAAGCAGTGAATGGCTTTACTCCTTTCTTCATGTAACCTTGTGTAGAGGGCCACATATATGATCATGACATATAACAACTCCAGTGCATTATTGGTTCATATTATGAAGGCATCTACTTTCCCTTCTTTGAGAAGCCATTTGAGTTTATGCATCTTCTACATGGCATGCATGATGGCTGTAATGCCACTTCATTGACTCTCTTTTTATGGTCTGTTAGAAATCAAACTCAATTTGCATCTCTAGATTAGTCCACAATTTACAAGGGTCTGGAAGCTTCTAGAAACATATGGAAGCTTGAAGAAACTTCTAGAAGCTTATAGAAGCAAGTAGAAACTTCTAGAAATATATGAAAGCTTGTAGAAGCTTATGGAAACTTCTGGAAGCTTATGGAAGACTGTAGAATCTTGTGGAAGCTTCTGGAAACATAAGGAAGATTGAAGAAACCTATAGAAGAATCTAGAGACATAGTGAAGCAAAGAGTAATGAAGAAGATAGGAGAAAAATCTAGAAATCTCACAAAGCAAGTATAAATAGGGGTAGAGGCTCTTGGCTAGAAGTAAGTGTCTTGGTTGAAAGCAAGTGTGTAGATGTGAGTGTGGGTGTGGAAGAAGCAAGTAAGTGTAGAGTGAAAGTGAGCTTGAGAAAATAAGTAGCAAAAGTGAGTGAGTGAAACTCAAAGTAGTCCTTGTAAAGTTCAAGTGTGTGAAAGTATTTGTAACTTGAGTTTCTCTAAATAAAAGATGTATACTTTCATTTTCAACAAGTGGTACCAGAGCTGGTTGTCCAGGACTGAGTAATTCTCAAGGAGGCTAGTGATCAAGGATCACCATAACGAAATTCTGCACCGCACAATATGGGATTGTGTAGCTATTTGATCTGGGATCAGGCTTGCTTGGTAGAGTGCGAGGCATCACCAAGTCACAATGGCAGATATTTCCAACTCAGCCAGCGGGATTGAGAAACTCAACAACAACAACTATAACAATTGGAGCGTCCGCGTGAAGTTCTACCTGCAGGGTCAGGATCTATGGGACATAGTAAATGGAGACACAACCACAGCACCCACGGAGGCGAATGAATTGAGAAAGTGGAAGTTGAAAGCTGGAAAAGCTATGTATGTTCTCGCAGTAACAGTTGAAGATGAACTATTGCAACATATCAAAAGTGCAGAGACTCCGAAGCAAGCATGGGACACCTTGTCGGCATTGTTTGCACGCAAAAATGATGCGAAGCTCCAATGCTTGGAGAATGAACTTCTATCAACATCTCAACAGGATAAAACAGTAAGTCAGTATTTCTCCAAAATTAAATCTATTTGTGAAGAAATTTCAAAGTTAGATCCTCAAAATGCAATATCAGAAACACGCATGAGGAGAATAATTATTCATGGGTTAAGGCCGGAATATAATGGAATTATTACGGCAACCCGTGGGTGGGCCAAAGAGCCAACTCTTACAGAGTTGGAAAACTTACTAGCCAATCAGGAAGCGTTAGACAAACAAATGTCTAATGTCTCCATAAATGAAGATGAGAAGGCCCTATTTAGCAAGAGGAAAGGATTCAAGACAGATGTTACCCGACCAAAACCAAGATTGGACTACAAAAATCAAGAAGGAAGAGATAAACAAAGGCAAGATAGAAGAAGCTCACAGCACGAGGGAGTTCGACAAAGACGAGATGTCGGGCAAAAGAAAGATTATCGTCGAAATAATCTGTGTTACAACTGCGGCAAAAAAAAGGACACTTTACACGAGACTGTTGGTTTAAAAAAATAAGAAAGTAATATTGTAACCTCCGCCCAAAATGAAAACAACAGTGAAGAAGAATGGGATTTCCAAGCATCAATTGCAGTAGAAGAATCCATGGAGCTCGCTACTTCTTGTGTTGCAGAACTAGAGGAGGAGAGTGCACTTGCCACGGTAAGTGATAAATTAATTAATTATAATGATGATTGGATTGTGGACTCCGGGTGCTCCAATCATATGACAGGAGATGTGACGAAGTTAGAAGATGTGACTGAGTATAAAAAAGGGCGAGTAGTTGTTACAGCAAATAATGCAAAATTGCCCATCACTCACGTAGGAAAGACAACAATAGTGCCTCGATTTAGTTGCAGCCAAACACCATTGGAAAATGTGTTCCATGTGCCAGGGATGAAGAAAAATTTACTCTCAGTCTCACAGCTCACAGCTTCGGGGAATTATGTGGTGTTCGGACCAGACAGTGTAAAGGTGTACAAAAATCTGAAGCAGACAGGCACACCACTCATGGAAGGAAGGCGCTTGGAGTCTGTCTATGTGATGTCCGCCCAAACGGCATAAGTGGACAAGACTAGGAAGAACGAAACAACTGACCTGTGGCATGCACGACTCGGACATGTGAGTTATCATAAACTTAAGGTGATTATGAAGAAGGCGATGTTGAAAGGTCTTCCCTCATTAGAAGTCCAGGAAAGTACGGTGTGTGCTGGATGCCAGTACGGAAAAGCACATCAACTACCATACGAGGAGTCACACTATAGAGCTAAGGAGCCGCTTGACCTGGTCCACTCAGACGTATTTGGGCCCATAAAGCAACCATCCATAAGTGGCTTCAAGTACATGATTACCTTCATTGATGATTTTTCAAGGTACGTGTGGCTGGACTTTATGAAGGAAAAATCAGAAGCTTTTTCCAAGTTTAAGAATTTCAAAGAGAAGGTAGAAAAGGAAGTAGGACGGAATATAAGTTTTTTTCGTACGGATAATGGGGGAGAATACACATCAAAAGAATTCACAGAATATTTACGAAATAGTAAGATACGAAGACAATTCACTTGTCCGAATACACCTCAACAAAATGGAGTTGCGGAAAGGAAGAACCGCCATTTGGCAGAGATATGTAGAAGCATGTTACAAGCCAAGAACGTGCCACCTCGATTTTGGGCTGAGTGTATGAAGACAGCAGCACATATTATTAATAGACTACCCCAAGCAAGGCTTGAGTTCATTTCACCTCATGAGAAGTTGTGGAATGTGAAGCCTACGGTGAGTCATTTTTGAGTTTTCGGTTGTGTCTGCTACGTTTTCGTGCCTGATCATGCTAGAACAAAGTTCGATAAAAAGGCAATATGATGCATATTCGTCGGCTATGACAACGAAAGAAAGGGATGGAAGTGTTGTGATCCCTCAGTAGGAAGGTGCTACACATCAAGGAATGTAGTGTTCGATGAAGTGTCATCTTGGTGGCCAACAAAGGAGGTGGTGTTACCGAATACTAATGAAGTTGAAGAAAAATTGCAGCAAGATGGAGCTGAATCCCAAGAAGTACACAAAGAAGATCAATTTGTGTCTGCAGAAAAAGCAAAGAGCCCATGGCAAATTGGAGCGCTACAACAAGGTTTTGAAGAAGAAAGGCCAAGCCAAGTTGAAGAATTTGAAGAAATGGGAGATTCTTATCCAGCACTAAGAAGGTCTTCAAGACAAATGAGGTCAAATCCTAAGTATGCTAATGCAGCACTAATTGAAGAGGAGATAATTCAAGAGCCAACTTCGTATGAAGAAGCAAAACAGGTGAAAGAATGGAGAAAGGCCATGGACGAGGAGATTCAAGCACTACAACAAAATCAGACGTGGGAGATAGTACCAAGGCCTGCAAATGTACAATCAATATCCTGTAAGTGGGTGTACAAAGTGAAGACTCGACCGGATGGATCGATAGAAAGGTACAAGGCACGATTGGTGGCTCGAGGGTTTTTGCAGAAATATGGCATAGACTACGATGAGACTTTTAGTCCTGTAGCAAAGATCACCACAGTACGTGTTTTAATTGCACTAGCAGCAAGTAAAACTTGGAAGCTTTGGCAGATGGATGTTAAAAATGCTTTCTTACATGGAGAGCTAGATCATGACATATACATGGAACAGCCCCAAGGATTCCAAAGCAAGAAGCATCCAACCTATGTCTGCAAGTTGAAGAAAGCACTTTATGGATTGAAACAGGCACCAAGGGCTTGGTATGGTAAAATAGGAGAGTTCCTTATCCAAAGCGGGTACTCTCTGGCACCAGCTGATTCAAGCTTATTTGTCAAAGCTAAGGGCGGAAAGTTGGCAATTATTTTGATATATGTGGATGACTTAATCATCACAGGAGATGATGAAGAAGAGATTCAACAAATAAGAGCTAATCTCTCAGTACGATTCCAAATGAAGGAACTTGGAGAACTGAAGCATTTCCTTGGTCTTGAAGTTGAAAGAACCAATAATGGAGTATTTTTGGGGCAACAAAAATATGTTAAGGAACTCCTGCAAAGATTTGGGATGATCGATTGCAAGCCAATATCTACACCAATCGAACCAAATACAAAATTGTGCACAGAAGAAGGCCAAGAATTGGAAGATTCAAGAATGTATAGAAAATTGGTGGGTAGTTTAATCTACCTAACACTAACACGACCTGACATTGCATTCGCAGTGGGAGTTGTAAGCCGATTTATGGAAAAGCCGAGGAAACCACACTTAGAGGTTGTACGACGTATACTAAGGTACGTAAAAGGAACCTTTGATCTCGGAATTTTCTACAAAAAGGAAGAAGATGGCAAAGTAGAAGGTTACTGCGATGCTGATTATGCTGGTGATCATGACACTCGACGCTCTACTAGTGGGTATGTGTTTTGTGTTGGATCTGGAGTTGTGTCTTGGTGTAGTAAAAGACAATCAACCGTGTCACTATCAACTACAGAAGCGGAATACAAAGCAGCAGCAATGGCAGCACAGGAATGTACATGGTTGATGCAGCTTATGAAGGACTTACATCAACCTGTTGACTACGCAGTAGACCTCTATTGTGATAATCAATCAGCTATACGATTGGCGGAGAACCCAGTCTTCCACGCAAGGACCAAGCATGTGGAGGTGCATTATCACTTTATTCGAGAAAAGGTGTTACAAGGACATATTAAGATGAAATACATGAAAATCGAAGGCCAAGTTGCAGACTTATTCACTAAAGGACTCAACGGCTTGAAACTGCAAGAGTTTAGAAGGCAACTTGGTATGGTTGCTAGATCGACTTTAAGAGAGAATATAATTGGTATGCAAAGTTGAGTTTGAGGGGGAGTGTTAGAAATCAAACTCAATTTGCATCTCTAGATCAGTCCACAATCTACAAGGGTCTAGAAGCTTCTAGAAACATATGGAAGCTTGAAGAAACTTTTAGAAGCTTATAGAAGCAAGTAGAAACTTCTAGAAATATATGGAAGCTTGTAGAAGCTTATGGAAACTTCTGGAAGCTTATGGAAGACTGTAGAATCTTGTGGAAGCTTCTGGAAACATAAGGAAGATTGAAGAAACCTATAGAAGAATCTAGAGACATAGTGAAGCAAAGAGTAATGAAGAAGATAGGAGAAAAATTTAGAAATCTCACAAAGCAAGTATAAATAGGGGTAGAGGCTCTTGGCTAGAAGTAAGTGTCTTGGTTGAAAGCAAGTGTGTAGATGTGAGTGTGGATGTGGAAGAAGCAAGTAAGTGTAGAGTGAAAGTGAGCTTGAGAAAATAAGTAGCAAAAGTGAGTGAGTGAAACTCAAAGTAGTTCTTGTAAAGTTCAAGTGTGTAAAAGTATTTGTAACTTGAGTTTCTCTAAATAAAAGATGTATACTTTCATTTTCAACATGGTCCCCCTTTCCTTTGTACTCTCCCAACCAAGAAAAAAAAAGGACTAATAAAGCGCAATTAACAGCATAAAGCATAGGGTCAAACAATTCTTTCAAATTCGTCGTGTTATATATTGTGCTTATACCAAGGAGATGAGGTTACCCTAAAAATAGGGTGTGTTCACCATTTCTCTTGAATTGAATTAATTATAAGGAGAAAAACAGATCGATCTTACCTCTTCAGTTTTACTTTTTGATCATTCTGTTGTTTGATTTTATAATTAAGTCTAATACGATTTAATTTTTCACTATATATACTCATTTCATTTTATCCATTTTACTAGATGAATTGTTATACATATTGCTCAACATTCTCTATCCAGTGTGGTATTTCTTACTCGCATTCGATCGTATATGCACTCCAACAACATTATAAACGAGAAACAGAACATCGTATTGATATTTTAAAAATCTTCTAATAAAACATAATAGCTACATTCAAATATTTTCTAAAAACACAGGAGATGTAGAAAAATAATACATGATAGAAATCAGAGAAATAAATGAAAGAATAAAAGAATGTTGACGTATACTTGCTTGAAAGTAGATGAATATTTTCTGGTGATTATTAATGTATGGATATGCATGTTGGATGGCCTCTTTTTAGTAGTAGAGTGCTTTTATCTATTTTGCAAACAGTTTTTGCATGGATTAGGTGTATTTGTGATTGTGCTTTTTCACGATTTATGCAAGCACAACTCTGTTGTAGCACATTTTTCTGTCTTACTAGTTTGATATACTAGTGTACACTTCATATATGTCCTTGATTCTTAACCTACACATGATATTCTCACTTTTCTTTAAGAGACTTCATACATGAGAAATATTGAATGACAACATTAGCTTGAGATAAGTCACCTTTCAACTATCTAAATTTCAAGCTATCTTGTTTTTCACTTGATTTTGCACTCTTATCAACTTCATTAATCTAACAATGTATTCATCTAATCATCAAAGCTTTTTAAATCCCTAACAACATTACATGACCACTTGAAATACACTTTTTAAAGTTTAACATATTACAAATTAAACTTTATGCAAGTCTAGCTCGTTTAAATTTACAAGTTTATTCTTCTTGTAAAACCCTAAAACCTTTTTTTTAACCCAAAGACTATGCTCGGATTAATTATGAGATATTAACTATTTAAGGAATTTAACTCTTTTAAAAGATAATTTTTTTATGCGCACAAATTTAGAAATCATATATTTAAAGAATATATCATACCCACCGTAATTTATTGACGGCTGACCCCACTATATTCTCTTGTTATTATCAAAGAAAAAGTTCTTTGAAATTTACCAACAAAGAAATTCACTGAAACTCGTCTGCATTACTGAAAACCTCGTAGTTCATTGTAACAAGTTCACTAAAATAGCAAAAGTTATAGTAATGATATGTTGACATATTTATACATTAAAATCTACTTAATAATATAAAAATAAAAAATAATGTCAACTAATATACTACAATAAACTTAGATGGATTCATAGGATTTACTTAGATTGAGATGGATACAAAATATAGGGGGCATATCCTATTCCTTCGAAGTATGCAATGGTGTCCAATTCGATTGCATGAAGCGTCGCATGTCAACAAGAGCACCACGTGCCTATCATTGGCTTCCACCTACAGACACGTCCCCACTTCCCAACTCCAATATTTTTTCTTTCTTTTCCCAACACAACATCATCGTCTCTCACTCTCTCTATATGATATATCCAACAACATAAACATTTTTTTTGTCAACACAGTGAAACTCAAACACTACTTAAACACTACTCTCTCTATGGCTGGTGCCCAATTCCTCAATCTCCTCAACTCCTCTTCACGATCTTCCTTGGTCAAGCCCTCTAGGCCACTTCTCTACAACCCCATTAAGGTATTTTATATATCCTTCACTTTTGTTGTCTCTTTGCTTGTGTTGTATTTAATTATTTTTTTAAAAAAATTAGTAGCTTTTTTTATCTCTTTCTTTTTTAAGGAACTTGCTGTGGATTTTACTTTCATGTGTTAGGTGGGAAAATTAAGTTGGAGAAAACAAATGTTGCGTTTTGATTATTTTGAATTTCACTTTGTCCTTGGTTGAAATTGAGTGTTGAAGTACTTGGTGAGAGTTTTTTTTTTCATCAGCTACTTGGTAGGAGGTTGTGTAGGAAGAGTATATGTATTAAGAAATTTTCATTTTATTTTAGTTTGCATGATTCTGTAGTTGGGGGTGGAAATTAAGGACTGAAAAGTGGATCAAAGTATCAAAACCCATGAGAAACCAATCATGCAATCTCTACTCAAATGGAGTTTGTTACAAAAAGTAATCGATCATGCAAAATGTTGAATTTCGTGTAATTGGTGACATTGGAACTGCTTATTAAAGTGCTCATGAAATGCTGTTGATTAATTACTTGTTATTGAATATGAATATATTATATATGAACATGCATATTAGAATTATGGGCAAGCAAGCAAGGGAAAGCATAGCCGTTTAATGGAAGAGAGGGCACCTTCCACAGCTGAAGAATTTGAGAGGGTTGCAGAGGAGAAGAAGGCCAAGGAAGCTCAAGAGGGGGTGGCAAGTCAGAGTCTTGGCAAGGCAATTGATGATGCTGAAGAGGCTTCATTAGGTAAGTCAAAGGTTGAATCAGTTAAGAATAGGCACAAAGGGCATGAATGAAAACTGCTGGGTTTGGTTACCACAGGAGGGGGTGATTATACATACATACATATATATGTATACATATATATTATAGGAACCTTCTGTGCTAGCTGACTTTGCAACTTTGAGATATATATAGCTGTTGTATATGCAGCCAGAGAATAAGGGAGTGTCTTATATTTCCAAAAAGCTTGTTTAATAGCCAGTGTTTTTGCAGCAGAAAGAGACCAAACAATTGAAAACCTTTATTCTTTGTTTAGTTAATTCGTGTCGGGCTCATTGGATCTTGGAAAGTTTATGAATATTATAGTATTAATTCATGAATATGTAACTAATTTGGAATTCTGGGTTTGTGGGGCTTAAGCTTCATTATTTTGGTTGAATGATTAAGACTTCATGTATCATATTAGGCTTTTATCAACATGGTGTGGTATGGTAATAATTACTTCCCTTAAGATCAAGGGTTCAATCCCTATATTAGTATATATGGAAGAACATCTCTTGAGAGAGATCATTCCTTTAAATGAATTTCTATATTTCAAATGATTAGTCTTTGTCTCTCGGCCAGGAAATATCCTCATTAGGCTTTTTTATTCATAGGTTTAGTGCATATTTTATTATGTTTTGAAAAAACAAAAGGACATTCTAAGCCAAAGGTTAGTGACTTTGTTCTGTAGTTTATCATTATTTTAGTTGGTTATGGGTGTTGTTTTGTGTATCATTGGTGAATGTATGTTGTACTGCTGGTAGGGCATTCATGTCTAACTGAAGCAACCAAACACATGATCACCAGTAATTGCGCTTGGCATTCAATGTGGATAGCTTTTCTATTTTTTGGCGTTAAGACATAAAAGTATGAGAATTTGGGGCCATTGAAACAACCCTCTTTTACTCTTTTTACTAGGATCTCTTAAGGGTGGTTGCTGGGTTAGATGTGTCTTTTAATGTGAAAGAAGGACCAATGGGTCCCTCCATAAGCTATGTTCTTATCCGATTCCTTTGAGGTTGGAAGAAGTTATCCAATTTGGAAATTGGTTTAAAAGAGTGACCAGCCCCACATGACTTGCACGGCACCGCAACAAGTAAAGCAGTGGGCCAAAAAATAGATTGACTACTTAGATTTGATTAAAAAACAATTCATGCGATGCATACTCTTGTTATTTTGCCATACAAATATAGGAGGATTACGCACATATAGAAAAGAACTTTGTTAAATAAACATACGCGGAGTTGGGTCTTATAAATAAGAAGATAGTATTAGGGTGTATAGGAAGACAAAAGGGGTTCTCATTTTTCCTCTAATGTTTAATTTCAATTTTTTGTTGGAAAAATAGGTGTTTTGAAACAGTTTAGATAAAGTGAAGGAAGCAAAAGAAAAATGAATTTGAATTGGAAAAAAGTGAAAGGAAAAAAATGGCAAATGTTAACAAATGTCCTAAGGATTAGGAAAGTAATTAAAAAGAGATAAGGTTTTGTTAGGATGAGTAGAAATGTGTTTTCCTATGAGTTTAAATGCATTTTCATATAATTTTTCATCAAAAACTTTCTTCTTTTAATTCTTTAATTAGTTAGGACATTCGTTGGCAAGATAAAAAAAAAATTTGAATTTTTTTTCCTTCACTTTCTCTTTAACTAAATAAAAGATAGGGTTAAACGTATTTAGTCTTTATAAATATAGAAAAGTTAATTTTTAGTCCCTTTGTCTTATATGGCTAAAATATAAAATAAGTCTCTTATCTTCTTCTTTTTTCTAAATTGGTACCCTAATTTTCATAAGTTCTAAAATGGTCACCTCATTTATTTAATTTATGACAAATTAACCATTTTAAAAAATTGATCTTTTTTAATTTTCCAACATGATTTTGAATCTTTTTTCCATTTATTCAAGATGTAAAATTGTCTTAATAGATTCACCTAAGAGCCAATTAATGTTTGAAAAAAAAAGGTCTTAGTGAAAATCATATAAAAATGAGAAGAATGTGATATTAGATTTTTAGGTTTTTAATTGTTCGTAAGACTATTTTTTAAATTTTTTACCTTGTTTTTTTTTGTCATGACATTAATTGATTTGTATAGTTTTCATGTTAATCTTGTATCAATAAAAAAAATTCAAAATTGTGATAAAAAAAATTGAAAACAAACAGTTTTTTAAAAAGATTAAATTGTCTAAATTAAATAAGGAAGTCATTTTAGAACATTAAAAGTTAGGGGGACAATTTAAAACTAAAAAAATAAGTTAAGAGATCATTTATATATTATTTTAGTCGTTTTGTATTGTTGATTTTTTAGTCCTTCATTTTATAAAATGTGTCTCAATTGAAATTAGTTATTGACTCCATTATTAACTAAAGTTAATGGTGATTTAATTTTTTACGGCAAAAGTTACTATAAAATATGAATTATAGATTATGAAATGTAAATTACAAAATGCAACAGTTTTTATCCATCACAAAAATCATAAGTCACATACTCTGACATCCTTACTTCCTTTGATGCTTCCGTGAACAAAAATAATTTGTGGCATTGTGAATTTTGTGCAAGTTAAAATTTGTCACATTTTGCAATTTATAATTCACATTTTGTAGCGGTTTTTTTAACACTAAAATTTAAATTAATGTTAATGCTAACTGATGGAGTTAGTAACTGGATTCAATTGTTACACATTTTATAAAATGATGGACTAAAATTCAATGGTTCAAAACTAGAGGGACTATAAAATAAAATTTTTAAAATCTATAGGAACTAAAAATATCTATAACCCTTAAAGAAAATATTTTTTTATTTGTGTTTTCTTTTCGAAGCATCACGTAAGTAGTGTGAGGTTCATTTCCAAAGATCACGATTATATTCTGAGTTTGCTTAGAGATGAAAATGGGGCGAGATAGATATAGGTAAACATTCATATATATATGAGTATCTATATATATATTCATTAAAACATAAGTTTTAAATAAAAATAAATATTTCTAATCATATATATTTATACTTAAAAATAGTTTTATAGCATATATTTATATTTAAAAAAATATTTTGAATTACTTTTTACATTAAAAATAAAGCTGAACAACTTATTTGTATAACATTAAGAGTATTTAAATAATTTCAAAGTGCATTTGTAAGTAAGGATACTTTATCATCCATGCATTCCTGACCTATTAATAAATGAGTTTTTTTTGGCATTTAACTAATAGTTTTATGTTCAAGTTCGAACTCTAGTTTTGATTACGTGATCCATCCGGTCCTTACTAATATTCAGTTTTAATCTACATATAACAAGTTTCTTTTACAAATATTTGTTGGTAGAGATATTTTTGTCTTCCCTAAAGTAGAGGTTCTTCTATATAAAAAAAATAACGTGAAAATAGAAATAGAAACACAAAAGTCTAATATAGTATCTATTTTGATATTATTCTGTGATTTATATCCTAAAGTAGAGGTTCTTCTATATAAAATAACGAAAAATCAGAAACAGAAACCCAAAAGTATAATAAAATATCTATTTTGATATTATTCTTTAAGATTTATATAAAAATAGAAAAATAAAGTGTAATAATGTGTCTTCTTTGGAATTATTCTCTCAAATTTATCTCAATATTTCATAATTAATATATTAAAGGTTTACATGAATTGCTCATAAAAAATAAATTTTAATTGAACTATACCAAAAATAAATATATGACATTGCACTTTTGTCTAAAATTAAAAGAAAATGGTGTTAACAATTTTATTTTTATTTTCAATAGCAATTCTTTAACGAGAAAATGGTTTTCACTTTTGCATTACTTTTTTGTGTTTTTAACAAATATATAATTTAATAAGTCATTTACATTAATTTGTAATTTTTTATCTTAATTATATTATTTTATTCCTTAAATATGATATAATATTAAAATTTTGAAATTAATAATTATCGTTTAGACCATCTTTTAACGAATAAACCATGGAGTCAATTCAATCAAATACCTTAGTTAGATCAAATCAAATTATGGTTGTGACAAAGCATCATATTTTTTTAAAAGACCAATATTAGTTTTGTTAATTTATTAATTTTTGTTAGCAGAGAAATTTAAACAAACGACTTATCTTTCTCCTTTATCTCTTTATTCTTTTAATTATCAAGTTAATTTTATATCTCTCACTTTAATGATTATATTAAATTGAATTATGATTTGTATTAATTTAATTGGATCCATTTAAATTGTGGAGTCAATTCAATCCAATTTACACGTCCTAGTTGTGACTTGTGACTTATCCTTAAAACTTGAACATCAATAAACGATAGCAAAAGCTTCAATTATGAAGAGTCTGCTCAAAAGAAAATGAGATCAAAATGGAGACAAGGAAAGCTTACCTGGATACCCATGTAAGGTTAAGAGAAGATAAGAGATAATTATCAACTCAGGCAATTTCACAGAAATCAACTGTTAGCCGTTGCTAAGAAAAGTACAAGCTATCATTATCAGCTAGAGAACTAGCTAGAAATGTTTTTATCCATTTTTTAAAATTTTATATAGAGGCTAGGATATTTTCTTAGCAAGAAAAACTAAGTAATACAAAAACATCCCAACACCAACAATTGATCAAGATTAAGGGCTAGGTTAGATTGGAACTAGATATTTTCCTTTAAATTATTCTGGTTACACAAATATGAACATAGTTTTTTTACCAGACAAATATGAACATAGTAAATATCAACATAAAGAAAAGTGAATATTAAAATGAGTTTAATTTTAATAATTTGTGGGTGAAAAGATATATAGTCGACTTATTAGAAATGATTAGTATAATTTTTATACTATATATTCTAATTAAATTCTATCCAAATATGCTAATAACTGTAAAACCTTATCCATTTGCTGAGATAACGTTTAGAAATTTCAAATGAATAGTAATTTCATTGAGAATGAACATCAATGGCAGGCAAAACAATCAATTATCACAATGGACATATATTGTGGCAGCCTCATAAGAGTTAGGGCATATCAAACTACTATTATCTGGTGGTCCTTATCGAATCAATTATCCGTGTTTCCACTTGGCCCGTGTGTTATATTCAGATGGACCACATATCTGATGCTTATAGTCAAAATCAATTCAAAGAAATTAGCACTCAATATGAACCACTAACTCAATAGCGTTTTTTGTGGTATATATGTGGCATATTTCATAAGTCTTTACGCAATAAGTATGCTTCCCCCAACATAAAACTGTAACGGCATCTTGTTCCTGGATCACAGGAGTACATATCAATTAACTTTAATTCACTTGATAAGGATCAAATTCATTTTTTTTTTAAGTTTGAATTCTATTATGTAAGAACTTTAATGATGATTTTTTAGTATTTTTTTACCTTTGAAGTCTGTCTAATCCTTGTGAGTCCCTCGTATTCAATTTACCTAAAATTTATTTCAACCAAAAATAAACATTTAACTTTGCAGTAGAAAACAAAAATAATTGGTGGAAATTGAAAACTTTTTTGATACCTAGTGAGAGAAAAAATAAAGAAATGGAAAAAATAATAAATATTAATAGTTTGTTTTAAATAAAAAAATGTTAAGATATAGAAGAAAAACTCAAATCATAAGCATGGAGCCACAAAATAAAAGTGAAAGGTAAAATTGTTTTTTTACATCTATTATGATCATTATCGAGGGTTTAGGATGTAGTTAACATAGCAAATCTATTTTATATCTATGCTATATAAATTTAAGAATTTTTGTTTGACAGATGTCAATTTGTTACAGGTTTAGTTTTTATTTTTACTGCTCCCTCAATAGTGTAATTCCTTCATTGCCCTTTTTTTTATTATTTTTGTTCGATGGGCCTGACATCATAGTTGACATCTCTATATTCAGATGCATATGATTCATGTAATATTGGTAGCCTATTGCTACAGTTAACACTTAATAACACCAGCCTTTGTATCAGTAATGAAGAGAAAATTAATGATCTATAAAGGAAAACTACCATTTCAAAATCCACGGGGGAAGAATATTGTGATTTGCATAAAAAAATTAAGTTTACTGTAATAATTTATGAGCTTTAAGAAGAGGAAAATCAGCATAAGGACTTGACTGTAACAATCAAAATAATTAATAGAACAAAAACTACAACTAAGAATGACTATTACTTTAACACAATATATTTATTATCTAATTTTAAATGAATTATAAATTTCATTAAATTGAATAAGTCATAAAAATGTAATAATTTATAACATAAACTCAACTTATTACAATATAAAAAATATCAAGTCCCATTAAAAGATTAAAAATATTTTGAGAAAATATAATTAATTGTTAAAAATTTTTGAAAATAAAGAAAGAGTGGGAGCATTCAAATAGAGAAAATATATTTTATTCTAGTCAAGCAATTATTTAAATATTTATAAAATAGTCTGAGAAATTGGATTTTTTTTAACATTTAACTTACTTTAAATTTAAATTTTTTTATAAATTTTAAATGTGAAAAAAGAAAAGCATTTAATTATTTTATAATTATACTCTTAACAAACATTTTGTCATGTGTCCAAGGTAGACATTGTTTTATTATAGTATATAGATATAAAAAAATAGAAAGTATATTGATATTGAATTCAGTAATATATTATTTTTATTATAGATAAATAAGAAGGAAAATGAAACATAAAACATTAGAAGAAAAAAATAACACACAAAAAATAAATAAAAAGGATAGAAAAATGTAAAATTAAAAAAGGGAAAAAAAAAGGAAAGAATAAACATTAAAAGAAAGAAAAATGAAAAAGAAGAAATAAAAAAAACTGAGCAGGAAAGATAATAAAAAAATGATTTTTCCTATACAGAACAGATTGGTGATAAATAAAAAAAAAGGAAATAAAAAACAACAAAAGTTATAAAAGAATAGACAAAAAGAGGGACAGTTTTTGGAGGAAAAAATTTTCACCAAAAAGTGTCCAAGTTAGGGGTAATCAAATGCAAACAAAAATCGAAAACCATTTAAAAAAATTGAAAATCAAACCAAATCGATTCTTTTTTTATTTGTTTAGATGATTTTTTTCTCAAATCAATCAGTTTGGTTCGAATTACGGTTTGTGTTTTTGAAACCGAACTCAACCAAACAAAATCGCAACACTTATATTAACACTTATATTATTTTAGTTTTATGTGTACATCACTTGAGTCCCACAATATTTTGTAGTGTTATGTATATAAAACTTATATAGTGTATACCATTTTCTTGTTCTAATTACTTATTTAAGACATGTTTAGTTTAAAATAGATGAAAATTTTTGATAATTTTTATTGTAGAAGGTTTAGCATATTAATAGGTTTCATAAATTGTTATTAGCTATTTTTTAATGTAAAAGATGAAAAGAAATTAGATAAATTTTAATGAAATAATATTTTAGTAAAAAAAAATCAAATCGAATCAAACCGCAAAATATTGGTTTGGTTTAGTTTGGATTTAATTTTAAATGAAAGTCGAATCAAACTAAATCACATATATTTTATAAGTTTAATTCAGGTGACTTTTTGATGAATAACTGAACCAAACCAAGACACAAACACCTATAGTCCAAGTAGAACATTTTTTTATTATACTATATAAATATAGATAATAAGAATGAAAATGAAAGAGAAAACATTAAAAGAAAAAATAACACAAAAAAAAGATTGAAAAATGTTACATAAAAAAAAGAAAGGAAAAAAAAGGAATAAAGAAAATTTGAGTAAGATAGATAAAAAAAAAACTCCTATATAGAATAGATAGATGAGAAAAAAAAAAGGAAAATAGGAGAACACAAAAGTTAAAAAAAAAAGTGGAAAGAAAAGATAAAAAGAGAGAAAAAGTTTTTGAGGGAAATTATCAAAAGGTGACGTGTGTTCAAGTAGGACATTGTTTTATTATACTATATAGATATTGATAGATGATAAGAAGGAAAAACGAAAGAGAAAACATTGAAAGAAAAAAGAAATAAAAAGGATTGGAAAAATGTTACTTAAAAAAAGAAGAGAAAAGGAAAAAAATAAACTTTAAAATAAAAAAATAAAGAAAATTTGAGTAAGATAGATAAAAAAAAAAAAAAAAGTTCCTATATAGAATAGATAGATGATAAAAAAAAAGGAAAATAGAAAAACAAATTTCTTAATCAAAAAGTGACATGTGTCCAAGTAAAACATTGTTTTATAATAATATATAGATATAGATAGATAAATAAAAAGGAAAAATGAAAGAGAAAACATTAAAAGAAAAAATAACACAAAAAATAAAAAGGATAGAAAATATGTAAAGTAAAAAAAAGGAAAAAAAATAAAGAAAGAATAAACGTTAAAAGAAAAGAAGAAAAAGAAGAAATAAAGAAAATTTGAGTAGGATAGATAATAAAAAATATTGTTTTCCTATATAGAGTGGATAGATGATAAAAGAAGGAAAATATAAATAAAAAAAAAGTTACAAAAGAAAAATTGAAAGAAAGGACAAAAGCAAAGAGAACATTTTTGGAGGGAAATATTTTCACCAAAACATATATGTGTTCAAATAGGTTATTGTTTTATTATAGTATACTAGTAGAAATTTAGATATTATTGTATATGTGTTTGCATTTTTATTATGCTATTATATTTTATTACGCTAATTAATTTAATATATTTATACTGTTTTAATAATAAATTATTAATATTAACTATATTATTTACTTTTGGTATAGTAAAAAGACATTTATAACATTTTTTTTAGTTTCTATTTATTATCAAATATAATTGTAGATTCTCAAAAATTCTTAAGAAAAAAACTTTTTTTATAGATATTCTTTTTTGTGAATATTTTATATATTTTTTAATTCATCATTAAATACATAAAAAGTATGTATTTAATTCCTTGATTAAATTTGATTATCTTAATTAATGAACATGATAATATAACACATTTAAATTGCTAATGTATCCATGAGATAATAAGTTAGTTTAAATTAACTTTTTCTAAATAAAATAAAATTTATTTTAAAATATATAAAACAAATACAACAATTATGAGTGGATTGCTAACAACAAAAGGGTATTCTTGTTCTCAAATTTTCATAATGATTTGTTGGAGTTACTTACAATGACTCGAGGTATAAAAAAATAATAAAAAGAGAGACATACATTGATATATATTAAATTAAACTTGAAGTAGCATATATTTGTAAAACTGCATAACAAAGAAAGGTGATTGACCGTGACTAATCCACAATATGTATAAATCAAATTTCAAAATTAAAAAAAAATTACAAAATGAAAATTTTGTACATGATTGGATAAACTAAGATTATGCATAACTAAAAAAAAGATTATGTTTATGCAATTAAGTATTTTCAAATTCCATTAACTAATAAGATATTACAATGGACATATAATTCTTGTTTTCTTTGAATATTAAAAAAATTTCACACAAACAATGTTTACTTTAAATAGTAATATAACTTTATAGGTGATCACTTAGGGTTGTTTGTTAATATTTTCTTTTCCTTACAAAGACAATAACAATAGTAAGGTAAACAAAATTTTATGTGATGAATAACGTATGAGATGATAAGAAAATTATAATAAAAAAAATCCTCCTTCATTGGCAATATAGATAATAATAAAATATTGCTTTCCTACATAGAGTAGATAGATGAAAAAAAAGGAAAATAAAAAACAAAAAAGTTACAAAAGAAAACTTGAAAGGAAAGACAAAAGCAGAGAGAAAGTTTTTGGAGGAAAAAATTTTCACCAAAAGATATGTGTCCAATATTGTTTTATTATAGTGTATAGAAGATATAGATATAGAAGATTACTTTTTCTTGATAACCGGATAGGTTTAATTCTTCCGTAACGCTTATTCAGTATTTCAAATATCATACTTTCAGAATAATCATGGAATATGTGATCCAGAATAAATAATGCAGGACACTGAGAATCATATGAAAATTTCAAATGAGAAGGGGGTGCATATTTTAATAGGGTGTGTGAAGAAAAGGCCTCATGCTTGTTGCTTAGTATTTGTAGTTTATGAATGGCAGAATTGGCACTACGATTTTTGACCCAAAAGGAATTGGTCTTTGTAATTTGGGGAAAGCAAATTGCTTAGGTGTATCCCAATTCCAATGTGATGTGAGACCAAAAACATTAAAATAAATCCTTAACTGCTAGAAGGGTCAAGTATGATACGCAATAGTTTATTCTTTAATCTGTTTCCATTAAAAGCATTACTCCTATCAAAGGACCAAATTAAAACCACCCACCTACTAATCAACGAATTCCAAGGTCAAAGAGAGGAAATCGCTACCTAATTTGATCTTTGCTCTCCCCAGAATAAATATAAAAAATCGTGATAAACAACAATTTTATATTACGGGTGCAAGTTTAGGTACTATACAAATCACCGCCTCGGTTTCCGATTATATACGGAATTTAAGATTTTGGTACGTGTATTAGAAAATACAAGTTGAATTTGATTTTACTTCAACTTTCAAGTTGAATTTGAAAACATTGATTAATTTTCTAATATGTCCTTTATCTATCTAACCTATGACTCATTTATTTTTTCCATACTCTACTTTCACTAAATATTAATTAAGAGTGCAAAAAATATTTTAATAACGACATATATTTTAAAACATTTTTTTCTTTTTAAATCGTTTGAAACAGCAAATACTTTGTTGGCTATTTTGAGAATTTCAAATTTGTTTTAGGAATAAATTTAAACAACTGAGTTACTTTAATAATTAAATAAAATTAACCTTCCAAAACCCCACTTTAACCAAGGATGCCTTGCTGTATTAATCCAAGTTAATTTGTAACCATTGAAATTAAAAATCGCATGTCCATTCACATGCAATGGTTTATCCAAAATATACTTCACTTTTAAGGGTGTGTTCGGTATAGAAGACAGAAATAGCGAAGAAAAATAGAAGTAATTCGATTTTTTTTTAATTAGACTAGAGTGTGAGAAAAATGTATCCTATGGAATAAAGTACAAGATTCATCTCCAAACTTAGTTCTCTCTGTGGAAACAAACACAGCCTAAGACTTGAGGACATGAGCTAATACACCGCTTCAGGGTTGGGATTATATCACATTCACGGTGGCAGCTTAAGACAGATGAAGCAGAAATATAACAATCCATTCATAATCATCATATGCCTCCGAAATCCACCGGCAAAAGCTGTATATAATAGCAGATAATAAAATATGTATCTTATGCCATACCTAGCTCTAAGTTAACTAATTCTACTTATAATGCAAAGCCAAGGGTGAATCACATCCTTCAGACAACAGAACCTCCTGTCTGGTGAAGCATAGCGTCAATCTCGTCCCCGTCCTCCATTTCCAACTGCAACAAAAAGAAATTCAAGTCAAACCAAAAAAAAATGTAGATTATAAGAATAAGAATAAAAGGGAAGTTGAAAAGGAATTCATGAATAGATGTAGAAAACACAAACCTCATCTGGAGTCTGCTCAGCTCGGAGGCGGCGTCCATCAAACAGAAAAGCAATTGAGTTGAAATCCACCGACTGTCGGTCACAGTAAGCATTCATAAGCTTCTTCAATTGAGTGCTTCTCTTGATCCTGAAAAAAACTTCATTCCCATCCTACATCCGAATCACAAATTAGCAAATTACTCATGTTAACTTCATGATTTCAGTTTATAACCTAAGCCTATAAATAAAGAAAACTATAACAAATTCAAAATTTACGAGTACAATCTTCAATTTTGTTCAGTCACCACACTTTCATTTCAAACAGAAAAGAGAAGTATAATCTTTAAACAATAACAAATTGATCATCCATATAAATGTATATACCAAATTCTGTAGAAAGTAGAAACAGACAAAATAAACACAGGAGAAGGTGTAGTCGTTAGCATAATTTGAGTTGGATTCTTGCATCCTCTAACCATAAAAATTGATCCATTGGAGGACCAATTTACTATTATTAATTGAAATACACACAAACATCATCTCAATTTTCTAAAGATTAATTTAAAACTAAAACTTGTCTCGTTCCATAAAACCTGCTTCCAAAAGTTAGACATTAAGGAATTATAACAAAATGTACAATGCTTAAACACAACTATATTCCTGCCCCTGCCAATCTGAAAGAGGAATTAGATTTGACATGGTCAACATCCTCGTTGACTATAATGCCCGTTAACAACCAAACAATTGGTACCAAATTTGATAAAATCCCTTGCAAATGGCAACTAAAAAACATGTTCGTCTTAATAATATCAAATACCAAGTACAAGACATTTACCAAGTATCCATGCAACGGCACCAAAAACTACAACACACGGGTGTTCAAATTTTCAAACTACTGGATATAACAGTAACTAATCAGGAAAAGACGCTAACTAAGCATCTTGAACTTACCCGAATTAATCAATCAATATCACAGACAACAAGTTAATCAATGTAACACAAAAAATTAAATGAAATTCAATCACAAAGACCAAAATAATAAACACAAAAAAATTTAAAAAGAGTAAACAATTAACAAAAATCAGTTCAGAGGAAATCATCCTCAAATTCCAGAGCAGGAATTTCATGAGGAACATGGAACAAAGTCGAACCCTGATACAAAATTTACTCAATTTACTCCAGGAGATAACATCATCAAACTCTTATCATGATGATCAAAAACAAAATCCACAAAACATGAATTTCATCAGGAACATGAAACAGAGCCAAACACAAATACCAAATTAAATTACAGCACAAAAAAGCATAATTAAATAAACAATCAAAAACAGGCAAAAAAATTTGCAAGAGAAAGAAAAAAATCGTAAAGTGAAACTGAACCCAATTTTTTTCAGAGCGAAATCATCAAGTTTCAATTTTTACCCAAGCACAGGAATCCAAACAAAAAATAAACTATAATCTTAGCCACCCCAGAATCAAACCCCAATTTTCTACAAAAAACAAAATTAAGCTTCGAGACACGATCGTAATAAACCCCACAAATCGATCTCAAACTCAAACAATAATTTAGCAGAGACAAAAATCGGGGGTCAACGGCACCGAAGTAACACGATCCAACAAAAGATCAAAACCCTAGAAATGAAAAGAAGCGAAAGAACAAAAGAACGAACCTGTCCCTTAACCTTAAGGTTGATGTGTGCTCCCTGTTCGGTTGGCTTCTTGTCTTCCTCGTTGTTGTTGGAAACACCCGACATCTTCGAACTGTCCGAACGAACGCTTCTTCTTCTTCCCTTTCGTCACCGCCGACAAAAGCTGTGTGTATCTACGCTCTGAGAAAAATTGGGATTGCGAAGATGGTCTCTTATAAATAAGGATTTGGACCGTTCATATGCCTTTTTGGGTTATTGTTTCTGCGCCTATGGATTAATGGATCCATTGGGCCTTGCAAGCCCAATGCTTATCTGGATATTATGAGCCTGTGACAGTTACAACTTACAAGTTTGAATTTGAATCTTGGGAAGCGTGGCCGGAAGAAAAATTAAGATGTATTTGAGAAAATATTTATTATTAGTGTTTTGCTCATCCATTGCATAGATGAAGGGGATGTACATAAGTTTTCGTATAATGTAATAATATATGCTTATAATAAAGGGGATATCCATTTTTAATGAATATAAAATTTTTGCTTCAATATTTTTTTTTGTCTTTATAATTTATTTTTTATTTTTGTTTCTCCAATTTTTGTTTATTTAAATTTTTAAAAAATGTAATTATTTTATTTTTCGTTCTTAAATTATTTTAAATAAAAAAATTATTATTTAAAACATTTTTTATTGTTTAAAGTATTGTGTAAATAAAACCCTTTAAAAACAAAAATCAAAACAAACACATTTTATAAAGACTATAACAAAAAACATACAAGAATAAAAAAAGAAAGTTAAATTACTAAGATAAAAAGTATATTTAAATCTATTTTTTTTACTATTTTATCCTCCTAACTTGTTTTAAAAATCACCCCACAATCACAATGGTTAATATAAAAATAACTTTTCAACGACGATAATGATTTGCAACTAAATATAACTCTAAAATAATATAAAACAAAAATATAGACAAAAAAAAACATGGAGCGCGATGCACGAGACAAAATTTTGTAACAGTATAATTTTGTATTTCTATGAAATAATACGTTTTGTAAATTTATTTGTTTTGTTTTATTATTAAATCATGCTCGTAGTATTTCATTCATAATTAAAGAGCTAATACAAGTTGAAATTAAATCAAAAACATGTTAACTAGTATAAAATCTAGATTTCCTTGTCAGATAATTGACAGCTTGATAGGATAGTTTGAAATATTGAAAACCTTCTCTTAACAAACTTCAAGGATGGCTCCAAATCCATTATTGTGAAGATTTGAGAATTCATGCAGTCTACAAAATGATTGCAATCTGAGTACTGCATGATAGAGATCTTGTTTGGATATCCAAATTGATAGTTGTTTGGATAGCTATTGCTTCTGCTTCCTGTGGTAACGGATTGCCTATAAATTAGGTTGTCTATGCTGATAGGAAATGATGATTTCTTATAACAGTTGTTACTCAAAAGATGTCTGCATCGCTAAATAAAGATGCATCAAAGTTACAATTTTATCACTGAATACTTTTGTAAGTTGAAAAATCTAAGATGATACTGTTAAAATCTTAAAGATCTGTGTCAAATTTTATTAAGAAAGATTAATAAGACTAAGCAGCATCACACTTAATACATTTCCACAACTACTTACTAAAAAGATAAATAGTTTGTAAGTGTATGTTTGATTTGCAAATGTTTTTACTTGCATTCTAATAAAAATTCAACAAATAAAATAAATACAAAAACAAGAATCCTAATCCATTTGACAAAATTATTTTTGTTTTAAACTTAATTTTAAAACGAATTCCTAAATATACTATAATATCCAAAGTGAGAAAATAATGGGAAGACATATGTACACCTTCCGAAGCACAAACTTTATCATTGGACCAAAAGCTTTAAAACAATCATTTGAGAAACTTTTCTATTTACACCCTCTATCTGCTAAATACACCTCCTTTTTATATTTTTTTCCCTAAACTACCCTAAGAAATACACCTAACTCAAGTTTCCGTGAATTGCACGCAGCCCCAAAACATGGGCCACCAATTTTCAAGTAAGAAAAATCTTTTTCTCCCATAACTCATCCTCATTAGAGAACCATAATTATAAGACTCATATTTTCTTTTAATACTCCTAAAAAATATAATTTTAACTTCTAATAATATCTATAATTTTATTGTTTAGTTTTCACTTAAAATTAATTATTCATTAATTTTAATTAATTATTTTTTTTATTGACTATATCAAAGGTCTTTCAATCTGAATATATTAATTTTTATAATCTCTTTTCTTATTTTCTCTAATTACCAAAAATAATTCAAAAGTCACTATTTATTATCTCCCAAATTAGTTGAAATATCATTTTTATTCTCATTTATATTGTCTGTATCTCTCTAATTAATTTTCTAATTAAGTATGCTTATTAATTTTTTTCTCAATATTTCTAGTTTTGCTTTTGATATGTGACTTGATGTTGCTGCTGGTATTTCACATGTGAGGTATTACACATGTTATTTTAATAATTCTTCTATCCATTTGGCTAAATCATTTGAATTCTTTATTTTATTTTATTTTTTTGCTTTTTGAAATATGATTTAATGTTTATAATTTTTTATAATTCATTTCACATACTCTTTTTATATAATTTATTAAAATTCTAAAATATTTTTCTTTTACATTTATTATTTCCGGAGTTCAAAGAGCATTATGGTGAAGTATCTCAACTCCAAGAAGTATATAAAGCAATTCATTTGCAAGATGAGAATCAGGTTTTATTGTTCTAACATTTTTTCATAATCTTGATTTATAATTTTTATTTATTTTTTATACATTAGTTTATTTATTTAAAATGTCAATTCAAAAATTTGAATTTGGTTATTCAAAACTTAAAAAAAAAAAGGAATTGATGTTTTAATTTAATCACACAAATGGGGGCTTTAGATAGATTTATCAAAATAGATAAAAATAAATCAAAAAATATAGATAATTGCTCGTTGAATAAACAAGTTAACTATATAGAAATTGATGAAAATGAAAAAAGCGAAGATGCATTAGTTAATGAACAAGTTAACAATATAGTAATTGATGAAAATGAAGATAGCGAAGTAAGTATTATTAGTTAATGAACAAGATTATATTTCTCAAACTCAAAATGAAAAAAAATTAAAAGAAACAACTATTAAAAATATATGATCCAAGTCAATGGACAAATATTAGTACAAGTTTGAGAAAATTATTAGTAGAAAAATATCCTATTAAAATTATTAATATAGATTTTTTTAAGGATGAATTCTCAAGACACTTATTTTCATCATTTTACATTAAAAAATTATCTAATGGTAAACAATATGAAAGAAGATGGTTAATTTATTATCAAGATTTTGATAAAATCTTTTGCTTCTGTTGCAAATTGTTTAATCTTGTTCCTAGTACAACTAAATTAGCTAATGAAGGTAGTAGAGATTGGAGAAATATTAGTCATAAGTTGAGAAATCATGAGATAAGTAATGAGCATATTGCTAATTTGAGTTTATGGATTGACTTAGAAACAAGGTTACAAAAAAATAAAACAATTGACAAACATGTTCAAGAACAAATAAATAGAGATATGGAATATTGAAGAAATGTTTTATTTAGAATTATGACGGTTGTTAAAACTCTTGTAAAAAGTAACTTAATATTTCGTGGAACTGATGAAATTTTTTTCAAACAAAGTAATGAAAACTTTTTAAGTATAATTGAAATGATTGCAAAAATTTTATAATGCAAGAAAATATTTGTAGAATTAAAGATAATAAATTTCATAATCATTACTTTGGACATAGGATACAAGATCAATTGATAAATTTGTTAGTAGGTGAAATTAAAACAAATATTATAAAAATATTAAGAATGCAAAATATTTTTCAATCATACTTGATTATAATTCTGATGCAAGTCATAAAAAATAAATATTTTTTGTATTACTGTGTGTAGATGTTTCTTAAACTTAAATACAAGTTTTTGAATTTTTTTTTAATTTTTAAAAATAGATAATACAACTGAAAAATGTCTTTTGATGTTATTATGAATGAAATAAGTAATCTTAAGAGGACAAAGTTGTGATAATGGATCAAATATGAAAGCAAAACATCAAGGTGTGCAAAAAAGAATTTTAGACATTAATTTTTTATCATTTTATACTTCATGTGGTTGTCATAGTCTAAATTTGGTACTTTGTGATATCACTAACTCTTGTCCTAAAGCTACATATTTTTTTTGAGTACTACAAGGCATATATACTATATTTTCTTCTACAACAAAAAGATGAAAAAATCTACAAAATCATATTCCTAGTCTAACTCTCAAATCATTGTCATAAACACGATGAGAAGGTTGTATTGAATGTATAAAAGCTTTAAGATTTTAAACTCCATAAATAAGATATGCTTTAATAAAATGAGGTGAAATTAATTATGATCTTAAAGTAAAAAGCAAAACTGATTTGTTTAGGAGCTTGAAATTTTTTGAGTTTTTGTTAAGTATGATTATTTGGTATGACATATTATTTGCTATAAATTCCATTAGTAAAAAGTTACAATAAAAAGACATGAGTATGAATGTTGTTATAGAACAATTGAAATGTCTTATTTCTTTTTTTGAAAATTACAGAGAAAATGGATTTGAAAATGTTATAATTTCTACCAAAGAAATTGCTATTGAAATAGATATAGAACCTAAATTTTGTGAAAAACATGTTATTCATAGAAAAAACAATTTGATGAGAATATTGATTACTTCTTGTGTATAATAGATCAAACAATTACCAAATTAAGAAATAGATTAGAACAATTTAAAATATATGAAGATATTTTTTATTTTCTATTTAGCATTAAGAAATTGAAATATTTGGATAATAATAATTTAAAAGAATATTTTCTTAACCTTGAAAGTTCATTAAGACGTAATAATTACTCAAATATTGATGAATTAGATTGATTTATATAACTAAAAATAGTAAGAGAAATTATATAAATAGAAAATGATATATTGATTAACATACTTAATTATATAAAAAGAATTTGATTCTTTTCTTAATATTTTTATTACTTATAAAATAATTTTAACATTTTCAATAAGTGTTACTTTGACGAAAAGAAATTTTTTAAAACTAAAATTAGATTTATTATCGATTAAAAAAATGTTAAAGAAAATAATTATAATAAGTTAATAAATAATTTTACATCCTTAAAAGCTCAAAAAATAATTTCTCAAGTAAAAATATAAATATTTAATAAAAATATTAATATTTGTTAAAAAAATTATTAGATTAAAAAATATCTCATTTTAAAATTCACTTTAAATTTCAAAATATAGTCGGTCCTGTATGTTTGTTCACAAGTTTGTGACTCATGTTTTGCGAAATTTCCCAGTTAATCATTAAGAAATACACATAAGCCATAACTTGTTGCTTTAGCCCAGACGTGGATTCAAGTTCTAGGAACAATGCAATCAAATGGGCACTAAGTGAGTGTTTGATAGATTCATCATCACACAACGATTATTCGTAATTCAAGTTTTGAACGTGCATATTTTCTAATTTTCATGTCAAAATCAGATAAAATCTTAAAAGCTATGAAAATTTACTTCATATATATTAGACTTGGATTCATAATTAAAAACAATAAATCAAACATACACTATTTATCACATCTAAGTAGGAGCAACACTATATAACTTCTTAATTCATATTTTCTACATCTTTTATTGTTATATATATATATATATATATATAACAATAACAATTTAACATAAACTTATTTGTCATACATGATTTTAAAATGTAAATAATATTAGACTGAGCTCAGTTTGGAGTGGTATGGTGCAAGTTGTATACAATTGGTTGGTAGAATTAAGAATCAAGTTCAAATAAAATCTGAACAACAATTTGATGATGTTCTCCATCTCTATTGCAAAACCAGTCCTTTAGTCTGCTAGTAAACAATATTTGCAGCACATTTTCTGATTCCAATACAGCGAGTTCTATTTGGATTATCGCAATATATATATTCTTTTGCCTTTTCTCTTTTCTTGTGAAATGTACTCCTTTTGAATTTGGATGCAAGCCTTTGGTGTTCTTGAGCTTGATGGAGAGGATGGAAAAGCAAAAGTAGGAGAATATTTAAATTGGATTGTAAGTTATGTGACAGTTTGAGGAACAATTTCTGCCCAAGAGAGCTGAGCAAATGAGCATGGTCAAAACCTGCACATACAACTTTTACTCATTTTCGGCTTCTGAGACCCTTCTCCTTTATCTTCTTTATATGCAAAGGTCAACAAGGTACGTACCTACCTCTCTTCCCACCAATTCAAACACAAATTATAATAATACTTTCTCAAATAAAAGATGCATTCAACTCAGTTTTTAGGATTATAGTGTTTGTCTCAACTTATGAGAATTTAAAATATAAGAACAAACATAAATTAGCATGTTTTTTTAATTCTAATTATGATAGGAGTATTATTTTTCTAAGGAAGTCAACAAGATTAATGGGACAAAACTATACTCATGCTCTATTCACGGAGTGAGAACACGTTTAGTGGACTCAAGGCATTGATCTTATCTAACTGTATTATTAAAAAAACCCTCAATTAGGTAAAATAGTGGTGAAATGATAGGATATGAATCTTAGGATCGTGTCAAATTCGTAACGACCAACATGTTAAGTCAAGCATATTTTTATTTCTTATGTATGTTCATTTTTTGGTGTAATCTTATCATTCTTATGTCTATTATTTGTGAATGAAGGAATAATGTTATAGATTAGATTGAAAAACTAAAAAGTGAAGAAAAATAATTAGGGTAATTTTTAGAGATTTTATAAGGAAATTGACTAGCTATGACCACAATAAATGATTAGTTACTGGACTGATAATATCTGTGTATATATGGCAAAAATACATAGCTGCCATGCTTGATCGGAGAATTAAAAGTAAACTTAGGCACTGTGCTAAATTGCTTGTCTAATTCTCTTGTTACTCTTTGTATCTTTATTTTACTTAAGTTTACTTCTAATTGGCACCGATTCAATTGAAGAAAAAAAAACTATTACCATCAGTTCAACCTTGAAAAACCAAATATGAGTTTATGTACATGAAAATTGTTACTCTGAACTTATTTTTGAGTAACAAGAAAAATATTCACACACAATAAAAAAATTAAACATGAAGCTATTACAATAAAATATAACATAAAATCATCCTTTTTTTTATTTCCTAAAATCTTTCAACACGATACGGTTAAAATAAATTCACAAAAATACAGGTAGTTGATTTAGTGATTACTGGCCTTCTAAGCGATAATATTGAATTATTGAAAGCCGTGAAAGTATCACGCAGATATGTCCCTTGTCCGGTATCTTAAGACTACAACGAATTATTTCATCAAGTGTAGTTCTGTATTCTTAATCATATGATATTCTTTTAATGATTTCTTAGTAGTTATTAAATAATTTTATATTTTTAAAAATTATCAAACATATTTACTTTTCATTTAATACTTTTTTCTATAAAATATTAAAAATATCAACAAAATAGGATTATAGAAAAACATATAATTTTAGTCAGATTTTAATTGGTAAACCCAAGGTGGATCTGAGTTTAGAGGTATATATAGATATTAATTATTTGGGTCGTTGCTATGATTTTGAGGAGTCTCTCAGCTGGGCCACCATGCATGTGCTGGCTAGATTATGTGGTCGAAGGAAAGGTCCTTAGCTAGGTTGCATAGGCTAGAACCAGAGAATTTAATTTGAAGTTCTTTCTCTTTGGAATCGGATTCTCTGGAGGCTATGAGGTTAGTCCAGAAGGTGTTTAGCTGTACCCTTATTTATCAAAGGCAATATTACTGATCTTACTATTCGAACTTTAATCATCATAATATTCAAACTTTAATCTAAAGGGTAGAATCCGTAGAGATTACGTTGGGCACATGTCATGCGTCTGTGTGTTAAAGGGTGAGGGGTGGGTGGGGGTGTTTACATATCAGAGCCCTAATTTTTTATTTATGAACATTGGAAAAAAAATAAAAAATGTTACGGGAATATATGTAAGTCGTATTTGAAGAGATGACTCTTTCTTATGTTTTTTTAGAGGAGACTCTTTCTTATGTTAATCATACTAGTTTAGTAAATAATTGTATTTTTTCCTAAAAAAAAGTAAATAATTGTATCATTAGAGCATCACTGATGTAGATATTTCATGAGTTATTTAAAATTAAGTAATATTACTTAATAAATTTTTATTATTGAAATAAATGACTTGGTTATACGTTGCTTAGGTGAATTATTTATACAAACAATTATTATTTAATTCATTTTTATTAATTAAAGAATCATTTTTTCAGTTACCAAATTTTTATACAACTTAAGTTAAGTACTCACTATAAATTTTAGTATTAGAATAAATTTTTTAATTTATTTGACGTTAAAGAACTCAAATTTAAAATAGAAAACTCTTTTAAATAATCATATATTATAGATACTCTTATAAAATAGTGTGCATGAGAAGTCATCAAATTAACTATATATTATCGACTTATAATCCATCATATTGATATGAGCAAAGGAGTATCGACATATATTGGCATACCTAATAATCATGACATATATTGGCATACCTAATAATCATTACACATTTGAAAGGTCTAAATACATTTTTAATTTCTCAAATTTATATTTTGTATTTGGTTTGTAATAATTTTTCACTTTATTTTTTATTCTTAAAAAATTAATTTTTTTTCATTATATTGACTCTGTTCGTTTGAAATGTCACCATTTGATGGAACACATAATTTTGATTGTGATAAAAAAACAGGAATCCAAAAAAAAATCTAAAAATATTGTAGCAACCACTAAAAACTCAAGAAATTTTTTTGTTTTTATCTTCTATATACAAGTTTTAATTATAAAAGCTCGATTGTTTTTCAGACAACTCAATATTCTTTTCGTTCTTACTTATTTTATTAAGTAATTACTAAAATAAGTAAATTTAAAAATAAACTAATGGTATTATTTTTATTTACACAACATAAACGTCACGGATACAAGGACTAACTTAACAATATAAATTAGATAATGATATAAAAAGTATTACATGGATCATACTATATTTAAAATCAAATCCTTCAAATAATTTAGTGATTTAATAAACTAAGAAATTTTAGAATTCATCATTATAGTTGGAAAGGGAAGGTCATTTTTTTTCCTGAATGGTTGAAAGGGAAAGTCATTTGACAACCAGCTTAAATTAGTAATAAGAAGATTAGAATTCTAGCATATATAAAAACGATCGGAGTACGGGATATGGTTTTTTAAATTTAAATCGATCTAAGATAAAAATTGAAAACCGCAAAAAAACTGAAAAATGAATCAAATCAATTTTTTTTTAGATTTGTTTTAATGATTTTTTTCTGAATCTAATTAGTTTGATTTGATTTATGATTTATGTTTTTTAAATCAATTTTAACAAACAAAATCGTAATATTTATAGTAACATTTATATTGAATGTTATACAATTTATGTGTATAATACTTAAGTTTAACAATAATTTATAATGATATATATACAAAATTTATATATTACTTTCTTTTTATGAATTTTTTAAGATACGTTCTTTTTAAAATAAATAATTTTTTGTAAACTTTTATTATAGAAAGTTTAGCATATTAATAATTTTAATAATTTTAATAGATTGTTATCAACATCTTTTAATGTAACTTTATTTAAAATATGAAAAAATATATAAATTTTAACGAAATAATATTTTAATAAAAATATAAAAATTGAACTAAATCATATTACAAATATTAATTTGGTTTGATTTTGATTTTATTTTAAATAAAAATCAAAGCAAATTGATTCACATATTTTTCTTAAGTTTGATTGTATAATTTTTTGATAAAGATCAAATTCATTCGAATGTAAATACTCATAAAATAATTAATCTACTACAAAATAATTGATATTATTTGCACCTCAAATAATTTATATTATTTTGTAATTTACTATGTTTTTTTATTAAAACAAGTCGAATAAATAATAATAAAAATAATTATGATTAGTGTGGAGAATATATTGAGTAGTATACGAGTTGGTGGTGTGGCGACGTGTGGATGGAATAATAAAAGCGGCAAAAGAGAGGTAATAAATGAAGCGCATCAATTTCCCGCGCAATTGCAACAAAAAGATACAAAACCTGGCGTTGGCGTGCGCGCTAAATTTCTCTTTCCTTCTCTAGACTTTGGCCTTTGACGATTGTGACACAGATACACACCACACCACATCTCTATGTAAATGCATAATTACTAATAAAATTAGCGTGTTTAAGTTGTGTGCTAAAGTCAAAATTACAGACATCATTTTAAAAAACTAAAATTTACTCTAAAATAGTACTCCGTATGTTCTTAAAATAAATATTATATTTGAAAAAATTATCTCAAAATAAATCCTACATTAACATTCCAATATAATATTAATTATTTTTTAAACTAATATTCCTAATAGTATTATTTTAATTTTTCAATATAATACTACTAATAATATAGTTATTTTTTTAAATTATTACTTCTCCCTTTCATAATAATCATTATATAAGAAAAAATAATCTTTAAATAATTATTAATTTAATTTTTCAAAGTAATATTAATTATTTTTTCATTTGTATTTATTATAATATTATTGTAATGAGTTTAAAAAAACAAAAGGTAATTTTTTTCAAAGGAAAAATGGATTGATTATATAAAATAAAGGAAAAGTTAAGAATGCATAAAAATAATGATAATGATAAGATTAATTTTATAAAACTATTATTTTATTTATTTATTATTTTTATCTATATATAATAACTTAAAATGAAAATTAGAACGTGACAAAAAATATTATTTATTTATTTATTAATTTTATTTATTTGTATGAAATAATTTAAGAGACGTTTATTTTAAAATACAGAAAATAAATGTGAACATAAGAAGTTGATTAAATATAAATTACGGTACTGTATCTTTATGAGTAGGGAGCAACTTTGCTTAGCCTATACATTCTCCCCAACATGGTTCCGATTCCAACCCTTCACGCTCCACCAATCAATAACACTGACCCACTTTCCACCACGCATACCAATACAATATACCCATTACCCACCCCACCTATACTCCATAACTACTCTAATTTGTTCCCTTTCATTTCTCCACCAATTTCCCAATCTAGAACACAAAAAAAAATATACTCACCGGAAATTGAAAAATAATTATAATAATAAAATAATGCATGTGGGCTCGAGTAACAAGTTTTCTTGTGTGGTTATAGAAACGAGATAGGCCAAACCACGCAACCCCTAAGATCCTGCGTTTTGTCCAAACGTGTCTGTACTAATAGTTCCCTCCTTTAAACCGGTCCATGCACTGAACCGGGTTCAGATGCTGACGCTGATGACGTGTCCCATGTTAGTGGGGTCACAAATGAAAGAGATCGAGGTTCGAGGGGTGGATTGGATCTGGTGTGGTAGGGTCCACCTTGGGTTGTGGTCAACGGTCAACATGCTTTTAAGGTTTGCACAGTATATTTGAATTATTTTTAGTGTTAGATATTGAGTAAAAATTTTGAATTTAAGATCTGATCTTCACTAGATCTTTCAATAAAGAAGGTGAAGAGATTTTCAACATGGAAAATGAATTCTTATGAAAGAACTCATAAGATTTGTACATAATTCAAAAAGAATAAATTTTTTATCTATTTTTTTCTTCCTAAGATCTCAAAATAAGATCTATTATTAAAGAAAAATTAAAGAAATATTTAATCTTATATGATTTTATTAGAACTATCAAAAAGTGTCTAAAATTTCAATTTAAGATCTATCATTAAAGATGCTCTTAGAGTGTGTTAGATGATGCTCTTGATCGAAAAAATGACACTTAGATTCCTTCCTTCCTTTCTTTGCCTTATCTTCTTTTAATTGCATTTTTATTTATTTTTCTCTTTCTCATGTGAGGCTTGCTTCTTTATTGGTGTTTTTGTTATCATCTTGGAAATGCTAGCGATTTGAATCTTCTTCATTCTTTATTGCACCTCCATGATCACTTTTGACATGTTCTGTTTGTCTCAATGAATTGCACAACAAACCACCGCTACGTAATAAATACTTTCAATGATCATCCTAAACATTTGTTCCAATAAATAAATATATGTCATTTTACTGACTTACTACATCTTAAATTTCAAAACATCATGATACAAAAGTTTGTGTATAAATTTAACTTATTTAAATCATTTTATTCGTTCCTCGGAAAAACATAATCAGTTTAGTCATTCAAATCATTGAAGTGACTTAAAGGTTAAGAATTACGATATTGTTAAAAAAACCAAAGAAAGAGGGAAAAAATCTCAATGTTACCTACAAATCCGATTCCACGTAAACAAAATCACGAGAACGTACGTTAACCTCAGTGATGTGAGGTGTGACTTACAAATAAAGAATCAATTGCAGTTATTCCACCCTGTTTTCCTATGGGGAGATACGTTTTACTCGTTGGATAAAACCTCCTTGCATAACAAGGATTGAATATTTGAAATTTTGAATAACTATATTTCATAGCTAATGTACTAGCTATATAGTTTAGCTTCAAATTTCAGAGACAATTAGGTATTATTGTTAATCATAGTTGATTTCTTTCCTCTCATTGAAAATCATGCTACCCTTAAAAACATAATTACTTGAGCCATAATCGTTCAAAGGCAATTTCCATAAGCGATGAATAATGGGTCAGATAAGCTTTTATAATTTTGATTATTTCTTTAAAAGAGGATAAGCAAGGAAATGCGATCACACTCTCGTACAATTTTCTCGTTTTTGCTTCTACCTTGAAAACTTCAGTCATTGGAAAGTAGATGCCACTTACTCCAAATTTGTTTCGTCTCTTATCAATTGCATTTAGTCACAACTAAAAACAAAGAAGAAATAGAATTCTGTTTTGGGTTTAGTTATTATTGGTGGACAAATTAGAATAAACACCTATTTTTTGAATATTAGAAAGAGCTAATTAAGTGTTTTTATAACTATTTCGATCAAATTAGGATGATCTTCAGTTTAAAGTATCACCCAAAGAATAAAAATAAAATAAAATAAATGAGATATAAAATTGGTTTGATTGTTGTAGGGAGAAGGAATTACTCCACTAACAAATTACTTGTATCAATTAATATTGGCCAAATTAAAAAAAAAAAAAAACACTATCAATATTATGCAAGTTATACTCCAATTTTATTCTATGTTTTCATGATAATGTTATGTCATTATTTTATTATTAGGAATATAGAGGTCATTTAACTAAGAATTTATTGATACTTATGATACATGTATTTATATATAGATTGTTTCTACAATAGAAGAGAAAATAAGATTAAATAGTTTTCGTATAAGTTGTTTTCTATTTTTTACAAGTTATATCATGAATTTATTATTAAAATAAATTGAAAGCAATTTATGAACCTATCATAACTTTTTTTTATAAGTTCTCTCAAATAATTATATAAATACTTACATTAAATAAAATTACATAAACTGTAAATAATTTATTTAAAAGCACCAATCATACCATACCAAATCATAGTTTATTTCTATTTAGATAAATAGATCAATTGGCATGATTGAGTTCCATAAATTAAACTTTTTCTTATAAATTAAAATTTCTAGAGAAATTAAATAACTTTTTCTTTGTCTCTGATATATATACAAATACAAGCATTACACAGCAACAAGCTTGTGTACCTTTGTTGATTTTCTAAGAGATTAATGGGCTTTCTTGGTTAGGTCAAATGCAGAATGCAAGCAAACAAAATATATACTAGGTCTGGTAGAACCTATATTCTTGTTTATTTATTTTCAAAAATTATTTTGCAAAGCAAAATATAACCAAAAACTAGTTTAACATTTAATAATAATATTATTATGATTATCTTCAAACAAAACATGTATTATGGAGAATTTAGCGACATTGTTATTAAGTTTGGACATTGGTCAACATGCTAATATTATTAAGATTAAAAAAAACCATTTTGTCAATTGTCATAATAATATATTTTAAGTTTGCTCTGAAAATGTAGTTATATTTTTTTCACGTGTTTTTATAACTTAAAAATGGACTAATGCATCAGCGTGGGCTTACGGAGGATCCACACTAGGTATCACTAGTAACGGATCCAAAACTAAACTCGAAGTTAGCGAGGACAATTTAAAAAATAATAAATTTATTAGCATACATATAAAAAAAATATAAATTAAAGTATATTTTTTATTTTACTCAAATTTTTGAAGTTTAATTTTAGTATTTATAAAATTTCATTTATTTTTTGTCACTTTAATTTTGATATGCACTCCTAAAAGTACTATTTAAATCACTTTTCGTCCTTTTATAAAGTGTTACTTAAATCACTTTAATTTGAAGAGCAAAAGTGATACAATACAAAATTAAAGAGAAAAAAATAAACATTTTTTTAGGAGAACTAAAACTAAACTTTAAAATTTTAATTCCCTTTTATTTTATTTATTTAGTTTGAAATATTCAAAATTTAAAAGAAAAAAAACATAGCTGCTATTTAATATTTTCTTTATTAACTTAATATTTACAATTCTTAATAAAGAAGTGGCAAATTTGATAATCATTTTATATTGTGAGATTACATCTTGAAATTGTATGTATGAATGAAACTAAACTCGAATGAGTTAAGTAAAGTCTTAGGTTAAAAGTTTATAGATAAAAAAAATGTAATGAAAAAATAAAATCTTATTATAGATGATCAATTAAGTTTCTTCAAAAATTAGTCTTAAGAAAATTAATATATATTTCGTACTAATTTGTAGTGATCCAAATAAAAAAGTTTGCTTGCTTATTAACCGTGTGCATGCACACTTACGGTACATTTAGCTAATGAAATTTGAATTGTAATTCAAAATTAAAATTAGTTTAGAATTGAAATTTTCATGTTTAGAATTATAAGGTGATGAGATTGATAAGGATGTAAATCATAAAATTAGAGCAGGGTGGATGAAATGATAGAATGCATCGGGATTTTTGTGTGACCGCAAAATTTTCCTTAAGCTGAAAGGAAAATTCTATAAAACAGTTGTAAGACCGGCAATGCTATATGGAGTTAAATGCTGGTGAGCGTAGATGCAACATTAGCATAAAATAGAGGTAGCAGAAATGAGGATGTTAAGGTAAATGTGTGGATATACGAAAATGGATAAGATAAAAAATGAAGATATTTGACAAAAGGTATCAATAGTATTGGTATGTGAAAAGATGAAAGAGCATAGATTGAGGTGGTTTGGACACGTTACAAGATGACCACTGGATGCTTTCATAAGAACAAGAGTTTGTTACCAAGAGCTCGACACAAAGAGAGGTAGATGTTGACCGAAACTTACTTGGGAAAATGTGGTGAAACAAGACCTAATAGAGTGAGATATAAATAAGTGGACAGTATGTTTTAGGACAAAGTGGAGAAAATGTATAAGTTTGGTAGATGACTAAATTCATTAGTAGTTTTATGTTTCAGTTATTCTCTTGTTTTAGTTTTTTTTCTCCCTTCATCCTTTCACCCTTCTTTTATTTTAGTTTTTTTTTTATCTTATGTCTTATTTTCGATTTATCATTGGGTTCATCTACCATCGATCCCAATTAACTTGGGTTAAATGTGTTGTTGATGTTGATGATGATGTTTAGAATTATAATTTTACTATCTACTTACTATAATTTTACACTTTCGCAAATTAATAAGAGTTGCAATTTAAATTTCTTACCATAATTTTTCATTATTTTATTTTACTTTATATATATGAATAAATTTAACTTCAAGGTTATATGATTTATATTTGGAAGCTTTTATGGTGATCTATTAAATGTAAGCACCTTTTTTTAGTGAGAATTCTAATTGTAATTATAGGGATTATCTTAATCTTTAATAAAGATAACTGATATTTTGACATGTTAATCTTATGCAAGAAAGATCTCCATATTCATTAGGAAAAAAACTCCATACCAATTGACAAAGATATGCAACAATTTTGTTATTGTTTCCTTTTCCTCTAATAATTTTGTTACTAGGATTCTCTTGAGTTCACAGTATATTCAATGAACATTATTTACTCATTTAAGATTTTTTGTTTATTCATATAAATTGAACACATTAGTTTAAAATATTATGTTTTATTCAACTAATTCAGTTAGACTATTTGATATATGTACTTAATATATATATATATATATAGTATTATCTTTGATGGAAATTGAAGAATATTAAAACAAGGATTGACAATCACAAATTAAAAAACGCAGTCCTGTGGCTGTGAATATCATTAACCGTGGTTCTCTAATATCCAGCTGACGAAATAATTGAAAATGAATGAAGAAAGATACAAATTTGCCGTTTTAATTCACACTATTGATTTGCTTATTTTCTTTCCTAAAAATAAGCAAACTACGGATTATTAAGATTTGGCGTGGAAATCTTTCCAATGTCTCCAAAATCTGATGCTACTCTTCTCACGCAACAATATCCAATTTAAAGATCCACATGCCATCATCACCCTTCGTTGATCTTACCCTCTGAATCACTGAACAAAGAAAAATTAGGAACAGTTGTGATATCATGAAAGAGACCTTACCATTACCATACACCGAGTCACCAACCAATGAACCAACCCGCTTCAAATTTTACCCTCGCACCATTAACCTCCTCCCATTAATAGGAAGGTCTATATTGTCATTTCACAACCCATAATAAATTCCATCGCCAACAATCGAGAAAAATATAAAAAACCACAAAATGAAACATAAAATGATAAAACTATACCAAAAAAATGAAAAAATGAAAAGAAAAAAAAATGATAAAACTATACCAAAAACATGAAAAAATAAAAATAAAATAGACTCAGAAATACCATATTAGTAAATTTATTAATTTTTAAAATATTACTTAAAAAATCATATTTATTTTATTTTTAATTGATACCATAATGATTAATGAGAGAATAAAAATCATAATTTTAAGATAGTTATTATAAAAAATAATAAATATACCATAATGATTAATGAGAGAATAAAAATCGTTTAAATTATTAATGGATAGCCTGTTTATTCTAAAAATAATGGATAAGGAAGATTTATTTATTTATTTATTAAAAAAGAATGAATGAATGGTCATTACATTACAGCCACAGCCAAGAAACCCACAGGGAAAGGAAAGAAAGAAAGAAAAGTAGAAAACTACACTCTTGCGGTCCATTCTCAATCTTATTAATATATTTTTGTGTAGATGAAGATCAACAAGAGAAGGGGTTGTTGTGAGTTGTGTTGTTTTGTGTTGTTATGGTACCTTCCTTCAACCACAAAACCTCTCTCCCTCTACCACCCATTCTCCTCTCTCTCTCTCTCCCTTCCTCCTTCTCTCACTTTCTCAATCTCATCACCACCATCATCATCATGATCTTCTCCAATCTCTATAACCTCGAAATCCTCAAAACCTCGCCATTAAACCAAATGAAATGACCCTTTTGTGAGAACATTTTCCCCCCCTTAAAAGGTCAAAGACTGCAACTTTTTCTTAACAAATCTTACATTTTTTATTTTTCAACGTTTTTTGGCCCTGTTTGGTTTTCTGGGTTGTCTTGGAATTCAAAAAAGATTCCAACTTTGAAGATGGGTAAGGGCGGAACCGCCGAGGCGGCGGCGGAGATCGCCGAACCCGGTTTAAGGCCGGTTTATTTCAAAGAACAGCGATATAGGGGCGTCAGAAAAAGACCGTGGGGCCGGTTCGCCGCCGAAATCAGAGACCCTTTGAAGAAAGCCAGGGTTTGGCTCGGAACCTTTGACACCGCCGAGGAGGCGGCGCGTGCCTACGACAAGGCTGCGAGAACCCTCCGGGGACCAAAGGCGAAGACCAATTTTCCTCTTTCTCCGCCGTTCTGTCATCCCGACCCATTTTCCGATCACCAGCACTTCGCTAGCGCCGGCGTGGATTTTCACGATCACCGGCGACCAACATCCAGTGGCATGAGCAGCACGGTAGAGTCCTTCAGCGGCCCCCGTGCCGCCGTGCCCGCGACAGTGCCGGTGGCATCCGGCCGGAGATATCCCCGGACGCCACCCGTTGTCCCCGAGGACTGCCGCAGCGACTGCGATTCGTCGTCCTCCGTCGTTGACGACGGCGAAGGCGACAACGTGGCGTCATCGTTCACGCGAGAACCGTTGCCGTTTGATCTAAACGCGTTGCCGTTGGACGATGCTGACGTGGTAACTGATGATCTGTTCTGCACCGTTCTTTGCCTCTGATGAGAAGAAAATGATAAAACGGAACGAAATGATGTATTTGGTTCGTTGACGGAATTATTAATTTTTTATCTTTCTTTTTTACTCTTTATCATCTACTTGAATTTTTATCTTTCTCTTTTTCCCCCTTTTTTTTACTATGCGGAGAAAAATGAAAAAGAAAAACGTGATTGATGATCAGTTATGAAGATTATGGTAATATGATCTTAATTTCTGTGAAGAGTAATTCTTCAGGGAATATTTGCAGATTTTTTTTCTCCCAAATTTTCTACACTTTTTTAGTGTAATTACAAACCAAAAAAAGTGGAAAGCAATATTTTACGTTTGACAGGAGAATTAATTTGCATTACCTGACAAATCATACTTGGTATGTGTCTGTATGTATAATACGATTTAAGAACAAATTTGGTTATCATTGAAGATCAATGATCATTCATCACATTTAGAGGACTAGTTTCTATCTATGGTTTGATTCTTTTTGCCCATGTTTTTATTTTTTCCCTCATTGTATTGTGAGTGAGACTATTGAATGCTATTGATACTTAACATATTTGCATAATGCAGTTTGTTTCAGTTGATTTTTAAAAGGATATTTATTTTTCGTACAAGGGTTTATTAAAGTACAACAATTACATTTCTAAATTTATGTTTTTTACTTGAATGGGTGGACAACTTAGTTTGGTCACGAAACATGGCTTTTGTAAGTGTACAATAGCATAGCTTTTTCCAATAACCCTATTATGATTTTTTTTCTCTCTCACATCCTTTGAGCTAACCAACATAGCTTGGGAAGAAACTTTGTTAGGTGAGGGAGGTAGATGGTGATAATTTCTTGTTTCTTTTTTTCATTGTGGGAGCAATGGCAATAGGAAAAGAACAATCATGTTGCCTTCTATAACACTCAAGATGTATGGCAGGGTGAGTAATTTGGATTTTGGGCGGTGAATGATTAGATAGAGAGAGATGCTTTCTCTTTTATTCTTGATATTTTATCCTCACTAATAATAATTGGCAATGTCTTGGAACTTATACCGCCAAAGAAAAGAATCAATCCACATCTCAATTCCAAGGAGCACGTGGTTTTTCATGAAGAACTTCTAAGAAATTTACCTAGTGCTAGGAAAAGGAAACGTTAGAAATTTAAAGTTTGATACATGTAAAAGTTGTTTATCCGTCAATTCACCTTAATAACTTAGTTGGTTTGTCTTTGAATTCTAAACAGAAAATTCATGGGGAAGGTATTGAGTGGTATGGACAGTTTGACAACTAAGAAATTTAGGTTTACCTTAATTTTCCTACCTCACCGGAATAGCTTTTTAATTAAAAGATTACTAGTGTTCTAAACGAAAGATAATTTTACTCGAGTTTATTAAGATCATTATAAGACCTTGTTGTAATAGTCTGTGTTGATAATGGTCGTTTTAATTCAATAGGAAATAATGAAAGGCACCCAAGAGGTCCTTGAAAAGTCAACATTATGGTCGTTTGAAGTGATGCTTTTGAAGAAGGGGTTGGAACATCTAAAATAACACTATTGGAATCAATTAGAATTATATGGCAATTGAAAAAATTTCCTGTCCCTTTCCCAAACTACATGAAATGGAACTTTCAAGGTAGCCTTCACTAGCCATAGCATTTATACATTAATACATATGGTAGCCGAACCATTCGGGCATTCTCATCTTGGTGCAGCTCACTTTGCCACTAAGTGTCTTGTTTGGGTTGCCTAGTACACTTGCCAACATTATCTTTGAGGTATAAGTGTGCTAAAATTTAGCACAACGAAAATGCTAGCTATCTTGGATTGCCCTATCACTTGTTGAGGTAGAATAATGACCAATAATGTGGTGTTAGTTTATGGCTTTCTGCTTTCTTAATCTACACTTGTGTATAATAAGTTTATATGAGATTTTCTTCTTTGTTTGCCAACTTGTATATCCGTTTTAAACATAAAAATTAAAGAAACACAAAAGTGAATAATTGAATGATGCCCATCATATTCCTCTGTCTAACGCTTTGTGATTGTATGGCCACTAGTGTTTGGCTCAAATCTAGTTTGGCATGCAAAGAAAGTGGTAAAAAGAAAGAGTTATTAAGGTGAAAATCTCAGTTTAATAACTTTAGACATTTAGAATCAATCTCTCAATTTGACATGTAACTTATGTCCGGTGATTGTATTGTCAATTTCTTTCTTTGTGAAAAAAAAATTGTTTAAAAGGTTATTTAAACCAAAAGGTGAAAATTATCAAATGAATCAATTAAGACGATTGTTTTAATTTAATCAAGGGTTTCAAGTTTGAACTCTATATATAGAGTTGCGTTAAATATTAAAAATGAGAACTTTGCTACTTATAATAATTTTAATTAGTTAAATAAGATTATTTTTAATCAAAAATACTTATATATATATATATATATATATATATATATATATATATATAACCCGAAAGGGTGAAAGGGAGTAAGTTTGGTTATTGGATGCAACAATAGTGATTGATGCCTACCAACCCATGGTTAAGTATTCTTTAGATTCAGATTTCCAAAATATTGAATCGGGTTATATGATTAATTTTTGAAATTCTAAGGACTTTGATTATGATTAGGGCTGGTAATCTTAAATTCTTAACAATAGGTGCTGGGGGTTGGACTACTTTGAAGGTTTAGCTAATTTCTCTAGGTGGAATAAATAACTACCAAGCTGGCAAGCTTGGGGACAGGTGAGGAGTGAGGACAAATTAGGTTAAGGGTGAAGGAGGTAGTTGACGCAATTGCTGGTGAGGAGAGAGTGTGGTCACAAAAATGGTAAAATGTGTTACTGATCATATCATGGGCTCCATATGCATTTATTATGAGGCAACACAGTGGGCCGAGAAACATGCACAACAGAGTATATCGACCCTTGTTACTCATAAAGTGAAACAATGAATTGTTCAAGGGTGGCCAAGTGTAGGACCAATTTTTTTTAAAAAAAGTGGATGGGTGAGCCTGCAGTAATAAAATAAAATAAATGAAGAGGAATTAAGGGGAGAAAAAAAGAAATAGGGAAAGGGAAAAATAGAAAAAGATGAAGTTGTCGAATAAAAGAAGAAATGGAAGAGAAGGTAAGTGGGGTTCATAATAATTGCAACGACCTTGGAGCGAATTCAATGATTTATCTTTGGTAAATCTCAAAATAAGCCTTGTTTCTAATAGAATTATTTTGACACCACCGATTGAGAGCAAACAAATAAGACAACATATCTTACGTATTATTTTTGGTGATGTCACAATGGTTAAATATATCAAGTCATATATTGCTTTTTCGATAAAGTTAAAGTAGAGAATTAGCAATGATAAAACTTGAACATCTCAATTGAAAAACAAAAATAGTATAACTTTTTACAGGGGATGAATATCGTGAAGAGTAAAAAACCAGGACCACGTGAGGATATCCGTGAAACATCAATTATTACCGTTAGATATCACAGTAAAATAATCAACGGTTTGAATTAATAAACGGTAACCTGATGAGAATAAAATTTTTAATTTGCAAAATAGTCCTTCTTGTTACTCAATTTATGAAATTACCCCATTGACCCTTGTTGGACTCCGACGCTGAGCTCCACCCAACCGCCTCTCGAACTTTGACCGCAACGTGCCCACTCTATACATAGATAACTACATAGGATATGTTTGAATAATTCTTCACACACGTTCCAATGTATCCAAACTAAAAAATCGTTTCTTTACATAGATTAAAATGAACGGTCGTTAATAAATCCACAAAGTAGAAAGAAGGAAAGAAAAGTGTCACAACACACATAAATTATATGATTATCATCGTGCAATTTAAAACAAAAATTTCACTCTACTCCATTAATTTCCAGTACAAAAAAATTATAAAGCAGCCATAAAAAATTGAAGAAAAAAATATGTATACAAGAACTGAACTACAACCACATGATTAAATAGAGGTTCCTTTCTCCACTCATCTTCTACTTTGTTCTGGGTTTGGTAGATCTGGAACTTGAAGAAGGGGTTTTTGAAGATTTGGAATATCATATTTGAGTGTTTTAGTGTGCTTGTAAGGAGCGTTTTCGATATGTAGATCTAGGTTTTGTAGATTTGGATTCGTCAGATCTAAGTGTTTTTCGTGAGATTTGTGCTGCTCTGGCAAAATAGAGGATAAACTCAGCAGTAACGCCCATCTTGAAGTCAACTAAATTCAAATCATAAAATCCACGTGATCTATAAAATGTTATAGAGTTTATATATAGTAATTCTTTTTGTATTCCTTAATTTTTACCCCTTTCATTTTTAGATCTATTATCATCGTATCCTTTCTCCCTTATATCATTAATATGAAAATAATATTTTTTCAAAACATTAATAAGCTCACCAAAAAAACATTTACATGATGTATGATAAACTTTTAAAAACTCTAAAGTATACTGTTCTATTTTTATTGAAGAATTCAACGTTTTAATACATATTAAAATAAGAGTCATTTATTTTTGGTGAATTACATTATTAAGAATGGCATAAAAATATTTTGCATTTTTAACTTTTTTATTTATTTGTAAGACTATCAATTCTATAAGTTCATTTTGTTAAATATTACTTAAGCAATGAACACAAATTTTTTACATTTTGTTAATTATTACTTAAGTAATGAACACAAATTTTTTACTATTTGTTATATGTCTAATATGTTTTTCTATAATCACATCAAATTCTACAAACATTTCAATCAAACTCAAAAAGTTATCATTATTTTTTTCATATATCTTCTCATTTGTCCCATAAAAAGCAAATTAATTTTTTTTTTACTATAATCGTAACTAAACATTTTCCGATTGTCTTTTTGATAACATAAGGTAGTATGAAATGGCTGAAAGATATTTTTTAAGGTTTAAATATTTTTTTCATTCTTATAATTTAATATTTTTTGTTTTTCATTATTGTAAGAAATTTTTTAGTTTTAATTATTATAAATTATGTTTATTTTATTTGTATTAATCGAGAATTAATTGGATGTCAAATAAAAATATCCGGTATCTCTTATTGTTAAAAAAAAACACTGAAAACAATTCTTATAATAGTTTAGCATTAATGTAGCCCATATTTAATGTATATTTTAATACATTATTTAAAATGTTTACATTATGAATTAATTAAAATTTATTCTAAATATAATTATTATAAAATAATAGTTTTATCATTTATAATATCTATGATGGGGTAACAATATAAGAAATATTTACACCCTCAATTTATTTTAGTTAAATTCATATTAATTATGTACCGTCTAATTCTATTTTAAAATAGTTATTAATGTAATGTGACTAAAATATAATATAACGTCTCTATTTAAATAAAAAAGAACAAATCATATAAAGTTAAAAAAGAATAATATATCAACTCTAAGTAGTTATTAGAGACTATTTAAAAAATTAAATTTTAAATTCTAAACATTAAACTAAATAATTACAGTTTTTTATATATAAAAAACACTTTTTTATTTTGGGGAAGGTATCAAATGACGAAAGCGCCAAGGAAAAATTAGTGGCATCTTTCGTGTGGACTTGCGCGGCCAAAGAGGGTTAAAATTAAAATTAAAAACTCCAAAAAGGACGGGTAATAGGAGTATCCATTCATGAGCATCCCGATTCTCAACTCAAGTTGTAAACGTTGTATTTGTCCATCTTTGGCGGTGGATGTAGCAAAGATAAATATGATTACTGATGTATTTAAAAAAAACTTTAAAAATATCACTTGTGAAAAGAATGTTATCTAGACCGCTTTAAAGAGGAAAAATAAAACAAATATAATTTATAATTACAAATTTTTTTGTAAAGATAAATATCACAATAAAAATGTTGAATTGTGATTTTATCAATTTTAAAAACTTTTTTATAAAAGACAAAGTTATCATGAAGTATAACTTTGCAAAGTAGAATATGTTTTCAAACAAAATCAAATTCCAAACTTTAGGTTAGTTTAATCAGAATATTAAAAAAGAGATAATAAAATACAAAGATTTATACTAATTTGTCTCTATTAATGAGATTATATATAATTCTTGGTTAATAATTAAGTTACATTAACTTCAACAAGTTACAATAACTTGTCACTTATGATTCTTACAACAAAGTTATCACTAAGTTTTACAAAACTTAGTATTCTTTGTTCTATCAAATTAATGTAACAACTCGTTTCGTTGCTACGATATCACTAATTCTTAATCGTGCAAATATTAATTTTTAATGAAAACTTCATTAATTTAATTATGAAAATGATAGTAAATTTTTCGTGATAATACAACTATCATACACACAATACAATTATATAATTGCATGCACACACACACACACACACACATATATATATATATATATCGTATCAGGACATATCAACCACATATCAATACTTAATTCAGTTTTACATATAATTACACCTGAAACCTGACATATCTAACAAAAGAATTCAAGGAACTAATTAAGAAAGAGTTGATTAACAAAACACAATTTTTTTCCAAAAAGAACTTCAACATCATCACGTCGGCTTGACGACTCCAACCAAAAAGAATCTCCCTCCAGAGTCACATATTACTGCTCATCTGCTCACACGAACGAAAGTTCATGATCATCACAGGTACCAATCACACGGTACAACAAAAACAATTATGAGTTTATTATATAAAACCATTAAACATCAGATAGCAACAATTGGGAAGGAAACAATATTACCCACCATAATTGCTAACAAAAATCCATGATTCCAATACACACTCAACAAACCAATCATCCAATACATTTCACAACTTAGACAATCATGCATAGAATGATGCATGCACCTGACTCATTTATCAACATGCAATGTGGTACCATATTCCGGAAATAGCCTCTTATAGGAAAAATGATTCATCGCCTATCAGGGCCACCCTATCGTGCATTGGCCATCCCCCTCGGTTATCAGCCAGCGTCGCTAGAGAATTCCAAACTTGATGACCCCTTAGTACCTGCGTTTTCAGCCCACAGAAACCTTCAAGTACGTGAGTGCCTTCATTCTATTTTCATCCATGCAATATGAAATATGAAACATGAGTATCATCAATGCATGACCTGGCTAGGAACAAATCCTTCCTCACCAGGGTAACCTGTCATGCACCCCCCATGTACATATATAACACACCAATGTGGGATCATCGGTGCACTGATCGTGACTAGGAACAAATCTATCCTCGCAAGGGTAACCGACCGATAATTGCACCCTACATGTACATACACAGCCTACAACCATGGGCACCATCAATGTATGACCTGACTAGGAATAAATCTTTCCTCGCAAGGGTAACCCGTCATAGACCCCTATGAGTGTCCATGTGTATCCACATCACATCATCTCAATATCGTCATCATACATATCAAACTCATTTCATGTCAACATTATCATCATGAACATCAATTTCATCTCATTTTCAACATTATCAGCCACGTCAATGTTACCACATTTAATCATCACAACCCACATAAACATCATCTCATTTCATTCACAATCCATATTACCACGAGACTGATATTGTAGAAAAATTATAAATTAAAGATGAGGACTACAATATAGAAAACACACTCTTATACCCATTTAAAAATTTAATAAAGAATTAAATAGGAAACCATATTATAAAATTTGGGGCAGAGTCTCATCTGTAATTAAGACTTTTCCCAAAGATCCAATCAATTACAACACAACATTATTCACAGTTTTATCCATCAACAAATCAATTCATCGCATCCCATTAGTTAAAAACACAGTTTTTCTCAAAAACGAGTACACACAGGAACAAACACACATCAATCATAAATACATCGCATCCCATTAGTTAAAAACACAGTTTTTCTTAAAAACGAGCACACAACAGGGACAGAAAGATATCCTCATAGTTGGACTCCCTGGCCCCCAACTACGGTATCTAAACTATCGCCAAAATAATAAACTCCCCTTACCTAACTAGGAGTTCTCCATGTTACAGTCTAGTGGTATTGTTTCGTGATCCTTCGGATAAGCAGATTTCTATATACCAAATCAAAGATAATTTAGTATAGATTTTAAAGGCAAGGTCAAAATTAATATTTGGGGTCAAATTCCCACTCAAATCAAAAAGGGGCTAAACGGTGTTTTTGGAGTTTACATCAAAAGACATCATTTTGAATTTCTGATCACACCAATGTGACCGGGGTTCAACAAGGATCATAGAAATGACATCAATTTCATAAAAAGGAGACTTTTACAACATCTCATTTTTAAAGGGTTTTTCAAAGGAAGTGTAAAACTTCTAATAACGGTATCCAAAACACAAGAGACACTAAGAGAAGCTTAAACTAGCTAGGAGAAGACAAAAGAAACTAAGATTACCTCAAGGAAACCAAGAAATAAGGATTGGAAGCTCCGTTCTCTATCAAAACTTCAAGAGGAGTTTCAAAAATTTTGCTTCGATTACGAGGTTCTACTCCGTGTCATGGTCTCATGGAAAGCAACAATGGTCCGTGGTGGTTGATGGTAGTTGTGGGTGGTAGGAGGTTGGATGAGTGCTCTGATGAGGGAGAAGACCAGTTTTCGTGATTTTTCACGCTGTTGGCTATTTAAACCCGACTTGACTTGCCCAGGCAAGCCAAAAAGCCTACCAAAATTTGCTTAAGCGAGCTGACCCAATTTTAAAATTTTTGATTTAGTGAAAAATTATTATCTCACACTACAGATTTTAGTTTGGCAATCCCAACGGTCAAAAGTTACACATATGGGTTATAAGCCTACCTTTAAAATTTGAAAGTGATTCAACGGTTAACCAAGCCAGAATGGTGATTTTACTAAAATAGATTTCGGGTCAAACTCAAAATCATACAATTGAACGCAGCTCAAACAAACTTTGCACAACCTAACATATATATAAAGCAATTGCACAAGGGTAAAATGCGCAATAACTTAACCAAACTAGATTAATTAAATAATCAAACAATCACAACAAATACATCAAACATCTATTTTCAGTTATCGAAATTTCAGGGTGTTACAGTTACTACTAACTCTATATAAATAAACAAATACGTTGTTTGACTTGCTCATTGATTAAATACAAATCGTCTTACAAACAAATATGAAATCTAAACAGTTAGTCTTTTATTTCAATATGTTCAAAGTGTTTTTCAGAGCTTTTGAAAGCTTTTTTAAAAAGGTGAGAATGATAGCACGTAGATTTGTAATTCATTCCTTCAAAGATTATGATATTTATAGGCCTTCATCTCAAGTATTTGTTGTCTTTAAACATATAATTTTTTTTAATTGATCGTATGTCTAATGCTTTTGGTTGTTAGGACATTTAATGATTGCAATAAATGCGTGTCCTTCTTCATGCAAAAAAAAAACTCTAATTAGCTTTCATGTTCAAAAAAACTAATTCCTTTAAGTTAGAGTAGGTTTGTCACAATAAAACATGTCTTTTGATGTTGTTTTGACAACTTTCAGACCTTAAACTTCATTTATTTTTCATTGGATTTGACATATCCTAGGACAATGTATCTGCAAAATGAATCTCAAACTCAAATTAAATGAAGTCTTAATATAGTATCATTCAGTGTTGTATGAGGTCATGACTTAAACCCGCTTTCATATGAAATTTCAGACGTAGGATCATGAAGCATGATTTGATATTGCATAAAACACAATTTTGAACCTTTGTATTTATTTACAACTAATTAAATAATCAAAATAATTAGAGATCCTGATTAGTCTTAAGACATACATGTCTTTTTGACTTAATACTCATTTTTTTTACAAGGACAAAGTAAAAAAAATGTTAAATTGTAAGAACTAAAAATATTTAAATGTTTTTAAATAATAAAAAATATGAAATGCATTAAAAAGAATATTGAGAATGTCTTATTGAAAGAGTAAGAGAAGTGAGACCAGAAATATATTAAAAAAATAGTATTGTACTTTTATATGTTTTTTTTTAAATTTATTTGAAATTTAAAATAATCATACAATATAAAGATTTTTTAAATCAATTGAAAAAAATTATATGCAAATGCTTTTATTAGTATATAAAGTAAAGGATAATATTTGGAAATTTTTTTAAAAAGTAATAAAAATACATAATAATTTATCAAAAAAATTAAACTAAACATGTATAGTAGTGGAATCCATTAAAATTTACTGATGAATTTATCTGTGATCTTTTTATTTTCTTATTAGAATTAGAAAGTTGAAATAATCCTTTATTTTTTTATTGTTGTTTTTTTAGTATATTAAAATAAACTTATTGTTGTTTTTTTAGTATATTAAAATTAGAAACAATGTTGGAGGAAAGGAAAGAAATAAAAAACTATAATAATCAGGACAAAATGTTGTATGGTCTAAAATGACATAGTTCAAGTGAGAGAGAAACAACTATACACTGACAATCAATATAATTAGTTTGTTTAATGTTATAAGTTTATCAGTGGTATCAATAATGATTTGTCTTTGAATAAGACGTGAATCATTAAACTCTTCAACTAATCTTCACATATTTTTTTACTTTTTTTACAAGGGCTATTAATTTAAAATGTGTTAATTTGCTTTCCAAATTTTAAAACACTCCAACTATATCCTTAAATTGTAAAGATTGTATCAATTAATTTCTTTTTGTCAGTTTGATGAACGATTACGACAGAAAAAACTTAAGATATATAATTTCAACTGTTGAACAACCTAACTGACGGATTTTAAAAATCAGAAACCAAATTTACACATTTTAAATAATTTAGTAACCAAATTAGTATTTAAACTTGTTTTATAAAATACAATTATGATTCCATGTCACTTATAATTTTTTATAAAAAAAGAATTTTTTTTTTCAAACCATGTAACAATTTGTTGGGTACCTTATAGTAGTGTATGTTGTAATGTGGTTGGATTTGGTGGTGGCAATGGGTAGTCAGGGTCGGTCTTGAAAATTCTTTGGCTCAGGGCGAAGTGAAAAAAATAGACTCCTAACACACAATTTTTTTGAAATACAAATAATATTAAAACTAAGGGATGGAAAAAATTGACCCCTAACACACAAATATTTGGAAATACAAATAATATTAAAATTAAGGGATGAAAAAAATGGGCTCCTATCACACAAAATGAACCCCTAATGCAGGTTTTGTTTTTATTTTATTTTTTAATTTTTTTTTTTACTTAAACTATCTATCGGTGAAAAAATTTTGGGCCCTGCGCAGGTGTTCCGCTTGCCCTGCCCAGGGCCGGCCCTGTGGGTAGCGAAGAAGAGAGGGTTCTTGAGAACCAACTGGAACTTCATTTGCAAGAACAAAGGGATTCTCTCTCTGCTATCGATCAAGCTCTCCTCTCTGATCCAACCAACCCTAAACTTCTCGCGGTACAACTCTCTCACTTTTCAGTCAACAAAATTTAAATTTTTTCAACAACCCTTTCAAATTTGTGGCCCTGTTCGATTTCCCATTTCTTAATCGCGTTAGAAACTAATAATTTTGTTGGATTATGTGATTTTGGCTCGTTGGCAATTTGTTTCTGTTTGAAGATTGAGACTTTGTGTAAACATGGGGGAATGAATATGAAATGCAGCCCAATATGTTAGGTTTCAATAATCAACTGTAGTTTTTATTTATTTATTTTTTATAGTTGAATCTAGCAAATGGGGCTAGTCTCTCACGAAGTAGAGAACCAAGGTCTGAATCCCTATTTGGAGATGTTAGGTTTCAGTATTTTCTTTTTTTGTTTGTTTAAATTAAGTTTACTAGATATTTTATTAACATCTTTTGCAATGGTAAATGGGTGCAAAATATTGAGGATTGGGATTAGCAGCAAGAAGATAAGTATTCTGTACATGTTACAGGTGTTACCTTCAGGCAAGCCAAGCCTATACTGCAACCACTCAAATCTTGTTTGTTATTTTAAATCTGTTGAGCTGCATTGGCATAATGAACAAAATTATTTCATTCTAGTGGAACATTGTCCTGCCCTGAGAGGAGGTATAAGGTTGGCCTAGTGGTTGGGGAAGGGTGGAGGGAGAAGGGAGGGGGGAGAGGTTGTGGGTTCGAACCCTCCCATTTGACATTTCTAACAAAATCTAACAAACTAACATTTTCCTATTAAAAAAAATTGTCCTGCCCCTGAGCTAGTGAGCTAGTGAGACTTGTAGATGTTATATTGAATCCAACTTGCCAATGAGGGACTGTTTGGTTTGAGAAACGGTTTCTGTTTTCACTTATTTCCTGTTTTCAGAAGTTTGCATAGGAAACGGTGAAAACAACTTTCTATTGTTTTGTGTTTTCACTTTTTCCTGTAGAAGTTCAGAAAATAGGAAACAAAATGGAAACAAGAAACATTTTCTTGAATCAAGCAACCCCTAAAATGTGAGATGTTTTCATAAAACTAAGGTCTGATCATTTTCATTTATGTAAAGTTATGTTCTAGAATATATACACATGTATAATATACATATAAAATAACACAAACAGGCCATAATGAATTCACAATCCTAACTAGCATTTTAAAAGTATGTTCAGTTTCAAAATGCATGATAGATGTCATATTAGGAGATTATGTATAGTAAATAAGTACAACTGGGGAACAACAACCAGAGAAAATTGAGCTACAGCCCACATAAATCAGACATGGGGGAAGTAGAAAACCCCAAATTCAGTCCAAGTTGAAGTGACACAGCCCAGAAGTCCAGAGCTCAGTCAAAGTTGCATCAATCATCCCAGTTGCATAGTGACATAGCTTAGCCAAGGTTGTATTCTGTAGAAGTCATAATCACTAGAAGGAAGATTATTTCAAAGAGAAAAGGGTTAAATTAGGTTTGAGCTAACTTGACTGGGTGGGTGTAATCTTGTGGGCTGGATAGTTTTTTTTTGGCCCTGCTGCCTGACTCATGAACATGCTTTTGTTTGAAATTTTGAGAATGGCTGAAAACATGTGATTCAGTGCACTTTTACATGTTAGCATGTGATTCATCTCCAATCGCAGCAAAAATTGATAGAGTATATGTCTAGTGTTAGATTAATTACTTACTGTGTATGTGTTGGGGAGATATAAAGTTGGCCAATGGTTGGGGAAGGGAGGGAGGAGAGGTTGCGGGTTCGAATCCCCCCAACTGAAATTTCTAACAAAACTAAAACTAACATTTGCTGATTAAAAAAAAACTGTGTATGTGTTGGTTAGGTTTCTGTTATGACAACTGTACTTGGTTTGAGGCAGTTGCTGTAACTGTAGATTAGTCGGCTTATCAGTAAAGCCTGTGTCTGTAGGACATAAATAAGAGTCTTAGAGACTCAGAATCAATGTATTGATTTTTCAGATCAGAGAAATTAGCTCTTGATCTCTCTCTTTATTCTTCTTACTCTCTCAAGTTTCTACACAAATTGTGTGCTACTTCTACCTGGGATCAGGGTCACAGAAACTGGTGCAACATGTTGAATTGTATGATTCTATGATCTGGAGCATGATTTTGACCTCATGATTATGTCAACCAATCTAATATTTCCAAGGCTAGTTTTATACTTAAATTTCTTAAATTGTTTGATATCCCAGGTTCACGAGGAGCTTGTTCAGGCAATTAAGGATGCAAAAGAAGGACTTCTTCACCTAAAACGTGCACGATTGTTACAGGAAGCAGATTCAGTGCTGCATAGCACTAATATTTTTACTGAAGAAGAGAAAGTGGAACCCCTTGATCCCACAGATGTTGAACCAGAGCCATTGGAGGACAAGTGTTATTCTATTGGATCTAAATGTAGATTCCGTCACAAAGATGGGCGTTGGTATAAAGGTCAAGTGGTGCAGTTGGATAATTCAGTGGCAAAAGTTTCATGTCTTACTCCTACTTCTGAGAATATGTTGGTATGTAAGATTATCTTGTGTCAAGTATGCCTATTTTCTCTCTTAGATACTTTGGTGATAAATGGTATTCTATTTTAAGTTTTTAACTACTACAGTTTTTCTTCCCCGTTTGTTTTTGCTACTGTGACTAATTATGACAAAATAAGGGAATTTGAAATAACAACAGTTTGCCAAATTTGGGATCGAATTTAATTAATAAATAAGGAAATTAGGGCAACACAGGTATGGCATGGGTATTAAGCTATATTTTCAAATTTCCCTGGATTTATGTATTAGTAGAAACGAAGGTCAAATGATAAGGTATGCTGTCTCCAATACCTCTTAACTCCACTCCTCAAAAAAATGAAAGTGATTAGGTACATTTTCTCATAGTTTAATTAGGAATTTTCAGTAAATACCTGTCAAGTGCTGGCCATTATACAACGTGTATCTTCCAGCATGTTAGTTTCTGAAATAGCAAACCAGTGACAGAAAAATCAGATAATTGGGGATTTTTCTTTTAAATGGTATTCCCTTTATTATATTATTATTCCTATCATATTGCTCGGACTTCTGTCTTTGTATGTGTTTTGGTTTTCTTTTTCTGGTCTAGGTGTTCCTTGTCCTCCATCTTTGTACTGTTATCTCTTTCCAATTCTGATGTAACATGTATAATATGCTACAATTGCACTGCTATGTGGACATTTGTTCTTGATTTGATTTCATGTTATGACAGTTTAGGATTTTCTGTTCATATTTAAATTTATACCTTAGCAACCTATTTTACATATTGTTTATATCATGCATGAGTGTTGTGTTAATGGTTGATTGGTAATCCTGACACGGGTCATGAAAGTCAGAGACTAACTGTGGTATGTTATTTTTGCCTTTAAACTTTTTTTTTTTTGCGATTTGGAAACTTTACTGTAATATTTAAGAAAAAATCGTTGTAATTAAGTGATTTACAAATTGTATTAGAATTGATACGTTATAATATTAAATATTACTTAATACATATATCACCCTTTTAAAATGAATTCAGTTACTAAACAAATAATAATTCCAAACAAGTTTCATACAGTAATCTTTTAATAAATGAAAATGAAACTTCTTCGTTTGAGGTTTCAATTACACAGTCAATGAGATATTTCTAACTAGTAAAAATTGGAAGTTACAAAGCCCTTTAATTCAACATATTCTTGTCCCTCTTTCTGTGCTTCTTTCTTATCCTTATCTCACCATCTTAGTTACAAGCCATCTCAAGGAATTCAAAGTATCCTCAACTACCATATTTCCTGGTATGATGTAAATTAAGAAAGGTCATTCTGATTGAAAATTATATGTATAAAATACGTGTGAGTGAAGTAATATGAAAATGCTACTTATTTGAGAAAGTTTTCTTTAACATTGTTATTCCTCCCAAATTTTGGTTCCAAATTATTCAATAAAATCAATTGCTTTTCATATCATTGTACTAATACTAGAACACCAAAGTGCAGATGTGCAAGTTCTTTTTACAACAACGATGTCGATTTGGTAGTAACTGTCGCCTATCACATGGTAAGGTGCTGAGCAAATTGAACAAAATTTAATAGAGGTGCGTGAAATCACATAGACCTCTTTGTAATTGACATTGTCACTAAACTTTAGTGCCACTTGCACTTTTAACTTTTAAGTGCAAATATTCCATGAGCATTTTAACCCTAGTGTCATGGATAACCTGTCGGGTGAAGTCTTTGTTAAGATTTGGGGAGTAGTTCAAGTGAATAAACTCTGAGGGTCCAAGTTTAAATTATTAGAGTGTTCACATAACTTCAGCAATCAGCATATTAAGGGTTTTTTTTTAAATAAACTGTGACATTTTTGTTATGATGCTTTTCTATTATGAGATATCAATTTTGTATAATATTTTAAAAATATGTAGGTGGCTAGTGTACTTTCACCTAGATGAGGCTGGTATAATCATTGCAACCTTCATCTACATTTCATTTAGATTTAATGTGCTTTGTGTTTGGCATTTTTTCTTTTTTTGGATAAAAAATAGCAATCCTTTTCTTCTTTAATGTTTATGGCATCTTGGGTGCAATTATTCAAAGGTTTACTCATTGAATCATTTCCAGATATTTTACTAAGTTTCTTAAAACATACTTTAAGACAACAACATTGCGGGATCAGGCAAAGAAAGTTAAACGGAAAAAAATGACAAACTTAGTACTGTTAATCCAATTGATTCATCTTTTAACATTTGAAGAATTGGAAGCCCTGTAATTTATTGTTTGGATCCAGAACACCCTTTAAAACCTGATTTTTAATGGTAGTTTGTATGGTTTCAGCCTTTGTATACCTACAAGCTTATTTTCCAATATGTGAGTGCTGCTTTACACAATCTGCTTCTTGGTTTTGTTTTTCTTTTTCTTTCTGTTCGTATATTATGTTTTGTATATCATGACTTATGTTCTGTTTGCATCTACAGGACTTGATGTTCAATTGTCTGCTCTTAAGAAATATGTGCCCACAATCTGGAAGCAGTCTCTTGTGGGGTCAAGTATATGGGCAGTCTCAACTGCAAATGCAGGCACTTGGAGAGAAGCTGAGCTCAAGTCCTGGGATGAAAAGGGTGGAGTTGGACAAGTTGTTTTCCAAGACGACGGAAGTTCTGTGGAACTTGGTGCAGAAGAAATGGTACTGTCTGAGCATGCAGAAATGAGTGACAGAGTGTGTGATTCCAGCTTAGATCAATCCGATTCCAGTGACTATAAGGAGGAGGAGGAATTGCAAAGTATAGGATTTCTGGAGAGTACCTATCTACAGAGAGGTATTCAAACTGAAACTGCGACATTTGCCACGTGGGAGAACCATAGCTTCCAAAATGATGGCTAATATGGGGTACAGAGAAGGAATGGGTTTAGGTGTAACCGGTCAGGGAATGCTGGACCCTATACCAGTGAAGGTGCTACCACCAAAGCAGTCCTTAGATCATGCACTAGAGTCTCATAAAAGGGAAGAGAACAAAGAGAAGCAAGGCAAGAAGAAACAGAGCTGAGGTGGCAAGAGAAAACGCGAGAAGAAATTTGCAGAAGCGAACCGTGCAGCAAAAGAGGAAGAAGAATCGACATCAGATGTCTTTGCATTAATAAACAATCACCTGGCAATGCACAACGAGGCTTTTGGCGGCAGATCAACGAAGAAGCAGCAAAGTAAAGTTTCTGAGGAAGGTAAAAAGGTGGATAGACGAGCATTGGTTGCTTATGAGGAAGAGGTGAAGGATTTGAAGATTAGGGTTGAAAAGCTCGAGCACATTGTCAATGCCAATAGAAAAGAGAAGGCTGTGTATGAGAAAATTAAATGAAACCCACAAGGCTTTGGCAGATGCTGAAGCAGTTCATGCCTCTGCCTCAAATTCAGTAACAAGCAAAGAAAAAGAGAAGAGATGGCTCAAGTTTTAGTTAGGAGTCAAGACTCAGTTGTTTTTAGTTGCATATATAATGTCTTTATTTTATGCTGATGACCTTAAAATGAAGAGAAAAAGGAAAGGAGATTTCAAAATGTGCAGCTCAACAAAGATATTAGTACATTACACTTTTGTATGCAACCTTGTACATGTTATGCAATTATTCAATTGCATGATGTATGCACGTATTTTTGTATCGAGTCCTTGTGTTTTGAATTGTTTCACTTGCCTTGCTTAAAAGGTTAAGAGGTTGGTATATTCTTCGGGTGTCCTAATGTAACAATTAAAATAATTGCATATCATATAAAAGTAGGATCACTCTGATGTTCTTTGGATGCATTGTGTATGCCATACTTGTACAAACTTAGCTATGGGAGAGTATAATCCAAAAGGCAATAAGAACAAGTGATTTTCACTCCCCAATTCACACATTTGTTTCAATTTTTAATTGCTCTTCACCTCCCTCTCTCCCTCTCTCTCTCTCTGTGATTAAAAGCACGTACATACTGTTTGAATTTTTTTTCTTCCCCTGACTGTGGAGAGCAGGATAATTGTTCCAGTCTTGTCTAAATAAACCAAAAATTCTTCTGTTCAAAGTGAGACAGAAACATGTAATATGACCTTCATCAAACTAATAATATATTGAACAAAAATTGAGAATAATTCTTACGAGAAATGTATAATTTCAAGGGTAGTCATTACTTCTGTCTGACTTTAAATAAGTTACACTGTTGTATGTTATATATATTGTTTAATTATATAATGTTAATGATTTATTTTTGTCGCATTAGATGATTAAGTTTAATTTTTTGTTTTTTTAATTAAAGTCTAAGGACTTTTATGCAACTTTGATATTTTTTTTAATTTAATATTTTTAAAAAAGACACTTAATTCCTAATCTTCCTAATTTTAAGCCTAATCTTTCCTATGTTCTATCAATTTTTATGCGGGTTTACGCAGTTGTTTGTTAGGTTAGTTATTGATGTTGATTTCTTGTCAAAATTCAAACCTAATTATTCACGAAACCTGTTTCACAGTCTCGCATATGTCATCTCTAATTTCCCATCCTACAACATGTGCTTATGCTAAGTGATGATTTAATTCTACTCAAGAATTTCTAACGATAAATATTTTGATTATGAATGCGATGATTCTGAAGTCCCATTCTCATGGCATAGAAATATAAAGGAGAAGGGCTAACTAAGCCCAAGAGTTAGCGACAAATAATTTTCTAGTAATGTCTAGTTGCAACGATATTGGTCAGATGCCTTGGCCTTGGCCTTGGCCATATTCCCAGTCATACAATTTGAGGAATACCCCTTTAACACATTCCAATTGAAATTGATTGACACGCACTATAAATAGGTAACCTTAAGCTGGTTTGACCAATTTTTCCTGGTTGATAAAGACCAATTAATTATTTTTGGGAAAGTTAGGCTTAAAATTAAGAAGATTAGGAATTAAATGGCTTTTTAAAATACATGAAATTAAAAATAAAAATAATAAAAAAAAATCAAATTTACAAAAAGATCCTTAAGCTTTAATCACAACAAATGAAAAATTAAACCTAATTATCTAATATGATAAAATAAGTCGTATGATATTATATAGTTAAACAATACATAACACATATCAATATGATTTATTTTAAGGTCACCAAAGTAACAACCTTTAAGGGTAAGTACAATTGACCTTCCTCTCCTTCATCATTTGACATCCTTTTTTTAGAGGTAGACATTTTGTATTTAAACAAATTTCAATAAATGGATAAAATATAGAATTCTGGCAACTCCAGAAGAGCTTCCAATCTTTCATTTTATCAAGGACTAAGTGGATGCTTGAATTTATGTTGAAAAAAATCTAAAAGTATATACTCTCAAAAGCAATAATTTTTCCTACTTAATTTTTCTGAATTAAAATTTGCAGAAGACTCTTTCAACTTTTATCCAAATATACTCTAAATTATTGATTGAATTGCTCAGTTATTTGTCATAATTTGTAACAACTTGATTAGTGAGTTGTTTATTCAATATTTTATAATTTATTTTTCTGTTCCTATTGTCCCATAAGCGGAAAATAAGCAACGACAACAACTTACCCAAAACATATATGCAACAATTTAAATACTAGGAAAAAAATCCATCAATTTGAATAGAATTGAACTTGGATTCTTTTGACTAAGTCTCAAATTTGAGCATTTATGAATGAAAAAAAAAATAATTGAGAAGAAAGATCCTACTAAGTAACTAATGATTCTTAATAAAATTTTGTCACAAAGATTAATTATCAATAAAATGATTAACTCACAAGTGCTTAGTTTTTTTTAATCCTTCAGTTCATCATAAAAAAATGATCTTAACTAATTAGAATTCGGTTGGAAGACAAGTAAAATATGATAAATAATTATTTTTATTAAATATTAAACTCAAATAATATTCAAATGATTTAAATTTAATTTAAACACATTAATTATTTGTGTCTGGTGAATTTATAATGATAAGTGGTTAGTTAAAAAGTATTTGTGGGTTAGTTAGCTATAATTACTCTCTGATGATGATTAGGCTAATTTGCTAACTAAAGATAAACATCTTATGTCTTGATTGGTGATAATGAAACTATGGCCATGAACATTGGTGGCCGTTGCTTCTTGGATGTTGGAATGCAAACAGACACCAGAAACCTTCGAGTCACGCAACCTTGAATTGACATATGGACAACCATGTTGGCATGTTCAACACACAGTTTATCTACTAACATAGACACGACGTACGTTGTCTTATAACTTTACATGGCCCATGAGTGTGAACTAAGCTTTTGCAAGTTCAATATATATTGCCTCTATAAGACACTAACGAATCGCATAAGAATCATGAAACAATAATCACGAGAACTAATTATTGGTGATTCATGATGCCATGACATCAACTCTTTCGTCCTGAGTGATATCAAGCTCCAACGATAATTCAAAAAGGCAATTAAGTTCACTCCAAAACCGGATATCTGTCGTTTTTTATCCTCTATAGGAACTCCTAGTTATCCAATTTCATATGTTACTCAAATTAAATATTTGTGACCATAATTTATTTGATAAATGGATATTAAATATTTTTTTAAAACTCTGTGATTAAAATGTTTTAAAGATATTGTCTAAACAAATGAAAAAGTTTCTTACAATCTTATAAAATATAATAAAACAACTCATATTACAAATTTAATAATTATACAATTTTGTTTACGAAGAAGTTGAAGTTCAACTTTTAACTTCACAATTTAAATATAAATAACATTAACTATATTTATTTAGATGTATTAATTGAAATCCTTTAGGACATTAAAAATATACATAAGTATTACTCTTTTATTCTTTATTATATAATTTTTTTTAACTCAATCTTAAATTACTAGGATATATAAAAGTCTAGCCTAGTCTAACTTAATTATTTTCACTGCTATTTATAATGCCGTCCAGATATTAATTAGTATCTAAATCGTGATTATAATTATAAGATCTTGCTGCCATTTATTGTTTTATTCGACGTTGCATTACCTTACCGTTTTTTGCAATGCAATATTCATAGTTATATAATTATTAATTAAAATTGGCGCTATATACATGTAGAGGGCTATCAAATAAAATATTAGCTTTATAATAAATGAGAACATTTAATTATATCTATCGAATTAAAATTAGCAGTTTAAATTATGCATTTAATTATAAATCTAAGACAATTTTATATTTTATATAATTAAAGATCAAGTGACATCTTTAAAAAATTATGTAAGATTTATAATTAAATACAAATCGAAATCATAAATTTTAATTTGATAATTGCAATAAAATATTCTCATTTTTCATAATAAAAAAAAAGAGCTTGCATTATTTTTTATTTTAAAAAAATAAGATATTTTATAAAAAAAATGTATTTTAGCACGTTACATGAGCTGATATATTAAAAATCCAATACTATTGTTCAAAAGCTCACAAAATGGGATTCCCTTTTTCACTCAATATTTAGCTTGAAGTACACGAAGCCATTTAATTGCTTTTGCCTAAATAGTTACTAGGAATTTTTTTCATCTCTTTTTCATCCAACAGAAATTCCTTTTTGCCTTTGGTCATTTCCAAGTTAGGCAGATCATCACGCCACAATCAATGGTACACGTACACTGATTCTGATCATAACCAATTTGTTGCTTTCATCTCGTACTTTCAAAGTCCAATCAAAGCTTTTATGAGTTGTTGATTGCTAATAAGTTGGAGCCACTACACATCAATATTTGATAGAAGTTTCTTTGAGATTGAGTCACAGAGTGGGAACTACTGAACTAGAACATATAGAAAACGTTAAAGGGGATAAGAAAACACACATGGTAATGAACCCCCTTATAGAAATGAGAAAGGTAAATATATAACTAATATATATCAATTCCTCTCTTCTTTCTTTCTATCTAATCTAATCTATGTGAGTTTTGTGTACATTCCAGTTTTCTTCCACTACTCCAAGAAAGTGTCTAATATTGTGGCCTACATCCAACGAAATCACATTCATATTATTATATATCTCTCTCAAGAGATTCCGGCTAATTTTGCATAAATTTTCACCAAACAATAATATTTCAATAACGAATTGTGATCCATAAGCAAGCAAAGATTCCAATATATAGTATGGATGGGGGCTTTGTGAGGTCCACCGGCCCATTAGAAAAGCATGCTTGCTAGTTGCTGGCCAGTCACACATTTTAGTGTAGATAATGACAAGTATTCAAGTAAGATACACAAGTCCCTAGAAACCCTCAAGCTGCATTTAGAACTATATAAATATATAGTACAAATTATGTATAACAAAGTGCAATGCTGTCTCAGTTATTATCTTATTGGATATTGCAAAAATAGTTGGAATGCTTGAGAAATGAGAATCTGTGTGTTTTTTTTTTATATAAAAAAAGAAGCAGCAAAGTTTTGATTCTGAATTTGGATACAGTATGTACATTATAAATTTTCCTTTTTAATATATATATACATATATATATATATATATATATATATATATATATATATATATTATGTACTCGTCCGTATAATGTGCCGATTTTTATCTGGTTATTCTCATCTCAAATAATTTTATATTTGTTGATTCATATGTTTGGTGATTATATGTATGCGTGTATCTTAACGTTTTTTTTTTATTCTTACATGCAATGTGTTGGTTTTTGTCTAATAATTCTCACCTAATATGTTTTATGTGTGTGCATGTGCTCAAGTATATATATTATTGTAAATTCTCCATATGTTGAAAGCTTTAAAGAGGTGATGCAGACATTTTGTGTGTTATGGTTAGGTAAGTGCACTAATTATGGGCAAGTAATATAGGAGTATATATAAAGGATATCGTAAATTATTATTTCATAGGGATTATATAAAGGATATCGTAAATTATTATTTCATAGGGATTCTTGAAAATTACTAAACTTCATCAAAATTTTGAATTCTTTGGTATTGTTTGAACACAAAGAATAAAAAAGAAGTAAAGAAAGCAACCAAGCGAGAGTTCAATCATGGATAAACCAAAATATCCGACTTCACTTGTATAATTATTAAGACATTATAATCCAATTCTTCAATGACTTGTGTTCTATTTAATAGTCAATCACTTGTTTCTGAGCTATTAACATTGAGCAATCATATGTTTAGCACACATAAACTCAAGATAAGGAATCTCTGAGTTGGAATCAAGAATCTTGAATGGTTTTTGCATGTCTAACTCCGATGAGGAACCTGCAGGGGAATCATAGTGTCTACAAGAGAAGATGAAATGTGTAAAATTAGAGATTTTTAACCATATATAGGGTTTTATGCTTACTTATATGACCCTTATTAAGCCATCATTATGTTTCTTGCGTGACGTGTAGGCTCTAGGGCTAATTCTGTGATTTGTTTGCTATTAATGAAATGTGTTCATGTTCACATGCTTCACGCCTGTATGGGTCTCAGTACATAGTATATGAAGGTTCTCAAGTTCCAAAAATGTCGTTAAACTGCGGAAAGAAAATTGGACTTGGTAATGTTGGACCAACATGTTTACTAATGCGAGCCCAAATAACCTTAATAGAATCACAAACATTGCGCAAACTTAAATTATTATTGTCAATGATCATGTAGAAAACAACCAAGAAAAATATTATACAACAAGTTTGTTAGTTTACATTGACGTACATCGTAATCAAGATTATGATTGATCCTCCAAAATTCCAAGTTTGATATATTAATGATCGATCATTTGTCTAAAATTATGTGTGTCTAATTCCTATCATACCGTTCAAAGGAATAAAATAATTCCAATAAAATAAAGAAATACAGGGCCACATTAAAATTAGGAACATATATCATAGGTCAAAATATAGGGTTCATAATTGCCACATACATTTGCTTGTTAATGTGAGCCAATTATATATCTGAATCCTGAAAAAGTTATTGTGCTTGCTTAGCAAGCCATGTTTGTCCGCTTAACCGAGATAATCTTGGAGGGAGAAATTCGTGTTGTATTGGCTTAAGCGAACTATGTTAAACTTGCTTAAGTGAACCAATTAGAGAGCCATTGTAGATCGATGTTGATTTAAAAGTGCCCTTAAAGTCAGAAGCAAACATGAATTTGGAGAATTACGAAAAGAGAGCTCCAGAGAGAGAATAAAAGTGTGGTGACTTACATGATCAAGGACTCTTCATGGTGTGTCTCTTTATGATCAGTTTCTTTTTTCATGACTATATGACTATGTGAAGCTAATTCTATCTACGATAGGGTTTGATAAAATTAGACTACTTTCTTTTTTCGGATTCAATTAAGTTTGTTATTGTTCTTCTTTTGTGCTTATTATTTGTTTTTAAATTGGTCGTCTAATTACTTGATTCTTTATGTTCAAATTGTAACTTGTCTTCAATATTTAGCCTGGACTTGTATTTCAAGTTTAGGTACCAGAGGTCATAGGTTGTGCTTTTATTTATTGCATAGACTTGTGTTTTTTTTTCTTCTTTCAACTAGGCCTTAAGTGTATTTTCCTTTTGAGCTCTTTTTATTTGACTTAGAATTTTCTTATACTTTAAGCCTTTTATTTTTCATTTTTCAGCCAATCTCTCTCTCTCTCTCTCTCTCCCCGGATTGTCTTTAGGATATGAGCTCTAATATTATATATTAATTAGTGGGCTAGTCCTTATCTAAGAGTATGAGAATGTATAATGGACTTACCTCTAGTGACTTTTTCGTACAAAAATATCTTAGCACATTGAACTTATGCCCCCCTACTACTATCAACTCTTTAACTTGTTCTCCAATATTATTATTTTGATTTTTTTTTCAGTAATACAAAACTTTCTACTCTCACAGTCACATATACTGTTAAACAGTCATTACCATATATATATATATATATATATATATATATATATATATAAACGTTATTTAAATATTATAGAAACCTCAAGTGGTAGACGGCAATTACATATAATATTTTCAATTGAAAATAAGGAAGATGACATAATTGCGCAGTGAGATAACATTATTGGGTTCTAAAAAAGAAAAGAAAAGAAAAATTAAAATATGATATATTATATTAGCGTATCATTATTATTAAAGTAAAACCAGAGTATGCACTATAAAATTGACTTGGCAACTTGCATGATTGGATTTAATGGAAGAACTGTAGCAAGAATCAATAAGTAAAATAGATTCTTTAAATTGTGTTTATCTGAAAAAGAATCTTGAAAATTTAGGGCAAAAATTACAAATAATATAAATTAAATAATTAATTTGACATTTGGGGTTGGGGGGAAACAAATTTGACATTTGGGATACTCAAACACGCCTGGTTTGGGCGTGTTTAAACACCCCTAAATTAGGCGTGTTTTACCTGATTGTGACATGTGTCAGGGATGCGCAGTGTTGAACGAACTTCGAACGATCATAACTTTTGATTGGAATTTTCGATTGAGGCGAAATCGGTGGCCAAACGTTCGAAATTGAGAGAAGAAGGCCTAAAAGAATTCCAAAGGGGATTTGGTCAACTATTTTTTCCAAAAAAACGCTTCTAAGTGCTTCAAAATTAGGATTTAAGATTCAATCATCCAAAAATTTTCTTTCTGTCTACTTTTTTAATTATTTAATTAGTTAATTTAATGATATTTTTTATTTTTTAATTACTTTTCTGAATTTCGAGCATTTTGATATATCGTACGCCTCCATCGGACATTTCTATAAAAAATTATGACTGTTTGAAGGACATATCGTACACCTAATTTGGACTATGACCGTTTGAAAGACATATCGTACATCTAATTTGGGCTAATTTTTTTGCAGACATTAAGATGTAAAAATAAAAATATCAACTTAAACAATCATGGCTGAATTAAAAATTATATGCATATTTAATTATATACAGTAATTAATTTGAACAACAAAATTAATAAAAAATTAGCCCAAATTAAGTATTTTTTTTATATATTTATTTACCAAAGTTATACCTTAAATTTTTAAACATTTTAAGTTTAAAAAAATTAAAAAATCACAATATTTTGGTCGCGACACATTTAAAAAAAACACAATATTCTGTAAAAAAAAGTTAGTGACTGAATTAGAGACCAAATTAGAGACAGATTTTAAAAGCCCCAATATACTAAAAGGTGTTAGCGACCGAATAAGCGACGGACGTAGACACGCCTAATTTGGACGTGTTTGAGTACGTCAAATGTCAAATTTGTCTTCTCCCAACTCCAAATGTGAAATTAGTTATTTAACTTATATTATTTGTAATTTTTGGCCCAAAATTTAGTTGACTAGTACAACAAAAGTTGAATTTTATGATGTATCTAGATGAACCGTTAAAAAGGTGTGTTGCCTATCAAATTGCTCAAACACAATTATCAAATAATGCACAATCTAAGATATTAAAGATAAATTATAGTGGACCTAAAGTATTACTCAATGAATGAATTAACATTATTGGATTGGACTGAGTTTTGAATTTGGCTAAAATCAATCCATCCGATCCGTAAACACCCTTATACTAATATCATTATTCAAGTTATTTAAATAAGCTGGTTGAGTGTCTATCTTTTTAAAGTTAATCCAGTGCTCTATAGAATAAATTAAAGGAAAATGACTTAATCCAATGAGTTTAATGACATCATATATGATAAGTAATCCTATATGACTTCATAGTCTGAACCCAACAAGAACTAATTAATTATGATGAGCTTTCAAACAATTTTTGAGGATGGAGGACACCAAGTAATTGTTCAACAATAAATATTGGACATATTTATATAAAAAAAAGAGTATTGGGCATATTCTATTTTTAGGAAATCACAATAATTCCCTCTCTATTTGTTTGTTTATTTTGGGCCAGCTCCCTCTCTATGTGTTACTTCCATTTTACCATGTAACTTCTTAATTCGCATAGAATATTGTACTAAGCAAGAAAAGAAAAAGATATATGTAAGGAGGGGACAATGATATATAACACACAAAAATATTTGACCAATGGAAATTTAAGAAATTAAAAAGGAATTTATCATAAACTTCAAAATAAAAAAAAGGACAGAAGATATAGCCTAAGAGCTTTAGCTCAAGCAATATCAATATACGATTCATGTCATAGCTATATACCTAGCCAAATTAATCAAATGACAAAATGCTTAGCCAGAATCTTATCAGCATAATATATAATCTTAAAGCTTTAGTGGCTAAAGATTGTAGGCGTGTAGAGTGAGATATTTCTTTCATTGATATTAACATGTGTCATTCTCATTAACAGGTATCACCAGAATCATTTAATAAGTAGTTAAGTTGATGATTATGAAACCCTCTTTAGCCTTCCATTTACCAATTGCCTTTTTTTTTTTTTTTTTTTGCATTGTACTCCTCAATTATTTCTAGACCCGGGAAATGCCACGAAATTATGGACCTTTTTTTTACCAAAATAAATATGGACCTTATTCCTCAACATTATTAATTCTAACCTTCTTAATTAAAAATATCCGCGTTAAAAGAATGAATAGGAGAGATCTTAGTTATGGAGTTCAATTCGTCGAAGGTTCTTAAAGTGGGCGAGATGAAAATTGAGAATTAACTAACTCCTTTGTGTTCCAAATGATATAATATATTTTTGAAGAACCTAATTGTTTAATAGGGCGTTGTTTTGTCAATATCGATTGAAGAACCTAATCGTTGAAGGTAGATAGATAGGAAGGTCACGAGTGCTGCACATCGATTGAACATAGTGCATTCTATGTAGGACAAATAGGATTGTATATTAGCATCCGAATCAATCAAAAAAGAAAACAATGATTACTCTAGATATGAATAATTTCGTACTCGTATTGTATATATGCACATTACTTTTATTAATTGATATTTTTCTTCTGTTAGTCAAAGTTTCTTTCGACAAATTCATATATATATATATAATATGATTGAAATTTGATAGAATCTGGTTTATTAGATATTATGTTGTATTTTAATTAGCCATATATATTTTCATCTTAGAATGATTTTTTGAATGCTTACTTTTTTTTTATTACAGGAGAATGCTTATTATTATAATAAAAGTACTACCATCATTCTATTTTAAACTATAATTATTGATTAAAAACATTATTTGTTGTGATTAGTTTCTTGTTTAGAAGAAAATCAATTAAAAAACATGTTAATTAATTTTTTATAAAATGAAAAATATACTAATGCAACAGTTGAATTATGTAATATTATTTTGATGATAATGCATGTATAATTTTGAATAAATTTAATATTAATAAGCAACTATCAAAGTGGGTTAATTTGACTCATAGTGAATTGTTCAAGCTTCAAAGAGTGAGTCAGTCCAACTTGTGTTGATGTGACTCTATCCATGAAATAGTTAATTTGATCTAACATATTGTATATTGGTAGGTTAAATGAATATTGATTCAATTAAAAAAAGATATTATTTTAATTTTCTTTGACAAAATATTGTAACATTTAAATATTTAAATTTAAACTAATGTTGGATTATTTGTAATTATAAAGTACAGTTACAAAATAATTATATAAAGTTTATTGATGAAATATCAAATTTTATATAAAATTTTGTATTTTGATCTATTTGATATTAATTAACTCAATGATCATGCACGTGAAATTGTAGACAATTTTTGTGTGTGGGTAAATTTTAGACAAATTAAACATTTGAAGGTATGTAATCTTATAGTCGATCAATATTTACTTATATTTTAAAAATATATTTTATATGATAAATTAAATTAATTTAGTGACGTGTAAAATATTTTTAAAGCTTTATAAAATTTTGTAGACTTGTTCTTCTTAATACTTTTTCTAATTTAACAGTTAAATTAATAAAAATTAATATTATATATGTGGAGTATTTAAAAAATGTAGATTAATATAAGATTTGATAAATATGATTTATATGATAAGAAAAATTAATGATAAATTTTGAGAAAAAGTTATCCAATAAAAATTTATTAATGGTATAATTTTTTTTACATATAATTTGTAGGGATGTAGTTTGATACAACAATTTATATAATATTTCAATAAAAGGGATTTTCTTATTCAATGGGTTAGAGAACAGTATGTGTCTATGTGAATATAATTACAAGTGAATCGCATTAACTTTCTTTTCTTTTCTTTTCAACAAAATGAATTATTAATCACAACTATACGCACAAAGAGTGCCACAGATTAGCCATTCAAAGTTTGAATACAAGAAAATTTCCCAAGGCAACCCCACTTAGCATTAATGTTCTTAATTGCCTTCATGCATGATAAATTAATTAGGCACAAAAACGCGGGCCTGCGCTTGAAATGACAAAAATACTCGTGTGCTCCATTTTTGTTTGGTCAATTTCGTCAAATTTTGTCTTCATAATGTTAAGCAATACTGTAGACATTTGACAAGGAATAAGCAAGCTCAAAATTAATGAAATATATATATATAGTAGTGTTGTTTGCTATATATTTAATCAGTGGCGTGCAAGAATTAATAATCTATTTATTAATGGGACCACCCATTGATGAAATATGCTATAAAGGCCAAGCATCCCGACAGAGTGAGTTGTATAGCTAGCTTAGCTATTTCTTACCTCTTGGGCATGGCCATTCAAATGTCTTCTTTTCTCTTTGTTTCTCTTGCAATTTTCTTTTTCTTCTCTTCCTTGGAGAAGAGTTTTGCCTTTCAAACAACAACAAAGGAGGACACAGAAAGCAGCAATCTTCATCAATACACTCATCTTGTTCACCTCAGCTCACTCCTTCCTTCATCTTCCTGCAGCTCTTCTGCCAAAGGTCATTTCAATTTCCTTCCATGTCTATCTCATCCCCTCGAATTGATCTCAACATGTAGTTTCTTAAATGTTTTTTCTGTAATGTTATATATCTAATATATCACCATTAAATGTAAACTTTCATAACTTTGATTACGGAGATCAAATTCTAATTATATTCTAATTGAAGAACAATGTCAAAACTGTATAAGTTGAGTTTAATTTTTATACTAATAATAAGGTAATTTTTTCCAGCTGTGTTAATTAATTAATAAAAAAATAAGGCAGAAATGACTTTTAAGTAAGTAACTTTTGTAAAAGTCAATAAATTTGTTACATATGATTATTTCTGAGTGGTTAATAATGTAATTTTTTTACACACTATTAATGTATAAACTAAATAATTTTTTTATATAAGTTTTGTACAATTTGATATATTAAGCTGTATTGGACTATATTTTTACATTCATGCATGATTGCTACTTGATTTATTCTATTTTATATGTATATTTTAATGGTACTTTATACAGTACCCAAAACATTCTACAGTCTATGCGTTTTGATGTTTAGAGAAATTAAATCCTGGAACCACTTAAGTAGGGAAATTGGAAAATTTTGGAGGAAAGAGAGAGCAAATAAAATAATTTACTGTATTTTCCTCTGGTAACATATTCGAGATAGAGAGTGATAAAGGGAAAGAAATGCCAGCCACCACTCACATGTTTCTCAATCGAATAAATTCGATCGACTAGCTATTAGTTAGCAAATATCTTGTATATCATACGGGCATTTTTAATTGAAGTGAAAATTTCTAAAAATATATAATATTGTAAAATTAATACACATGAATTGATTAAAATAAATAAAGATATCTTAAATTTAGAGTATAAAAAGTTAAATTAAAAAATATGAAAATAATTACTTTCTGTGTAATTGATTGAGATTTCAGGTGAAAATAGAAATTTCCGAATAATAATAAAAGTACGTGTCATATATAAGAAAGAGTATATAATAATGGATGTTCTTATCAACAAAAATAAAATAAATTTTATAATAAAAAATTATATTAACAAACTGTTTCAAATTCCTTAACTTATTATATTAATACTTAAATATTTATATCTCTCAGCATAAAAGAATATTTATATCTCTGCTGAATATTTAGTTACCTTAATCACTAAAATATTTTATAAATTTATTATGCTTTTCTATGGCAAAATTAAATTAAATGATTATGAGTGTGCTCGGTAAGGTAATTAAGTAAGCCAGCCTTTGATTTATTTGACTAACTTAAAAGTTTGTTTGATGAAAATATAATTATTCAGAAAAGGGGTTTATTTCTCTAATTTCTAGGATTTTTTAAAATCTATTTTATGTAGCATTTTAAACTTATAATTGATATCCTAATATAGTCATTTTCTCATTTTTATCATCATTATATTATTAAAATTTCTCTTTTAGACTTTTTATGTTTATAAATTGTTAATGCTCCAACACTTTCTCACTCTCTTCAAATTATCATTTCTATGATAATATAAACTCACTAGTATTATGTTATCAATATATCTATATTATCCCATTTCATTTAATAAAATACTTAAAATATAATAAAATTTTAAAAATGTTATCCTTTCTTTTAAGTTGATAAATTATTTGAAATAAGATATAATATGACAAGTGATATTTACTTGAAAATATACATAATTACCAAAGTTCAAGTTATCATCAAGTAAAAAATATGCCTCTTTACATCCTTATACTTATAAACTAGTTTAACATTTTATTTTACTAAATACTTTTAGTTTGGCCAGATAATTTATCGACTTACATCTAAATTTTCAGTTTTCAACTTCTAGATTTCAACTAATGTATCCACTAGTTTTACTAAACATCTTCTATATATTCGACCATTCTTAGTTCTTACTATTGAAATGTGATTTTTATACCTCTTTTCCTCCTTAATTAGTTTGTGGTAGGGACAAAGTTGTTTAGTCTATTTCACGGGTCAGCGATCATATATACATGTCTATACGATAGGACTTAAGCTTATGACTATGAGACGCATACTGTCACGGGTCAGAAAATCACTTTTAGTAATCTTGTGACTATGAAATAGTCGATGATGAAATTCCTTATGAACAATCCAAAAGTTTTGAAGAACATAGTTGTACTTGTATTTTGCTCTTTTGTTAACTAGTCTTCGAAGAAAATAATATTCATTCACGGTTGGTAGTTGGTAACCCCCAAACCCATGTCAAATTAGAAAGAAAAAAAGTGGCTAATTTTACTTGTAAAACATCATGTTTTTTCTACCCACCCATATATAAAACTTTAAAGTACAAAGACGAAGTCGTAGGTTTTTGTACTGCCAAAGAAATTGACAAAATTTTGGCCAAAATATATTTATGAGATGATGAAGATGGAATCTTAACTTCACAAGTTTTTCCAATTGGAATAAACATGAAAAGAAAACCAAAATGTTTGTTCAATGATATAATTAACACGATTGGGATACAGTTGTTACACAGCAGGGTGAGAATGACTGAATGAGAGTTACAGTTGGATTGTAGTATAATTATTTCTCTTATTTGGATCTAAATTTTAACCAAATTAAACATCAATTATATAATATCAACTTGAAATTAATTTAACCATACGTTTCGTAAAAAAAAAAAACAGCAACCATTTTGCTCTGAATTAATTGTTGATTTTAAGGGTAGAATAACACTATTTTTTTCCTAATTTTTTTTAGCATGAGCATGTATAATATTGATAAATAAGTTCGGCCTAAATTATAAGTGCATGCATGATATATATCATTTGAGATATAAGCTCAAAACAAAAGAAATCATGATTAGCCAAAAAATTAGGTGATATGTAGCTGTCTGATCATAATAGATTTACTTAAACGTGTAGCACTTGTGACCCACAAACTCCTTGAATTAATTAAAGAATTTAACTATATTTGAGTGCTCATTCCAACAATAAAAATGTGTCAGCGAGAAACCCATAAATTCAAAAAAAGTTTTTTCATTCATGCAAAATTAATATTACTTCAATTATGTGGTATTTTGGTATTTTAATTCTCTTCACGGCTGTACCTAACTAATAATAGAACAAAACTTTGGGGATATAAATAAATACATACCCACTAATTGAGATAGTGCTTGTTAACCGATACAAGATAAGACTGGCAATGAGACCGTACTTCCAATATATGTAGCTTTCTTTTTAATTAAAGTTGTCAATGAGACACTTTCACTAAGTGATGAGCTAAATATAAAACTTAAGGTTTAATATGGTTTCCCCCCTGTAAATGGGATAATAATTACTTTTATATCTTAAAAGTTAAATTATTTATTTATTATCTTTTATTTATGGAAATGTGTTATATCTGATTCTTATTTCTATACGTGCACGAGGAATTAAAATGTTTTTTTTTTTTATGAAAGACAAGGATACAAATTTTTTTTTGAGATACATTATGTTTGATAAAATATTTTAGTTAATTTTAAATTTTTTTATTAGTTGAAAATTTTGTTTGACTATTTGATAAATAAATTTTTTTATTAGCTTCTAACATTTTTTGAAATATTAACTTAAGTAATGATTTTTAAAATTTTAGTTTCTAACTTATAGTTTTTTTTTTATATTTTCTTCCATTTTTATCCTTAATATATTTATTAAATTTTTTATTATCCTTTTTAAATAAATCATAATTTAATTATTTTTCTGTCATTTTGTACTTTTTAATTATTTTAACAACTTATTTTACTGAATATTTATAATTTAATAAGGTAATTTTCTAGTTTTCTACTATCCAACTTTCAGCTAATTCTTCAGTTAATTTTTGTGAAACATTAAAAAAATCCTTTTTGCATAGAATAAAAGAATATTTAAGCTTTTAAGGATTAAATATGTTTTTACTTAAAAATATACTAAATCTTAAGAGTGATGGGTGTACTTGGAAAACTGTAAAATATATTTATTGATGGAAAAAAATAATAATTATGATGAATGCATATAATAGGATTCTTTTCCACAAAATCACTAAAATTTGGTGTCCATTATTTTGTAACTCCATATTTTCTCTCAAGTCAATTCTTTATGTTATCAAACTTATTATTCGCTTTAGCATGGTGGTTAACCATGAATGATTTAACACCACTAATTGTCCAATTCTCTAATTCAGGTCCCAAAAGAAAAGCATCATTAGAAGTGGTACACAAACATGGGCCATGCTCCCAACTGAATAATCATGATGGCAAAGCAAAGTCTACAACACCACACAGTGATATTCTGAACCAAGACAAAGAAAGGGTTAAGTACATTAACTCAAGGATCTCTAAGAACTTGGGCCAAGATAGTAGTGTGAGTGAATTGGACTCAGCTACACTACCAGCCAAGTCTGGTAGCCTTATTGGGTCTGGGAATTACTTTGTGGTTTTGGGTCTTGGAACCCCCAAGAGGGACTTGTCACTCATCTTTGACACTGGCAGTGATCTCACTTGGACTCAGTGTGAACCATGTGCTCGCTCTTGCTACAAGCAACAAGATGCTATCTTTGATCCATCAAAGTCTACATCATATTCCAATATTACATGCACATCTACTAGTTGCACCCAGCTCTCTACTGCTACAGGTAAATATTTGATTCTCAACATTTCAAGATGATTATTATATGTGCTGGAAACTTAGCCACAAAATGATGGTTATATGTGTTTTACATATAGAAGAAACATTTTGACTCAAGATTGCTAAGGGACTTACGTCTTTGATACCATTAAATTAAATGTTTAGATAGAAAACAATGATGACTCTAAATATTTAATTAATGTTTGGTCGTTTGGGCTACTTGAGTTGATAGAAACGCAATACATTTTTCTTTCGTCTCATATTTCAATTTGTTATTGTTAACAATTATAAAATGATTTTTTTCCTTCATATTTTGTATTCCCACTGCCACTTATTTAATAAAGACATAATTTGGTTCCACTTTAGAAAACGATTTTCCCTGCTAATTGAAGATTAAAGTCACTTTTTTCCTATCAAATATCAATGGTCAACTTATATGAATCAACGAGTAAATATTATTTCAAATAATGACCAAGCACAGTGACTTAACCATTTGGCATACTCTCCCACTTTCAAAAGATAACTACTAGGTTGATAACTTCATATATTGGGCCACAAAAGTAAACAATCACGACAAGTTTCCTCTCAAGTGTTTTCTGAGTAAGAAAATCACACTCCAACATTAGTTAGCTAATATTTAAGAATTTAATTTTGATACGTGATTCCTGATTTTTACATTCTCAATCAATTAAATTACATATTATTTTGTACAGTATTTATTTTAGATTAAAAGTTAAACTTAACATAATTTTGAACTAATTTGATTATATAAAGATTGTTTCCGTGATAAAGAAAAAAGTTTTAAATTTAAAATTTTTTATTAATGAAAACAAAAAAATTAATTATGAATGTTTACAGGGAATGACCCGGGATGTTCTGCCTCAACAAAAGCATGCATATACGGCATCCAGTACGGTGACAGTTCGTTCTCCATTGGCTACTTCAGCCGAGAGCGGCTCTCCGTGACCGCCACCGACACGGTCGAGGACTTCCTCTTCGGTTGCGGCCAAAACAACCACGGCCTCTTTGGCGGCTCCGCCGGCCTCATCGGCCTTGGCCGCCACCCCATCTCCTTCGTCCAACAAACCGCCGCCAAATATCGTAAAATCTTCTCCTACTGCCTCCCTGCCACCTCCAGCTCCACCGGCCGCCTCTCCTTTGGCACCACCACCACTTCCTACGTCAAGTACACCCCCTTCTCCACCATCTCCGGCGGCTCCTCCTTCTACGGCCTCGACATCACCGGCATCTCCGTGGGCGGCGCCAAACTCCCAGTCTCCTCCTCCACCTTCTCCACCGGCGGTGCAATCATCGACTCCGGCACCGTGATCACCCGCCTCCCCCCCACTGCCTACACCGCCCTCCGCTCAGCCTTCAGGCAAGGCATGTCCAAATACCCCTCCGCCAAGGAACTCTACATACTCGACACGTGTTATGATCTCAGTGGTTACAAGGTGTTTTCTATTCCCAAGATAGATTTTTCCTTCGCCGGCGGCGTCACGGTGCAGCTGCCGCCGCAAGGGATGCTCTACGTGGCGAGTGCCAAGCAAGTTTGTTTGGCTTTTGCTGCAAATGGTGACGATAGTGATGTTACTATATATGGGAACGTGCAGCAGAAAACAATGGAGGTTGTGTATGATGTTGGTGGTGGCAGAATTGGGTTTGGTGCTGGTGGGTGCAAGTGAAATTAAGTGATTAAGATTAAACATATGCTTTGGGCTAGTTAGGGAAAAAGTAATCTTAATTGGCTCTAGGCTTTCATAATTATTGTTGTTCTTTTTTTATGGCAAAATATAACAGTGGAAATATAATATAATTTGTGGCATGAAGAAGAATGGACGGGTGAATATATGACTCTCAAGCTGTGCGATTGCTTGCAATTGTACATATGTAAGGTGAAAAAAAAAATGTAAACTTGTGCTAGTTATTAATTAAAGGTCTGTTGAATAAACTGAAATTAAACGTCTTGTTTTGGATCATTTATTTCGTTTTGTTGTTTAGTTTGATATCATATATGGTAGAATTTTGTTTTTGATAATTTTTGTGATGTGTGTCAGAAAAAATAAAATGCAGTAATAGATGTGGATTTGGCTCTTTTAAAATGGTGAGATACTCTGTAGAGAGCACTTGATTAATCAACAGTTAAATGACATATGTATGATTACAGCTTCATTTAGTACGTAAAATATCTTGGGATGGAACAACAAGATGTCATGGCTAGCTGTGCATGGGAATCCATTGACGCTGAGGATTTTAAAGCTTCCCGGAGTTCTTGTGTATAGAATGTGACAATAAGTAATTATTTTTCTATGCAAATTTGTAAATAACAATAATACATTAAAATCAAATAACAAATAAATAAGTTAAATAGAATTAAGAGTTTTGTTTGATGTGTTATAATTTCTAGTAGTGGATATATTAACAACATTCAAAGTTTTGTTCAACATTCAAAGTCTCAAAATGTCACCTATATTTTATAAATACCTATTTAAAGTCTCATAATTTGTAACATAAATATAATATATAATAAATTTTAAACACCCATATTATCATCTAATTCATCATCTTATTGATTACTACTTGGAGATTTGTGGATCACATTGGATTGATTGACATGTTTGACCAAGAGAAACACTCTCCATAAATCGAGTCATTTGCTCACAAAACAAATGAACCTCTCACGATTAGAAAATAATATCCCTTTTTAACCGATGTTGAAATCATCGATGTTAAAAGTATCAATGTTAATATCGATTTTCAAAAACTGATGTTAACATACACTAAAAAGCATTGATTTTTAAGAAAAATGATATTGTATAATAAGAAATAAACAAAAAAATGTAAAATATGTAAAATCAACATCGATTTTAGGAAAATTGATATTGTGGTACACCTTACAACATCAATTTTACTAAAACTGATGTTGTGGTCCACTCGATGTTGATTTATGCATCACAACATCTCTAAAAATCGATGTTGATTTATGCACCACAAGAAAAATCAATGTTGATTTATGAACCACAAGAAAAATCAATGATGATTTATGCATCACAACATTAATTTTTCTAAAAATCCATGTTGATTTATGTACCACAACATCAGTTTAATATATATACCTTATCAAAGTATCAAAGACATTCATATCTGTGATGATGGTCATTAATAATCTCCAACAATGAATCTCGTGATGACGATGCAAATAGGAAAGGAAAAGTGCCTACAAGTTACATTGAACATTGAACATTAATATATATATCTTATCTAGTCAAATGACAGAAGATTCACTTATATAAGTAAATTCAAGAGACGTGATGCTGGGAACCCTAATAGTGCAAATAAATATATATAATACTAAGGCATGGAAGTGTGCATTGAATGCTAGTACTATTCTTTTTCTAGTAGAATGCAACACTAATGAAGCTCTTCTTTCTAATATATATATATATATATATATATATATATATGAACAATTAAAGAATGCAAGAAGATAGAGAATGAACATTACACCTTAACAAACTTGAGGAGTTAATGTGTCAACAAACTTAGGGACCTCAATGCCTATAAAAAGGCATTGCATGAACATTAAATATTGAACTAATAGTAGGTAAAATAGTAAAATGATAACATGAAATATTGGTTGTCATACAAACACATATATGTGACCATATGAAGTTAATGTTGACCATCCATGTAAGATAGACTAGTCATGATTAGATTAATTTCTCAAGCTCTCACTTAACAGACTTCTTACCTATATAGTCAGAAAGAGACACTCACATATGGGGATTTCAATAAAAATTTCAATATAAAAATATTCTATCCAATAAGTTTCCTAATTGTACACTAAGTTTGTACAATTTTTATATGATATTCTTTGAGAAATTCTGATTTGTCAAACCTCCTAATTGTGTTTTTCCTAATTTCTATATGATATTCTTTGAGAAATTCTGTTTGTATAGTAAGAGAGAAAAAATGAGTGGTAAAAATTGACATCTCAGTGGTATGATCATTAATGTCACATACACTACTTGAGTACAAGTTCGTGTTCCAATTTAATTGGTGAAACCAACTTGGTGTTTTAGTGATAACGTTTTTGTAGGATTCCATGATGCTTCAACAAAGATGATGATCAATTGCATGAATACATTTAAATGTGTGCAGAACATAGGATATATGATCCGAAGAGCCATGAATTTTTAGTTCTCCGTCAAATCAAATACTGGACTAATGTCTCTCTCTATATTAATTAATGAATAAAAATCAATTGTATCAGAATGGATAGTCATGTATATATAATTAAGCAGATGATATACACAATATAAAATGAAATAATGTCAGAAGTGAAATTTAGGAAAGTAATACATCTATATAGCTTTTATCTAAAAAATAATCAATATCGATTTGACTTACAATTAAACCATTAAACTTTGAATTAGTATCTTGAGCAGTTTTGTCATCAGTCTGTTTTTGAAAACATTCGTTAAAAATTCTTAATTATTGAGTAGATTTTTCTAAATGTCTAAACAGGATACTTTTTTTGTTTGTTCTGGAAAGGTGCGGCTTCCTCAAGACTGCAACATTACCTGTTACTATTTTCCTATTGACATTGGAGAGAGTTGTAGCTAGTAATTAAGCCTCTCTTATATATACGTTTAACTTAACTTTCGTAACATAGTTTTTTTCTAATCTTATTTTGCTCATGTACATGGGTTCCATAATGCTTCAAGAAGAAAAATTATGTATGAATATTACTATCTTACTTGACATTTAGAGAGCAAAATGTAGATATGTATGTTATAAAGAAATTATAGGTGTTAATGGAGTGTTAATTAAGCGGATTCTGATTTGAAAGTCGAGTTTTATGAATTGGAATTGTTAGTTGCATGGTTGTGAAACATTTACTTGGTAAGAGGTTGACACGTTTTCGATCAGATCGAGAACATATGTATGTCTCGTTGTGTGTATAGGAAGATGGTTTTATCCCATTGGTGGTGGGTGTCTCGGTTCGTTGGGGGATCTATCTATGTCTATGTGGAGTAGTTGGTATTTTTTTATAAGGGATGATTTTATTGCCAGCAAATATATTAGTAACTCCAGATGGCTGGATCGTGAGTCATAGGCTGATAATGTTACACTCTGATGGGAGATTGTCTTTATTTGTGTGTATTTTTATCATAAATAAAAAATAATAAATATTAACTAATATTTTAGGATATTGATTAATTTTTTTTTAAAATTATTAAAATACATAAAATTATATTATTTATAATTTTTTTATGCTTTTTATATGATCCTCACAATATTTTTTTTAACCAATTTTATAACGGAATTGGTTAGCAAAACTCCTTAAAAATAACCCCTATACTCAGCCGGTGGATATACTTTTGGTGGGTTAGATCAATATTGTAAAACTATCTTGTACTTGGATTGATACTCCTGTTTCCTTTTGAAGGAATTTCTCTTTTGCTAAGGAGAAAAAAAAACAAGTTGGGACGAATTATTGAACATTGCAAGTACATTATACAATCACTGAATTTCAGCATCGTTTTCTTCTCCTTTAATATGTAGGTTTTATATATAACCAAGAACCTGAAATCACCAATCACAACTGTTTATATAGTTTTTACTGCCATTACTCATCATGATATATAACTAGTGTGAAGAAAACCAAAATCTCAGCATCTTGTGTTTTTCCATTGGTAAAAATTACAACATATATGCTTCAAAACCTGAATTCAAAGTAAAATATTGATCTCGAAGCGACGAACAGCAATCTGCCTAATATGTTTTGGCTATGAGAATCCATTGAGGCTGAGATTTTTAAAGCTTCCCAAACTTGGGACTATGTATATATGTCCATTCACTTTTATCTGTTATTGGGCTAGGGATTGCAATATACCAAAGTTGCTATGCCACTTCCAAACTTGGGTCTCTATATATAATTTTTTAGTTGTCCAAAATGATCTTCACACTTCCTGCTTCTTAAAACTTTTGTTTATTAAGCTCACTTACAACTGTCAAAACAGCATCTGACAAACTGTGGTTTGAAAAGGATAAAGAAAACATACAAGTGAAAAGAGCCATTGTCGAATTAAGTGAATGACTACAAGTCACAAAAACTTTAGAGAAAGGATATATATGTTAATTAACTGTTATTAACAACTCCATATTATACCACATTACTTATTTTGGGGTACAATTATACCAAGATTTTACTATTCTCATAATAATATGTATTAACTTTAAAGTTATTAGTAACTTTAAAGTTAACTATTATATTACTATAGTGATTATTATGATACTAAGTACTAACCATGTTACTGATGTACACAAGTAACATGAAAGAATATAAACCACATGGCACAAGACTAACCATTAATCCAGAGTCTAGCCTTGAAGGGAGCTACCGTCCCAATCAATCATTCTCTGAAATTTAGATTTGGTGTAGTAGTAGGTTTTCGTCAAGATCAAAGTTTTTACATTTTTTATTTTATTATATTTAACGAAGAGGGGAAAAGCATATTATAAAATCTAAAGCATATGATGTTGTGCTAGAAACCAATCTGTGAGTTTGGTTAATTAGCACAACCACTTTTAAACCAGCCCAGTTGACAATCACAAAACGGCTCTAACCTGGCACTTTGGCTACTAATCATTTGCATTATAAATAATGTTGGAGGAATGGAATCCAAAAGAAGCAAATCTTGCAAATGAGCTTGATCCAAGTTTAAACTTCATTGTTTTGTTTTATTGCTTGTGATATCATGGTTTGCACACACAAGGAATCTCAGCTAGCTTACACGTATCAATGTTTTGTATTCAAATGGATGCACTGTATTGGTTCACCACATTATTACTCTACGCCGCACATGTGATGGTCCCACCACCAGCTGGTCTCTTATGAGATTTTTCACTACAAAATTTCTCTAATTCCGGTGATTGAGGGGAAGTATATATACACAATAGATTTATCCCAAACCTATATTCTCACCCCATCATGATTTCATTTAAAAAATAATGCGAGAGAACACTCTTCAATACAAAAAGGGTAAAAGGGTATGTAAAAATTTATAAATTAATCGTTCACTCTTAAATGGTTAATTGAATAATTACAATATAGTTAGTGAGAATTGCTTAAACACAAGTAATTGTTATAATCGGAGTTTTAGTTTGTGTTTGTTTTACACAAAACATGTTGAACAAAATTTTGTGAGATGGAATTTAAGCATTAATGTGAAAGCAAATAAATACCGTAAAAGTTGAAGTTATTAATGTGAAAAATAAAAAGTTGTATATCACATAGGTTTAACCAATTGAGCCGTGCGTGAATTATTGTATGCGACTCGTATGTATAAATTTATAGGACAAATTATGCGACTCTTCTTTAATTGTAAGGATAAATATACTCTACTAACATCCTTGGTTTGGTTGCTTAAAAAAAAACATTTTTGGTTCGGGGAAAAATATTTTACATCCCAATAAGGTGGTATAAAACAAAAATTCCCCTCTCAATGAAGGGAAATTAAGCAGGGCAGTTTTTTTAGTTTTTTAAATTAAATAATTTTTCAAATATAAAAAATTAATAAATAATGTTATGTTAAAAATAATGTCATATAAAGGTTTAAGTTTTCTATTTGAATTTAATTTTTAATAATATAATAGTTTTAATACATTTTTTTTCGTTTCTTCCTTCAATCGTTTAAATAAGTGAATAGAATATTTTCTATTTTTTATAGGTTTGTTCTTATTTCTATTCATTTAAGTGAGTGGATAAAAAAATATCTATTTCCTTTTGTTATCATTACTGTTCATTCAGATTGCATATCATTTTTATTTGTATCATTTTTACTTCTTTTCTATTCCAGTCCTCATTCAAATAAAGTGAAGTTTATTTTGGGAAAAAAAAATTTCTAGCTTTCTAACATAGTTTTCATTTGAAAAAAAAAATCTTTCAAATCATTTAAAGAATTTATTTTCTTATAATATTATGCTAAATGAATTTTTTTTTTAAATAATCATCTCTTTAAAATTAAATTTTACTTTGAGACTAACACTTCCAATATTATTATACCTAGAGCACCTATTCAGATGTTCCAAAATTCTAGTTTTGATATCATGTGAACTGTCCTGCTTCATACATTAAAAATCCCAGTTAAATAATCAGCCAGATCATGAACCTACATTCCACCTCCAAAACCAATGAAATCATGCCATTTTGATTATTTCCTTTGTCCCCTGCTAGATAGTGGACACCACCACATCAGTACAGAAAATGAAGAGAGAAATAAACACTAAATTAATTATGTTTGTTATGATAAGCAGTTTAATATTTATTTTTAATTATGAATTTATTGATTTTTTTTCTAAACCAAAAGGTATCTTTTATTATAAACAATATTTTTTGAGTGAGATATAATGATTAAGTTAAAATAATCTCACCAGTTAATTTAGTGTTTAATGATAACTTAATGATATATTTCGTATTTACAATTTATTCAGAGCCTTCTTCCTTTAACCTTTTTTAATCTTTATAATTCCTTCAATTGCTCTTTTCCTTTATTAATTTATCGGTCATCACATTTTTTTTATTTTTCTATTTTTCCTTTATCCATTGCTATTATATAGCCTTGAATAAATGTGAAAAAACTATTTTTCCAATTACAAGTGATAATCAAAATATGTTTATATTGACTATATGTATATATCATTTTTCAAGTATTTTATATTTAAAATAATTGAAACTCGAGATTATTAAACTAAAATATCATGCGGGTTGATTGATTCATGTATTAACTTTATTAATTTGTTAAATCTGTTTTTAAGGATATGTTTGAGAAAGCTTGTTTGGAAATATTTTTAAAAGAGAAAAATGAGATTAACTTTTTTTTAAAGAAAAAAAAAACTCTCTATTAATTAATTTTTAGAAGTTTATTAATATGATTCTGATGAAATGATATTTATGAATTAATTAATAAAAAATCATTTTAAAGAAATTTATTTATTTTTTCTTTTCTTATTTTCTTCTTCTGAAATTAAAGTTTAGACTGAATGAGTCCCTAAACCGCGAGACATATATCCTCACTTCTGTATCTTATTTTAATTTTCCTACCCATCTTTGTCTCCATTACAAAAAATTCCTGCGTCCATCGCCAGCGAAACTATTTATTTAGCTCTTCCAAACTCCCCACACGCCACAGCCATTCCATCCTCCAATGAACGACACTACCATCACCGCCACCGCCACCACGGCGCTGTTAGATCGCCGTGGCAAGTACAACCGCAGCGTCTCCCACGTGAACGACGAGTTCCACACGTTCCGCTCGTACCTCCGGTGGATGTGCGTAGACCAGTCCAACCCCTTCACCTCCACGCTCTCGTGGTCCATGTTCCTCCTCCTAGCCGTCGCCGTCCCCGCCGCGTCGCACTTCCTCCTCGCCTGCCCCGACTGCGACGCCCGCCACTCCCGCCCCTACGACGCCGTCGTGCAGCTCTCCCTCACCTCCGTCTCCGCCCTCTCCTTCCTCTGCCTCGCCGGCTTCGTCCGCAAGTACGGACTCCGAAGGTTCCTCTTCTTCGATAAGCTCTGCGATGAGAGCGAGACCGTCAGAACCAACTACATGGCGCAGCTCAATGTATGTTGCTCTCCATCCTTATTCCTTAATTCCTTTTTTTTCTTCTAATTATATTCCCCATACCTTAAAGTTGCTTTAAAGTTTAATGTTCAAATTCCTAATTATGTTATGTAAAGGGGTGCTTTCTGCATTTGTAGTTTTTTAAGCTGTTTTGGATGAATTTTCATAATCAACGAGTTCGATTCTAAATCATCCAGAAACGAATTTCTTTTAGGAAAAAAATAACGCTTTTACTGTACAGTTTTTTTCCTAGTGTGTTTGTAAAACGAGTAATATTAAATAGGAAGCTCAATGCATAAGCTAAGCATAATCTAAAATATTTTCTTTATGTCCCTTTCCTAAAAATATTTCTACCAAAGTCTATCTAAACACCCCAATAATTCACTCTAAAGTCTAAACATTTTACTAAAATTTATCATTTTTTGCGTCTCTGAAATGTTCTTATCACATTATATTATTTATCATACATGTGTCTCTTTTATCTCTCTTGCTATCGTCATGAGATTTGATTCATCTATTGTCTTTGCTGTCTTTTATAATTTAAAAAATTAGTTTAAAGTGGGAGTTTGTTTTGCATCAAAACTCACTAAAATAAAACAGTACTCGTAACTTGTTTTTGAAAAATGTTATTTTCTTTTAAAAATAAATAGCATTTTTTAAATTAATATTTTTTTAATTTTCAAAATAAAAAGTCAAAATAACTTTAAACTTTTTTTACCTTTAAATTTTATTATTTATATTCTTTATTGGGTCATCTCGTATGTAAAATAAATAACGTCTTGCATGTAAAATTAATATAAAAAAGCATTAATATGTAAATATAGTGCTACTCTTATTAGTTGAGTTTTCTACGTACTCTGATTTTTAAATACGAGAGTTTGTTTATCTTTTAAGAGTTAATGATGTATAGTTGTTTTATAAATGATATTTTATTAATTAGTTTAACATCCTAATGATGATTTTTATTTAATTATACGTCATTATAATGTTTGTTTTTCTTTTGGGTTACTCTTGTTGTTTATCTTTGTCTCGACGAAGTCGAGGAAACATAAACTTGTCTTTTTTTTTATTTTGTTGTTTTACGGTTTGGAGATTTTGTTTTTGGCTTCTCAGTAGAAATTTGAATTGGTCACGTAATTTAAATCCATTCCAGTGTGTGAAACACCTCTTCATTTCCCAGCCACAAAAAATATTGACGATCAATAATGGAAATTGCTAGTGGAACTTCAACATCAAGACAGCTTGAAAAATAATGATTTCCGATTAAGCTTTGATTCAAGGAAACAACAGCTTTAAGTCTTAATAATTAACTATTAAAACCTCATAACCTGAACTACGCGAAGTTGAAAAGAATATCTACTGGTAGTTATTAGTATTAACAAAAGGAAACAGCTGGAAAGTTCTAGTGCTAATTAATTATTCTGAGCTTCATGAAGACAGCATCTTGTAGATTAGAAAAAATTGAGGGACCATAGTAATCCGAGTTATAGAAATTATTATATATTATTCGGAGCTTCAAGAACACAAGACATATTCTGAAATAGTAATGTTTCAGCTTCTATCCATGATTTAGATTAAAATGTGGTATTAAATATTGATCATCCCTTTTTGTTGGATAACCTCATCCCATATACCTATTAAAGTAGCTAAATCACATACACTAGAACAATCTATAGTGCTGATTATCAACTAAAAAGTAGAGGAGAAAAAGCATTCATCAACTTTTATTCTCTAAGTGCACATTCTTGTCTCTTGAACCATCTTTTTACGCTACATTATGATCCCCATACAATGTATAATAAGAATTTATCAATCTTTTTGCTGACACATCACAAATTTTTTTAAATATTTGCACACAAACAAACAAGGAAAATACTTGATGCACCTCACACATTAATAGCGAGTGACCAAAATCAGTATAAATAAGGAAAAAAACAGCTAAAACTAAATGAAAAAATTATATATAAGGCAAATATAAAGTGACTTTTTAATTTTGTATGTGGAAATTGGAATGCAGAGGTCAGTGAAGATCCTTTCGGTGTTTGTGGGGCCATGTTTCGTGGCCGAGTGTGCATACAAGATATGGTGGTACGCATCCGGAGCCTCACAGATCCCCTTCTTAGGAAACGTGTACGTGAGCGATGCGGTGGCGTGCATACTGGAACTGTGGTCGTGGCTGTACCGAACCACGGTGATCTTCCTGGTGTGCGTTCTATTCCGTTTGATCTGCCACCTCCAGATCCTGCGGCTGCGCGACTTCGCGAGATTCTTCCACGTGGACTCCGACGTGACGTCGGTGATGACGGAGCACCTTAGGATTAGGAGGCACCTGCGAATCATAAGCCACAGGTTCCGCGCGTTCATTCTACTCGCGCTTGTATTGGTCACCGGAAGCCAGTTCGCGTGCCTGTTTGTTACAACAAAGCATACGCAAGATATGAACATTTACAAGACCGGTGAACTTGCGGTATGTCTCTCCCTACCCTTGCCTTTTCTTTTTATAATTTTTTTTGTTAAATATAGAATTTATTTAATACTATTAATACCATGTTAGTGAATAGTAGGCATGGGAGTTTATTTGTATGTCTAATGTGTTTTTTTTTTGTTGAGTTTAATTTTCATACATTTTTTTTTTCAAAAAAAATTGATACATTGTAAGTGCAATTTTTTTTTTATATTATCGAATAATTAAATTTTATTTTTATTTTAAATTTTAATGAATTTTAATTATATGAAAATTTATGATTAATTATAAAGTACAATTCCTTTACACTATTAGGATATTCTAATTTTTTTCTTTCTATTGAATTATATAAAAAATATTATATTTTAATGATTACTTGATTCAATTTATTAGTTGCTAAAAAATAAACTAACATATGATTAATTATTTAAGATTTGTTTGAATGCAAGTCATAAATATTTTTGAAATTTTTTCTATTAAAAATATAAAAAAATAATAAAGAAACTCTCAAAAATATTTCTAACTTTGTATCCAAATAAACTCTTAGTTAGTTAACAAATTTTGAGGAGTATAATTGTTTAAAAGAATTTAATTTAAATATACTAACAATAATGTATATATCTATAAGATTTTTAATTAGTTGAAAGTATTAAAAATACATTTAAAATGCATTAAAATTAAAATATTTTTTAATTGAGATATTTACAAATAAATCTAAAAAATGTGAAGTGTATACGCTTCAACTTTTAATTAGAGACTAAGTAAGAAAATAAAATTTATCAAAATACTCATCAATACATTTATTCCTTCCTTTTTTTCTATTTTTTTTCAAAAGTTTATTTTTGATATATTATTATTATTGTAATTAATGTTATACTCGTAATATCTAATGATATCATTTAATGATATTATTAATGAATACAAATGTTAAAATATTTTATACTAATAGTGCATGAAGTTGACATTTTTTTATTTTTCTTTTTTTAAATCGTTCTACAAACATACACATGTACGGACCGACCTCTTAGCTGTACATGCAAAATTTAATTAAGTTCAGCAAATAAAATTTATGTGATTGAAATCATTTGAAGTAAGATGAAGACGTGTCCAATTTGATGCAACTGTCACTTCCTCCATGTTCCCTCGGTCAAGTTAGACATGATCTTATTCATTTCATGTTCCTTCGTATATCTAATTCATAAAATACTACCGAAAAATACAAGAACTAAACGAGAACAGAACATTTGGTGATCGATGGAAACATGGAAAATCAAACGGGCCCTATCTTTATTGAAGTATCTAACTTTGGTTAAGTAAGATATATAAATTATTATAAATTTAATGGTGTCTTCAATTTCTCCTTATTAAAAAAAAGACCTAACTTTGTGGAGGGGTTTTATTTTGTGCAGCTGTGCTCAGTTACACTCCTTTCTGCGTTGTGCATCTTGTTGCGTAGTGCCACGAAGATAACACACAAAGCACAAGCGATCACGGGGCTTGCTGCCAAGTGGCACGTTTGCGCGACGTTGGATTCTTTTGATGGAGTTCTAATGGAATGTGAGACACCAGTGGCTCCTCAAAGTTCCCATGAAACAGTGTTTCCTAATGTGGGAACGGATGGGGAATCAGAGACTGATGAAGCTGGTGATGAAGAAGATGAAATTGACACTACCAAGTTAATCCCATCCTATGCTTATAGCACCATCTCATATCAAAAGAGACAAGCTCTTGGTAACTACATTTCTCACACGCCCTATTATATTTTCTTAACTACATGTCTAGAAATTTTACTTGAGAAATAAGAAATCATCAATGAAATGTGTAACTTATTATAAAGATAAAACTTAGATCCAATTTTTTAGATGTTTTTGGTACTATTCTCTAATTAGACTTGAAACAAATTCAAGTAAAGTTTCAATTCTGATTAGAAAACAATAGCAAAAACACAAAACTATTAAGTTTTAGACCCTAAGTTTTATCCAAACTATAATTACTCTCTTTTTTGTTAACACGTTAATATATCTTTTGACCCAATGATAGAAGGATTAAGATCAAATTAATAGCATCAGAGTTAATATATTATGTGACCTGTTACTCTGTGAGCCCGTTGACCATAGTACTTTAATCCCAATATGGAATGCCAATCTATGAAGTCACTCTCAAAGAACATATTTACATAAGTTTATTAGATAAGCACGTAACCTAAAATATATGGTGTTAATATTACAGCTTTCGAACATGAAAATATGTTAGAAGGCACTATCAGGAGATTTTATTCCTATTTTAGAAAATCATAATTTGTACCCACTTGGTGTAAACTGGAAAATAGTTTGTGTCATGTAATGATGTGTTAACGTACACCAAAATTAAGCTTTTCTGAATTGGAGAATTAACCCATATTTGGATATAGCTCCATTTTATAATAAAAAATGTATTTTTAAACCTTTAGGAAATTAGAAAACCATTATTTATATAAAATAGATTAAACTAATTCAAATATACATCTATCTTTTGAAGAATAGCCCATCCTTGCCTTAATGCTTCAGCCCTTGTTTTAGTTAGATTTTAATTAGTGAAGGTAAACAGATAAGAAAATAAAAGACTAATGTATTGTTATACTATACATGTCCCCCCACCCAACAAATTGTCAAGTACTAATATTTTTTATTTAAGTGAATATACTATTTAATGAATAATAATATGATGATTATCATGAATGTTTATTTACTCACGTTATACCCTATCTTTGACGTTTTTTTGCAGTAAATTACTTTGAGAATAACAGGGCAGGGATTACAGTATATGGATTCATGTTGGATAGGAGCACACTCCACACAATATTCGGCATTGAAATGTCGCTAGTTCTTTGGCTGCTTGGGAAAACCATAGGCTTCTCTTGAAGAATCTTATTTGATTTCATTATTATAATGTATCAATCAGGGCACAGAAAAGAAAAAAGAGAGCTTGTGAATCATGTTTAATTTGTTCCCAATTGCCAGCTGCACGCGGTTTCAATTGGATGAGAAGTTAATAGTGCATTTTGTTGTTTTTTTCTATTTTTATTTGTATTTTTAATTAATTATTTTATAATAACTCTCATTTTGCTTTATTTTATTTATAAAAAATAAAGTAAAAATAACATCATCTCTCTCTGTAATTATGTACCAAATATACCAATCAAAATAAAAATAAGAAACAAATCAAAGACATCTTATGCCATCGTATTATGGGGTGATGGCTGTTAAAAAGGCACAATACTTTTCAATAAAACTGCTACATGTGAATCCGTAACTCTCGTTTTTATAGCATACTATTTTTCTAAAGAAAAAAATAAAGGGCAAAAATCTAAATAGAATTTTTCTTTGAAAGCTCGTCTCTTAAATTTTCACACCCACTTTTAAGGGTGTGGCTGTACCAAAGTGGTTAATTAGCATGCTGCGGCATCCAACAAGTTAGAATTTGTCCTATTGCATACATCAAACTCAGTTCTGGAATCACAGGATAGTTGCAAAGAACAATTTGTGTTATAATTTATGAAATACTTACCGTGCATAATGCTGTAAAATATGTCTTAAATTAATAATAATAAATATGTCTTTAATTTATAATTTTTTTAAAATTATCATTATCATTATTACTCTTTTACTTCTAATTGTTTTTGTCAATCCATTTTTTTCTTTTTTAATTAAAAATATTTTAAATCTAAAAATAATTAATACAAGAAATGTTATAAATTTTATAAATTGAATCTTATTAGAGAAAAAACAAGTATCATTTTAAAATTTAGTCTTATAAGTAGAAAGGGAATAAAAGTATTACCCTTACCCAAGCTATGCAATACAACATAAGAAAAAATAGTCTTATCCCACTTAGTATGGTTAATTACATTGATCATATCATGTTTTTAGGCTCGATTACAAACCAAGTTATCAATGATATTATTTACTAATGGTCATCGATTAATCACGAGAATCCAAAATTAAACGCAACAGCCATTAATTATGCAACTCCAGGAATATAAGACATTGTCACAATATATACTTAGAAAACATCATTCTAAATCTTAAAACAACTCAAACTAATCAACTTCATTCTTCCAATCACGGAATACTCAATGGATCACAAACGTCTAGGAACTTAGTGCATTATCAAGCACAATTAATCAACTGTATAATATGCAAAGAAACAAGATGTCGTCAACTATATATTTCAAAACGAATATTCTAACCATTTTCAAAAGGAAAAATATCATATTCTAAGGCTCCACTGTTGTCACCTGTTGCCATTCCCCATCTACTGCTTCCTTCCACAATGTCACATTGTTGTTCCCATCAGCCACAGCCAATATGTTTCCTGTCAATGACCATGAGACCCTCCAAACAGGGGTGTTGAAATCATTCAAAACCTTGCCTTCCCACTGATCCCCCTCTTTCGCCACAGTCCATATAATCACTTTACCGTCCTCCGATGCGCTAGCAATGGTAGATTTAGGGAGCCCTAAATTGGGTGCCCAAGCAACATCTCGAACCCAATCCGTGTGCATCTGAAGAGCAGGGAAGCAGTCCATCTTCCAGAGTCCATTGTTTAGCTTCCATACCTTCACAGTATTATCACAACCACCAGAGCACAGCTTCTGTACAGGATCAAGCAACCCTGCACCGACAAGGCCTCCGGGTGCCATCGATGGCGCCCATGACACCGAAGTGACACCAACTGGATGAGCCTGATCAATCCTTGCAGTCTCCCAGCCACCATCTGCTCTTGCAGTTAAAACAGATATATTGCCATCAGACGAGCCACAAGCCAAGCAGAGGCCCAACTCGTGAGGTGCCCAAGCAACCGAATTCACAGATGACTTGTGGTCATCAAACACATGAGCTTGAGTCCATTCATTTTGGTTGCCCTCCTTCCAAACAATGACACGGCCATCATAGGAACAAGACGCAAGTAGAGAACCAAACTTAGGGTGAGCCCACGCCACTTGCCAAACAGGTCCTTGGTGACCAGTCAATGTTGCGAGATGCTGAGAGGCTGTATTGCTCACCCCAATTATCTTAATTGTGTGATCTGATGAAGCCGTGGCCAGCCTCTTACCATAGTAATCCATTGCAACATCATGGACCATGTCTTGATGACCCGTTTCAACTTTCTGAGAAGGCATATTTCTGCTATCAACACACAGACAATGCAAACAGTTAGTTCCAAACAACCGTTTGCAAATGAAACTAACTGACCTAAATTTAAACAAAACCAAACTAAACACTTGGTTAACCAGTCACTACCAATGTTAAAAAGGCAAAACAAATCTCAAATAAAGCATAGTTAAGGATCAACAAAAGCATAAGCATAAGAATCAATACAAAATACATAAATATATTAATATTATTCAAGTATACAACTATTCCAGCTTGCTTCTAAAAACAAACAAAAACTATTCAAGCTTCAAACAACAATTCACTAAACATAATTATGAATCCATTAACAAAAACATAATGCCCAAAAGAAAAACCCTATGCACAGGCAGATGAAAAGCTGAAAACCAAGGCAAAGGTTTTTAATTATACACAATATCACCGAATTTCGCATCGAAAAAAGTGAAACGACAATTTGTGGGAATCTTGATCGGTAAAAGATCACAGAATCGTGAGCAATTCGCAAAATTGAAAACACCAAACCCCCCAAGAATTTTTTTAGAAAATGGGGAAAAACATTTATCTTTGAAAAAAAAAAAACAAAAGCATTTAGCATAAAAAATTGGGGAAAATCACGCAACGGAGTTTAAATGAGAAAATTGTCCTAAAAGAGAGTAAGAGATTTCTAATGAAAAGGAAGAACCGTGAAATGAGTACGAAATCTGAAGATCTAAGTTGAAATTTCCACAGATCGAGAGAGAGGATAGAGAAGGAACCTTACAAGAAGAAGAAAGAGAAAATGAGGGAACCAAAGGCGGTGGCCGGAGCGGCGTCGACGGTGGCGCGAGATGGATTCGCCTGTGAGTGTAAGATGAGATCTAACGATTGAGAAACTGATAAACTGAAAAAATGAGAGTAGGGAAAAAGAAGAAATGTTACCGTTTTGTTCTTTTGTTTTGTTTTGATGGGCTCTCACTGTCCTAATCTGTTGGGTTTTCTGGCCCAGTTAAGCCAACCCATCACTTTAAGCCCAACCAGAATCGTTGACCTTCTTGACCCAAACAAAAGATTCATGCAAAAAGTAAAAACTAGGGCACACACCATATTCAAATATAAAACAAAATTTCTTTCTTATTAAATATGATCATGAAACACTATAAAACAACTCAAATGGTTGACACATTGATATAAGATTTAACTACATTCATATGTATGAGAACGATCTATTTAACGAGAGAATTTGTGTTCGATTATCATCATGTGTAAAATTTTCTTAGATTAGTAATAGTCACATACCGCGAGTGAGATTAGTCTCTAATTCAGTAGGTTGGGACACTTGTAGTCTCTGGCTCAGGACCAAAAAATATTCAACTATAAAAAAAATTCTTATCAAAGATAATCATAAAACACTATGAAATGAAATTAAAAAAATTATAACTATGATTGTGGAAAGAAACTCATTAATCCCACATAAGTTTTTTATGATAAAGAGTACTTATGCCTTCATTTTTTTACTTTAACTTTTTTTTTTATATAAAAGGGAAGGATAAACCCATTACATCAATAAACTACAAGGTCATATGACCCTTATACAATCCCTCTAATATAGAAGCTTACAAAAAGAAAGGGGATAGATAAACAAGTGTAAACTTATAGGTAAAGTGTGAGAATAAGAAGCTAAGATATGAGCAACAAAATTGGCTTCTCTATGTATGTGAGTGAGTTTAATAGACCATTGTTTTACCATTAATTCTCTGGTCATCTGAATTAGGGATCTTATATGATGATTTGCTCTATATGGCTTCAACAAAAGATCCACAACCACTTTTTAATCAGTCTCAATCCAAACCTCGAAGTATCTTAATTCCCAAGCAATTTGTTGTCCATAAATAATTCCTAAAAGTCTATTAGCAATAATGGAACTATGCCCAATATTCCAAGACAATCTATTGCCCACTTACCAATGTTTTCACATGTAACCTCTTCACACCACGAATTATTTAAAGGTTTTTGCACTAACTTGTCAACATTCACATTCCACCATCCATCAGGTGGGAGCATCCATTAGATAAAGGCTAACCTTATATCTTTGAGCTAAATGGCAAATGATGGATGAATTTTGTTGCACTTCTGGAGTTGTCCATTTGATATGGTGTGCAATATTGTGAGGATTCCAAACATAATTAGAAAAAACTTTCTTACTTTTGTAAAACCATAAGACCTAAAGGGATACACCAAAAATAAGGTGCTTGTTGGATCCTTTTGAAGGTTGGAGGTTCTGTTGCATCCAGAGATTGACATCTTGTTGAGTGAAAAAAAAAGTGTGTCAAATGCAGGTTCAAAGGGAGAATTTGCCATATTGGCTTGACTATCGTGCAATCCTTTAGGATATGGATGTCATGTTCTGAATTGCAATGACATATAGGACAACATAGGTTATCCATGGTACCAAACTGGGAGCGTCTAACATTAGTTTTTAAACCATGTGGGGCTATCATCCAGAGGAAAGTTCTAGCTCATTATGGTTCATTCCACCTCTAGATGTGTTTCCACAAAGTCTCACTAACAAAATTATTGGTGACATCAATAAGAGAATACACTAAACTTACTAAGAATTCTACAGTTGGATTGAGGAACCACATTGGCTTATTTGGTCCAAGGGAATGATTAAGGGTCAGCATAACAATAATTTCAAAAACTATATCATGTGGTAAATAACCCTAAACTGATTAAACATCCCAATACCCTTCATCAGTGCAATAGTCTAAAATAATTAAATCAAGGTATGTATCTAGATTATCAAAGACTAGAAATTCATGAAGGATATTCCCATAAAGTAACCATCTATCTACCTAGAACCTCACAACTTGATTAAAGAAAATCCCAACTATCCATAATTGAAAATAGGTATGCAACTCATTTAGTTTATGTTTAACATCTAGGAAGAAGTCAGTCCATGTATTATACTAATGTTTCAAGACCTTAACCCATAAAGCTTCGGTTCATTGACAAGTCTTCATCCCATTTTCATCATTATAGCTTCATTCTGACATCTAAATATTTGAAGCCCATACTTATGGATTTCTTAGGCCTACAAAACTATTCCCAAGAGATAGAGTGTCAAGCTCATTCAGTATTACTAGATCCCCAAATAAACTTCCTTTGAAAATTTTCAAGTTCAGTAATAATGGTTTTAGGCAACAACATTATTTGCAAAGATAAATAGGAAGCTTTTGAATTACTAATTGTGCCTATATGATATGTCCTGCAAAGGCTAGTTGTTGTTGATGCCAATATGATACTTCAATTATCATTCTTACTACTTTTGATTTGTGCATTTTTGAACTATTATCTTGAGCATCTTGGTTTTCAAATGATTATATCTTTGATATAAAATCTTTTTAAGCCTACTCAAACTATTTCACACGCCCATAAGCATACACTTACTCATTGTTTTGAATTGAAAAAATTGATTTTACCTACCATGAATTTGATATTTTTTAGTTGCTTCTGAAGCAGTGTACAAGAGTATTTTTGTATAATTATTATAAAAAATACTATTTTATACAAAATACTATCAAAGGATAATGTTTGCTCTCAACAAAGCTTCATGAAGTTGATACTTTAATATATCTTAGAACTTTAGAAGTTGTTTTGTTTTGCAAAAAAAAATCCATAGTTGGATAGATGTCACAATTCAACTCCCCTTCTAGTGACATTTTAATCCACTTCAATTAGAAACTAGATGTCTACATTTAGATAATATGGCATGAAACTTTGATCTTCCCTAATAGATGTTTAACATGTTGATCACCATGGTTTCAATTCCAGTTCAAATATGATATGTTGAAAATTCAAGTCTTGAAGCCACTGCAATGCATGATAAAGACCCCAAACTTCTGCTTCAACTGGATTTGAAACTCCAACTGTCATGTCATTTTTGCTTTTAGAAACCATCCTAGATAATCTTGAATGCAAAATCCAATACCAAAGCAACATTGGTCTTTGAAGATTGCAACATCAATGTTCACCTTTATTTGACAAATAAAAGGTTTCTACCATATTGACAAGTTTGGTACGGATGGTGTAAATTGAGGAATCATTTAGCTGCTTGAGAACTGATGTGCTTGCTTCTACTCTTGAAAAAATTGAAGGAATAGACCAAGTGAAATATTAGGAGTATTTTCAATAGATTTCCATATCTTCTCATTCCTCATGCGCAAATAGTCCGAAGAGTAATGGAAGACAATTTTTTGTTGTCATCTAGAAGATCTTAACAAGTTCATGTAAGTTTTCATCAATATTGCATTTTTTTTTCCTCAATATGACCCCACAAACGTGACTCTAATTATAAGTTTAAAAACATTTTTAGTAACAAGTTATTTGATGATTTTACTAATAATATATTTTTATCATTGGATAAAATGTCATGTGAAACTTACTCACCTAATAATAATATTAATAAATTTTAACAAGTTAATGTCATAATAATAAGTCTTAAAAAAATATAATACTAATATTCTCTAAGTATAAAACTTAAAGATTAGGACAATATACAAAGATTGAACTTATTGAAAAAAAGGAGTGAGCATAAAATTAAATGTCTATGAAGTTACTTCAACTTGTAAATCCCAATAACACCCCAAAAAGAACTTTACATATCTAATGGAGACATACAATAATTATTTTAGTTTAATAGAGAACAAAAAGTAAGTATATTTTGAGTAATCCTTTAACTATACTCACGACTTAATTTGTTTTATCAAATGCAAATCATGAAAAAAAATATAACTATTTTCAATGAATTTGTGTTTGATGATGAGTGTTATAGTAACTTTGCCAACCATTTTTATACCTAATTATAAGAAATACCAACATTATTTCTTCATTTTGTGTGCTCATATATAATTATTAACAAAAATTTAAATTTTAGATTCTCAACACGTATCTTAATAGTCAACATCAACAATATAAAAACACCAAATTTGTGTTAATTCTAGTTTCCAACAATGAAGCTCTTCTTCATGTAACAATCTCTCTGCATGTATATGTGATCCCTTTATTTCTTTCACCCCAAATCGTAAAAAAAAAATCAATTTTATATTATTATTCATATTATGAAACTTGACTTAGTACCATTTGGTTCATGTTCCAAAGAGTACCAAAATATTTACAAAGAGTGATTCAATTATGCAAATGCATGTTGTTCTTTGAATAATTTTTAATCTTATTGTCTTTTATAATCATTGAAATTCATGGGATGTTACTTTTTGGTCATGTTTGTGTTTACAATTTTGTTAAAAATTGTTTTAGTGCATGCAAAGTGGTGTTTCAAAAAAAATTTTACCACCTTGTTTCATTTTTTATGTGATATCATCCCTACGAGGACATGATGACAAAATTCAACTTGTCTTGAACAAGGCTGACCAAGTTGATACTCAACAAGAAAAATCATATGTTACTAATCTTCCATTTTTACTTAACAAATCTATTAAAACTTCATCAAAGGAAAAATCTTAACTATATATTTATGTGATCCAGTGTTGCAACTAATGAGAATATACTATGCATTAATATGACCACTTAGGAAGGTGTTGAATGTTTCTAAAGTCATGCAGGTATATATTGGGCATGTCACTTAACATTACGTGTGCACTACAATGAGAATCTCAAAAAAAAAATCTTCAACATTGAGAATTGGTTTCTAATTTGATTTTTTGTGCTTTTTTATTTTGCATTTACATGTCTTGAGTTAAGCAATTTTGACATGTCATAATGTTACATCTAACATTTTTGTTGATTGTAGATTTTTTTCTTTCAATTTTGCTTTAATTTTAACATTGTACACATTTCTATATAAATCAAATGCAATTTTCCTTTCTTCTCCTTGATTATTATGAGATTGCCTGGTGTTTTTTTGTGTTCAATTTTTTTTGTAACTCTTTCAATGACAAGACTATAAATGATTCTGTTAGTGGTCCACTTGGAAATGAACTCTTTCAAAAAGAACATGATGTCCTTTTTCATATTTGAAAGATATACCAAAAAAGACTTATGATCGAAAAGTAAGTTTTTATTTGTATTTTTTTACCATATATAGTATATTTTTCTCAGATACATACAAGTACTCATACTTTGATATGTATAACTCTTCATTGATAACTATTTTGAAGTTAAACATTTAAAATTTTAAGAACTATTTTGATGAAAAGATAAGGATAAGGAATTTGTTTACTAATTTGAAAGTATGGAGTACTTATATACACAAACTTTCTTTCAATACATTTTAAAAGGGAACATTATTTTAGGACAAAATTATCATCCTAGACATTTTCCAATGTCATATTGTGCATACAAAATTTGGGTAAATTATGTTTTTTGTCCATAAACTTTTTTATTTATGATTTTGGTTCTTAAACTTTTCAACAACCAATCAAAGTCGTCGAATTTTTTTTCATCCAATGTTTTAGTCATTTATGTTTACTTTGGTCGTTAAGTGATAACTTAACATTAGTTTTATTATTATTTATTATGATTAATTTAGTGGCTAAAAACTGTTAGGACTATTTTGGGTAAATATTTGGAAGGTCCTAAACATATTATGACAATTTTTTGTCGCCAGAAATTACTACATCCCAAATCCATATTCAGGTACAAAAATGATTAGCCCAAATTCAAAATTCACCTTATACACAATTTCAAATCAAGATTCAAACTCAAAAATAAATATCCACAAATCCAAATTAACCCTATAACCAGTGCTATTAAAATCGAATTGATCATCAATCCGATCAAGGTATTGGATTGATGAGTTAATGGTTGAACTGATGGATTGCTAATTGAACTGCATAAATTGGTGTATAATAAACATTATAAATTATATAATAAAATAGAAATTTATAACATGTTATAAACCAATTTATTAAAAAGTTGAACTAGCTTAGTGGTTTGTTTTCCTTTACCATGTCCTAGGTCATGGCATCAACATCAATGGAAAACATTTTTCAACCTCTAAATAATAAACTGAGAGTGTAAAGGGTAAGATGTGTGAGCTAATCGATTTTTAATGAATCAGTTGCATGAACAATCCAATTTGTCAACCAGTGATTTTTAGTTGACCAGTCATCAAAAGGTTTAAGAACCAAAACCATAAATAACTACTATAAGCTTATATTTGATCTCTTAGATTCTAATATAAATTGAATCACTAATTATGTTTTATTTATTGAAGTTGTTTTATTTTCATAACTAAAATAATATTTGTGTATATTATAGATCAATGAGTTTGTAAAACGAGCACGAGCTGCTAAGATACATGCTTATATTATTAGTCATCTTAAGAAGCATATGCTTGCTATGATAGGCAAAGCTAAAGTTCAACAAAAGCTCATTGATAATTTGGATATTGAACTCGTTAAGGTATGAATTTTTACTCTATATTAGCTATGATAATTCTTGAAAATGAAAATGCTTGTGTAACAAAAATTGCTAGCAAATACAAAAGGAGTTTCATCTACCACCTGGTGACTTCCCAAATGTTGAACATTTCAAAGAGATCTTGAGTGATTTTAACATTGACAAGTTTGAGAAATTGAACAAAAAAATGATACAAGCAAAGGATGACATGCTTGCTTATGATATTCCTAACCTCTTAAAGAATTAGAAATCCCTATGGTTAAGTTTATAAGCAATTTACGAGGAGAGAAAATGATACAAATAGTAATGTGCATGCCTATATGAAACATAAGTATCTAATCCATAAACTGAAAAATTTATAACAAAACTTAGATTTTGTAGAGAGAAGAAGTTTTGTTGGTCACTCAGCTCCAATCAAGAGAATTAGGAATTACTTGTTGGTGTGAGTTGTCATTTAAGGAATAATTAGAGATATTGCAAAATCAGTACCAAATTCCCTCTTTTAAGGGTCAACCACAATGTTAGCCTTAGTGTATTACCCAAAATAGAATCCATTATTGTCTCCAAGTGTTGAAATTATAAGTGCTGGAACTTCTTAATGTATTATTTTCAGGTATATTGTTATTTGTCTCACCTTTTTTTTCATATTTTGTTTACGTGATAATGTTCAAAAGTAAAAACTAACCGAAAAAAAATATTGATTTGATTTTATTAAGATGGTATGAAACAAGATTTTTAGCTATTTAGTTTCAACTCTCTCTAACTTATATTAGGTATTCTTATAGAGTGGTTAACAAGGATTCAATTAACTACGTATTCCATTGTTCAGAGGTTTCACGTTATGCGAAAATAAGGAGAAAGGATATGTAGTCTTATCCTTTTATATACAAAGAAGTTATTTCAAGATTCGAAACCATGACCAACAAGTTACCAAGAAATAAATTTACTGTTGTCTCAGAACTCGCTAACAAGGGTTCAATTCAGGAAAAAAAATGGCAGAAAAGAAAATAATTTTATGATAGAATAATTCTACTATGGAAGTTATTAATTTGGTGCAAAGTATTGTCATGTGTTGCATTCAGATCATTAATTATTAGCGCTACCATAAAGCCAAGCTTATCTGTATAAAATTTGAGGTTGCGGTTATCAATTATGTCAAACCAGCACAGATAACTCCTAAGAACCATGACAAACAAATGTGGACCCTTAATACACTTAAAGTCTGAAGATGGGAAAGTTAACAAAGTCGTAGTTTCTTCACTTGAAGTAGGTAGAGAGATTATAAAAGCACAGGATGCCATCTTTTAAAGCAAGCCTTTGCTTCTATCTGCTACAACTATTGATGCAACAAACATTACCTATTCACTATTTGGAAGCTATTGGCAATTAAGAAAAATATGTACACGTCGACTCAACCTATATCACTATAAGAAAAATTGTCATTGAAAACCATTTTTTTAGTAGCTAAAGTGACCAAATCAGTTGATAAACAAATTAGTGACAAATTATAATAAGTTGCTAACCCATTGATCGCAAATATTTAGCTATCAACATTTAGAGACCAATATCAAAAGTCAAATTCAAAAATTGATTTTGTGACTTATTTCTTGACCAATTTAGCTATCAGTGTTAAAAATTGATTTAGAAATTGTTCTATTCACCAATTTTAGTGACTACTTCAATAACCCATTTTATTAATTGTTTAAAATAATTGGTCGCTCAATTGGTCATTATTTTGTATTATAAGACAAATTAAAATAAATCCAATTTCTATTTTCCAAACATGTATATGAAATAGTATTTCCAAATACATTAAAATTTATGAACCTGCTAGACATATATAACAAAATACACAAACACGCCAAATTAAAACATTTGAGAAGGTCAATATATGAATACGTTAATATCCAAAGTACAGAACATTTGCCTTTAGACAATCACATCAAAGGTAAATCAGCAGCAATGAGTCACTATGGTTCACTCAGTTACTCCCATCCTCATCTGGACTTTCGTCTATTGTAGATGGCTTGTTCATACTTTCCATCAATTCTCGAATTAATGCATTGTTATGCTCGGCAAGCCTCTCAATGTTTGCAACTCTACTTTGAAGCCTATCTCTTTCATTTCTAATTTCTTTCATTTTTTTTCTTAATTCATCAAAATCTTGCCTTTTTACCCACTCCATTGATGAAGATGAGCCATGATAGCAAGGCCTTCCTACCATTCCAAGCCCCTTCTTTCTAACTACAGCATGCCAGACATCTGACTCACTTGGTGGAGGATTTCCTTGCGCAAATGCACTTTTGGTCAATTGTTCCAATGTTCGTGCAAATTCCTCCTGCCATCACCAATATAATAAGCCTAATAAGTGCTTCATACCAAACCAAAATAGAATAAAGCAACATCACAAACAATTACATTTTTTTTTTTGCTCAGCAAAGATTATAATTATATATATATGGTAGAAAAAGGTACAAGTATAACAAAAAATACAACCTATCAACAGACAAAACAAAACTGTGGCTATGTAATACATGTGAGATGCATGGATTAGAAAGCCAAAGAACTTGCTGAAGAGAAGGCTCACACCCTTCCAAAAAAGAAAACTATTCTGTTAAAACCTCCCCCCTAGTGCAGAAACCTTCCTTAATGTGACTAGACCAGAAGTGGAAAGGGATATTAAATCCTTTCTCTAAGTTCGACAAATCACAAACAATTACATGATTATAAAGGTGATAAGTTCATTACATTGACATGTTGTGATCTCCTATCCACCTATAGGTGAGAATATGGGTCACTTCAGTCCATTTTGGTCTTCATTTAAATGGACTACACCGAGCGGACCCACATTAAATGGACCACATTTTTACCTAGACTGCATCCAGCCCAGGCTAATGGACTGATTTGCTGGCCCAATAATAAAAAAATTGAAAATTGAAAACACTAGTCAAATTTTTGAAAAATGATAAAAAAAAATTGAAATATCTCTAATTTTTTACATCAAGAAACTATAAATATTGAAATACTAAGAAAGAAATCAACGTATACTAATCAAATACCAAGTAATAATTATTCAAATACACTAATAAAACTATAAAATAATAAATATTATTCAAAAAAGTAATTGATTCACAGGCTAGTCCATTAACCTGCAGACTTAATCTGTTTAACAGGTTAAATGGATCAGGAAAAATAAGCTAATGTTTAAATGGACAGACAGTTTTGGTGTTCCTGACCCGTTTGGTCTGTGGGTTCAACAAACCATAATGGGCCTACACACCCATATACCCACCTGTATATCCACCCATGTGTTGTCCTTGAGTTGATGCTTGAGACGAAACAAGTCCAATGGAGTAGGAAGGGTGCCAGTCTCTTTACTCTAAAATAGAACAACGAATACAAGTTAAGAACTTGTAGGTTTTAAAGTAAAACATCATTACACTAAATCATACAAGGTAAACAATACAATAAATTGTATTAAATGACAACTTAACTGTATTAGCTTGGGTGCTCTTCTTTTTTAATTCTTCAGATTTCCAATGCTCGCATAATCTCTCCCAAACATCGTCTTTGACCCAATTTGGTTTATTCATTATGGTTCGAGCCTCATTTAGAATATTTTTCATCATTGCTGCACCTTGTATTTCAAAATTCTTTTTTGCCCAATCGTAATCCGGTGGACAAATACAAAACTTTCTCTGTATGTAGAAGAAAACAAATTAGCTAAAAGTAGACGAAATATATATATATATACAAATTAAACATCATAATCAACGTATGAAACTTAACCAAAAACTCTCTGAGCCACAAGTCTCTTGTGCTAATTGGTATCTTCTTCCATGATGACCAGGGATCAGTATAATGACTCTTGAGGATATCGCCAATCTCATTAGCAGCAGGGCGTGAAGGTAAGAAGCTGCAAACATTACATGTAAATGGTCACAAATTTAAAAAACAGAAGTTTAATAAGAAACAAAATAGATCAAAATACCCTTGTCGACTAAGGTATATAATTGGCTTGCTATCATTGTTTTGTGTCTCTAATGCAACAAATGATCTAGGGGTATGTCCTGCATCTAAATTTGTTGGTTGTGAAGTACATGGTGAGTGTACCCCCTGTATAAAAGGTGGATCTCTCACATCAGATGTCCTAGCAAATGGATCAGTGGGACAAGATATCGCATGTGATGAAGCACATGGTGGAATTTGTGAAGTCATCGGCCCTGGACGTGTAGTACGTTGTTCCGTTGGATGACCCTTAGAATCATTTCCTTTATTCCAATATTTGTCTGCCAGTGACATCTGCAATTAACAAAATGCGGACTATGTAGAGAACATACTTACAAAGATGAGAATTCATTATCAATTGAAAGCTTGTCATCTGATAAACAATAACAGTCAGAAGAAAGAAAAAAGAAAATAAAAGGGACAAACCGTAAATGAATTACTGATGATTAGAACAAGATGAATTTACGCACACAAGACAGGTGCTGTAAGAAATAGGATCTTACCACAATCTTGGCATAAAAGCAGGGACTGCACCATTTAGACTTAAACCATGAAAAATTTACCCAATGTACCTCTATTTCTTAACTTCCTAATGGTAAAGATCTTGCATTGTGCTTGAATGAATAAATGTTATCCAATGTGCTTAAACCAAGAAGCAGGGACTGCACCATTTGGACTTGAACCATGAAAAATTTACCCAATGTACCTCTATTTCTTAATTTCCTAATGGTAAAGATCTTGCATTGTGCTTGAATGAATGAATATTATCCAGGAAAATAAAAAGGAAAAAGAAAAAAAAAACTTGTGTCATGAACTATGAAAAATTTACCCAATATACCTTTATTTCTTAACTTCCTAATGGTAAAGATCTTGCATTGTGCTTGAATGAAT
>CM023948.1:25188212-25243543 GCA_013407115.1 Glycine latifolia | reverse complement strand
GAATGTTATCCAGGAAAAAAAAAGGAAAAACAAAAAATAATTCTTTGTCATGAATAATAACCCAAAGGACATAAAAGGATCACATAGCACATGGAATGATGGAAATTAATCCATACACCTTTCAGCAACCAAATTCATGTTGTAAATTACTATCCCATGTAATCTTGCAAAGCTATCTAGTTCCGCTGATATATTGCCTCCTATCAGATTTCATGTAAAAGAAACATTTTAATAGCCTTATAAAAAGACATGATTAAGAATCAGATCATAAAATGGGTACATTTCAATACTTCTGCATAAATATAGTTGTAACGGCTACAGCACCATAAAACTCATCATAACTGGGAAGGGTGAAACCCCAAATCAATAAGATCCATTGAATGAAGAATAAAAGGCATTACCTGCTGCCTAACAAACTTTCTGTCAATAGCACTGCTCTTCTTTGGGAGCATATCAATGGTATGTCCTGCATCAGGATTTCTTGGTTGTGAAGTATGTGGTGAGTGTATCCCTTGTATTGAAGGGGGAGGTATCACGTCAGATGTCCTAGCAAATGGATCAGTGGGACGAGATATTGCATGTGATGAAGCACAAGGTGGAATTTCAGAAGTCATCTGTCCTAGATGTCTAGTATGTTGTTTCATTGGATGACTATTAGAAGCTTTGCCTTTATTGTGATCTTTCTCTGCCAGTACCATCTGCAATTAACACAAAATTAACAACACAGACTATGTCGAGAACATGAGTATAAAGGCGAGAGTTCATTATAAATTGCTTGATTTGTCATTTTACTTTTACAAATATATCCAACCATCTCAGCTTCCATCACCTAAAACAAACTTAATCACTAACTGTCTTAAACACCTATAACAGAAAGAAGAAGAAAAATTGTTACAACAGAAAACAAACTGAAAAGCTGATATCTAGTTAGTTTGCTAATTAAGAGTTCATGGGGCTTTTAAATCCATCACCCCTACTTACAAATCCACAATCTCTATAATAGAATACAGAATAATACAGATAGATACACATGCAAGGCATTACACAAAACTGAAATTCAAACTAGACAGTAAAAAGAGGATAACAGTAATGAGAGTGATTAAAAAATTCTATACAAATTCAAGGTCATGATAACTGTGAATAGGGAAGCCCAAATGAATGAAGAATAATAAAAGGCATTCAGTACCTGGCGCTTAGTTAACTTTCTGCAAGCAATACTCTTCCTTCGAGCCATATCAAGTGCCAACTGCTTCTTCTGCTTCTGAGAAACTACCGTCAAAATTTGGGAATCCACAACCTCACCACCGTTCTGCAAACCCTAACTGAAAAGAGAGTGAGGGAGAGTGACAGACGCCAATTTCTTCGCTCTAAGGATTTGCGTCAGGGATTTTAATGCTTTGGGAACCAAAGCGACTTACTGTCTTTATTATTTTAATTTTACTTAGATATATTTTTTATTCTTAATAAATAATTGATTTTGTATTTATTTTTTAATAAATTTTTATTTTATGATCAGTCTCTAATAAAATAGTAATTCTATTATGATCTTTAACACTTATTTTTAATCCTAATAAATTAGTAAATTTATATTTATTTCGTGATAGATATTTTCCATTTGTTATTAATATAAGCTAAAACAAAATTTATTAATTTATTAGAAAGTAAATATAAATTTTTTTCATTTGTTATAGATTAAAATATCAAGACTAAAAAATAAAAATGTTATTTTATTAAAAACTTAAAGAAAAAAAAATTAATAAAGAGCAAATATAAAAATTGAGTACCTATTAAAGATAAAAAAAGATATATTTAATCTTTTTACTTTTAATGGGAGTCTATATTTCAATACCATTTTAATGATTGAAATTTAGCGACCGCTGATATTTCGGTCACTGAATTTAGTAATTGACCAATTGGTAAGAATTGATGGTAAGAGACCAAATAAAATGAAATGGAGGAATGTGATACTATTCTCATGTTGCAACAGAGGTGAAGGAAATCTTGAAATAGAGTGGATGACAATAAAAAAAGTGGAAAAAAAAATAAGGATAAAAATAAGTCATCTTTTTTCCTTTGATATTTAGTGAAATATTACAAAATAATAAAAATTGTGATACTTATTGTAAATTGAGAAGCAAAATGTGTTTGGGAAAATTTTGTGAGATTGTATAATTATAGGAAAGAAAAGTACAATTAAGCTGGTATAAAAACATATGATGTTAATATCTATGCAAATATCAATGATTAGTTTTTTCTTCTTCTTATCTACTGTAACTAATATAAAAAAAATATTATTTGCAATATAGGATTAATGTAACAAGTGATACACTAAAGTTTGCTTGATAATTAAATTGAAAATAAAACTAAATTTTTCAACAAAAAAAGTTAGTAAAATAGAAGGTATATCTTATAAAAATTAGTAAACTAAGTAAAAGTATTTGTACAGTTCAAAACAAATGTATAGAAAGATTTAGAATCCCTTCTCATAAACTATAATTTTTCAATGAAGTAAACTACATGTAAACATATCTTATTTTTTTATTTATACTAAATTTTGGTCATTAAGTGTTATGTCTTGATTATTTTTTAATAAAACAAAAATTGTTTAAATTTCAAAATAAAATTTATTGAAAAAAAAAATCAAAATACCCATGCCTTGCCGGCGTTGACATCTTATTAAGAAAAATATGTACTTGCCTATTCAACCTTATTACTATAAGAAAAATTGTCTTTAGAAGTACGCAAATCAATAACAAAACAAATTAATGACTAAATTATTTATCGGTAATAATCAAAATCTAAACCACTGGTCACTACTGGCTAATATGTAGCAACCAATTTTAGAGACCAATTTTAGAGACCAATTTCAAAGATTGATTTAAAGACTTATTTATTTACTGATTTAGCAACCGACTCCCTTATATTAAAGGAAGTATATGAACCTAATAGACATATATAACAATATATATAAACACATTAAAGTAAAGCAATTGACAAGGTATTGAAATGTGTATATATATATATATATATAACAAAAATATACACACACATTGAAGTAAAACATTTGACAAGGTTAATATTTTAATACATTAATATCCAAAGTACAAAACATTTGCAATACGAGACACGATTACATTAAAAGCAAACCAGTATCAATGAGTCACTATGGTTCACTTGGTGACTCCTCGTCACCTTCATATTCACGATCATCTTCGCCTTCATCTTGACTGTCATTTACAGTAAATGGCTTGTTCATGCTTTCAATCAATTCCTGTATTAATGCATTGTTATGCTCAACAAGCCTCTCAGTGTTTGCAACTCTGGCTTGAAGCTTATCTCTCTCATTTTTAACTTCTTCCATCTCTTTTGCCAATTCATCAAACTCTTGTTTTTTTACCCACTCCATTGATGATGAAGATGAGCAATGATAGCAAGAACTTGTTGCCATTACTGTAGATTCCATTCCAAACCCATAAACTTTTCCTTTCTTTGATCTAGCTACATCACACCACACATCTAACTCACTTGGTGGAGGTTTACCTTGTGCCGATGCTCTTTTGGTCAATTGTTTCAATGTGCATGTAAATTCCTCCTGTCATCACCAATATAAACCTACTAAGTTTCATAACAAACCAAAATAGAATTAAAAAATACACCACAAACAATTACACGATTATAAACGTGAAAGTTCATTACGTTTACATGTTGTGATCTCCTATCCACCCATGTGTTGTCCTTACGTTGGTGCATGCGACGGAACAACTCCAATGGAGTAGGAGTGGTTCCAGTCTCTTTCATCTAAAATAGAACAAAGAATACAAGATATTGTTAGATTTCAAGTTAAACAAAGAGATTATTACACTAAACCATATGAGATAAACAATACAATAAATTATATTGATTCACAACTTAACCATATTAGCTCTATGCTGTGAAGCACTAATAGAGCCACCAGTGTGAGATGCTCCACAATTAGATGCTCGATTTGTTTTTGCCTGGGTGCTCTTCTTTTTGAATCCTTCAGATCTCCAATGATTGCACAATCTCTCCCAGACACCATCTGTAATCCAATGTGGTTTATCCATTGTGGTTCGAGCCTTATTTAGATTATTTTTCAGCAATACTGAACCTCGCATTTCAAAATTCTTTTTTGCCCAATTGTAATCCGGTGGAGAAACAGAGAACTTTTCCTATAGATACAAGCAACAAGTTAGCCAAAAGAAGACTAAATATACATATCCAAATCAAATATAATAATATAAACTTAACATAAAACTCTTCAAACAACAAGTTTCTTGTGCTAATTGGTATCTTCTTCCATGATGGCCAGGGATCAGTAAAATTCCTCTTGAGGATATCCCCAATCCCATTAGCAGCAGTGCGAGAAGGTAAGAATCTGCAAATATTACATGTAAATGTCACAAGTTTGAAGCCATAGTCAAATAAGTATCAAAATAGAGCAACATACCCTTGCCCATCAAGATATAAAATTGGCTTGGCATCATTTCTTTGTGTCTCTAATGAAGCAAAAGATCTATCAGTACGTCCTGCATCTGAATTTGTTGGTTGTGATGTACATGGTGAGTGTACCCCTTCCATTGAAGGTGGAGGTGATACATCAGATGTCCTAGCAGGTGAGTGTGTCCCTTCCATTGAATTTGTTGGTTGTGAAGCACATGGTGGATTTTGAGAAGTTGTCTGTGCATGATATGCAGTATGTTGTTTCGTTGGATGACTCTTGGAAGCTTTTCCTTTATTCAGATCTTTCTCTGCCGACTGCAATTAGCAATGCAGACTATGTTGAGAACATGATAAAAAAAGGATCTTACCACAATATTGGTGTAGAAGCTGGGACTGCATCTATTCAACTTATTAAACCATGAAAAATTTACCCAATGCCCTTTAAACTCAGCTACTAACAAGAATTTACCATAGCAGATAATACCAATAAGGGGAGAAAATATCCAAAACTAATCAAAACAAAGAAACATGATATGGAGCTTATATAGGACCACAGGTTTGAGTTGTAAATGAGTGAAGCCCAATATCTAGAATCAAAAATATGTATTAAATCCAACACTTTTAATACATACACTACAATCAGATAATGAAATCGCAGGAATAAGTCATAAAGATCAGTTGTAATAACAAATGAAGAAAATCCAATAGATATTATACAGAGATGCATGCAATCCATCAACTTTATAAGGGAGCTCGTTCCTTACATTTTGCAAGCATGGTAAAATCAATGAAGAAAAGTATTCAGTCCAACTATACAATCATCAAAAGTTAAACAATAAGCACTACATGGTATGAATAATACAATTATAAAGGAAACATTAAAAACACTGTTTTTGAGTGACAGACTCCCAAAAAGCATCATATAAAAACTGTGAAGACCATAGAATCAATGAGAACCTCAAATGAAAAAAAGGCTTAAATATGTTTTGATCCCTGATATATACCCAAATTTTGTGTTTGATCCCTGATAAATTTTTCATTCGCACCTACTCCCTGATATTTGAAAAGTTTTGTTTTACATCCCCGCAATCAGTTAAGTGATGACATGCCCGTTAAATATTTGACAAAGCTATTTGTGGCGGCTAAAAAACTGCCAGTATTTGTTTAAAAATCAAATTTAAATTTTCTAGCCATTAAAAACTGACAAAATCAATTAAAGTAAAAAATAATTAGTCCATCCATACAACAAGATAAAGAAGCAAAATTCCCTTTGAAGTTTGCCATAAACCAAGTCTTTCAAACCAATTCATATTGCCTTACATCCTGAGTTTCAAGCTAGTAATCCAGACAATATTTTATTCCATTTTATATAATTCAACTTAAGCTATCTCCAAATGAAAACTGAGGGGTTTTGCAGATTGAGTTCACGGGGCTTCCAAATCCACCATTCCTATAACATACAGAATAATATAGAAACCCATTCAAGGCTCTACTCAAAACTGAGATTCAAACTTGTCATTAAAAAAATAACAGGAATAACACTAATGATGGTGATTAAAACATATACAAATTTAAGTTCATCACAGCTGTGGGGGAGGATGCCCCAAATCAATGAGATTCATTGAATGAAGAATAAAATGCATTACCTGCTGCCTAACAAACTTTGTGCGAAGATCAGTTCTCTTCTCTGAGGCCATGTCAAGAAATCCTGCATCTGGATTTGTTGGTTGTGAAGTACATGGTGATTGTACCCCATGTATCGAAGGTGGAGGAATCACATCAGATGTCCTAGCAGGAGGATCAGTAGGCTGAGATATTGCATGAGATGAAGTGCATGGAGGAATTTGAGAAGTCATCTCTGCTAGATGCCTAGCAAGTTGAATTGTTGGATGACTCTTAAAAGCTTTTCCTTTATTCTGATCTTTGACTGCCATCTGCAATTACACAAAATTAACCAAGCAGACTATGTTGAGAACATCATTATAAAGGTGAGAATCCATTATAAATTGCCTAGTTCATCCATACAACAAGATAAAGAAGCAAAATCCCCTTTGAATTCTCTCATAAACCCAAGTCTTTCAAACCAATTCACATTGCCTTAAATCCTGGGTTTCAAGCTATTAACTAATCCAGCCAAGACATATAATCATTTTTTTTTAATTCCACTTGAGCTATCTATCTCCAAACGAAAACTGAGGGGGTTTGCTAATTAAGATTTGATGGGTCTTTCAAGCCCACCATTCCTATAGCATGAAAAATAACAGAGACACATGCAAGGCATTACACAAAATTGATATTCAAAATAGTCAATATAAAATAAAATAAAAAAATAACAGTAATGTCAGTGATTAAAAATAAACTAATTTAAGGTCATCATAACCGTGAACGGAGAATCCTAATTAATGAGATGCATTGAATGAAAAACAAAAGGTATTACCTGGCGCTTCCTCTTTGGAGCCATATCAAGTGGCAACTACTTCTTCTTCCTTCTTTCTGCAACCCCAAATTTAAAAAAAAAAAAAAAGCATAAACACAAACACATCATAGGCAAAAATTAAATAAAAACAAAACAACCCATTAGAGTAAAGCATCGATTTTTACAGGTTGGAGAGGTTGATAGGGTCACCGCCAGTGACCTTAGCCGTGATTGGAGCACGGAGACGCAAGACAACGATGATGGGACGGACTCTACAAATTGATTAGGGTTAAGAAAGAAAAACAGAGTCAGTGAGTCAATTTTTATATGATTTGGAAATTTGCATTTGGGGAAACAACCGAAAACAGCAGTGGTCACTACAAACAAGCCGGTTTTTTTAATCCTAATTTTTTTTTTTATTAAACCTACAAAATCAACATCATAATACTTTTAACTCAAATTAAGTAAGATGGATAATAGATGAATCAATGATATACAAAGAAGTTGAGAGAAAAAAAGCTAAGAAAATAAGAAATAAGACAAAAAAAAGAAACATAAAATAAAAGAAAATAAAGGTAAAAAAAGAAGAAAATTTTTATTTAATTAAAAAATTTATGTTTGATTTTCACTATGTGCAAAGTTATAATTATGCATCATAAATGAGATTAATCTCTTACTTAATGAAGTGGAAGACATCTATAATTTCTATAAAAAAAATCAATCTTTAGTATAAAAAAAGTGCAAATTCCATGAATTACTCGTATCAATTGTAGATGTTATATATTGAAGTTGGCATGAAACTTCTTTGTTACTAATCTCTATCCTTCCACCAAAGTGATTTTTTTTACTTCTCTAACAATTTTTTCTCTTGAAAAAGGTAATATAATTAAATGAGTACTTACAAATTAGTAGTCTATTATATATATACATCAATCAGCTCTAGATTTTGATAAATACAGAAACAAAGTTGTCAATCCGATCATTGATCTTATTGAGACAATGAGTCAATAAATCAGTGATTAAAGCAGGTGATCAATAATTAATTTGATTTAACATGATATATTAAAAAATAAAAATTTAAATATATTTTATTTTGAAAAAAATATTTTCACAATTTAAAATAATCAGAAATTCTTTTGAAAAAATAGTGATAAAAATAATCACAAGTTATAAAACTATGAATTTAATCAACAAAGAGAAATGGAAAGTAATTTTTTAAAATTAAGGAACTAATAAAAAAAATTAAAAACTAAAAAAATAATTATCCAAATTTTAAGGACTAATAATATATTATAGGTTGAATTAACTTAGTATAAGACTAGTTCTTTTATAATCAATTATTTTTTAAAATATAATAATTAAAATTAACTACTTATTAAAATTATTAGATTTAAAAAAATGAATAATAAGAATAATGTTAGAATTATTTCAAATAATTTTATCTCTTCATATATATATATATATATATATATATAACATATGATTGTTTAATCCATTCTTCAAATTTACCTAACATTTAAAATAACAATTGAATTAAGGAATTGAAGTATTAAAGTTAACAACATAAATTCATTAATTTAGGAGTCTATTAATATTTTTTCTTTAAAGAAACTTAAATCTTAAAACTAAAATTAATTTAGGATTAATCCTAAAGTAAAATGGCTAAATGTGTGCATGGCTTACTCATAACTCATAAGAGTGTTTCAGAGGATATCCGTGAGGAAAAGAAAAAAAAAAGTTGTGCATGCTTTCCTGTAAACCTTTTTGCGATCAAATCACAGGGTATCAATAAACATATACTATTAAAAGGGCTAGTGAAATGTCATACCAATTGTCAAAACAAAAAGACAGAAAGACAGGTGAAATATTAATTAGCCATCGTTTAATTTGGTTCAAATTTGGATTTATAATAAGACAAAAAAGTTAGAGGGAGAATAAAATTACTCAAATTAAGAGGAGGATGAGTTTTTTTTTAATTGAATTATTAATGTAAAATATTTATTAGTTTAACTATACTACTAATCTTTGCCAACAAATTTAATTGATAATTTTTAATAATATTTTATCTCTTAAATCACTTTTATTTATCCATAAAACTCAAATAAATTTATGATCTTATTTAAAACTTCAAATCTAATTTTACTCGATTCAAAGACATGTTAATAGAATAGGATGCAAATACTGAACCTAAAATTTTCTCCCTTATTAATTTCTCTCTATGTGTTTTTTACAGCCTTCGTTCCCTTATTAATCTCAAACCATACTAAGTTCACTCATAAAAGAAGAATACTATTTTAAATGTAATTTTTTTTATACATCGATAGTATTACAAACAAATTTACACGGCTGATAGTTAGGCATGACAAGAGGGTGGAGGCGGATATAGCATTTCTCATCCCCGACTCAAAACTCGCTCTCCGATTCTGTCTTTAATCTCCGTCAGGTTTTAAAATTCATCTACATCCTCGTTCCCAGGAATGAGTTTTCTCCACCTCGTCTCCGCTATTTGATCAAAATTAAAAAAATTAAAAAATATATAACTTTTTTTATTGAAAAATCGAACGAAAATGCTAATTACGTAATAAAAAAACAAAAACAAATTCATATTTAAAATATGAGATCATAATTTAAAAATTACATAACAAACTTAATCAATTCAATTAAAAAATTATAAAATAATATTTCTTTTTTTATTTATTTTTAAATATTATTTATTACAGGGTGGGGGGAGGGGGTGGGGGTGAGTATCTATAATCTCATATATGCTCCCGCCCCTGCTTTTGACTTTTGAGAAAAATCTGAGCCCAATAAACTCGATTTTTCCCATTAAAATTAGGACAGATTCAGATGAGTACCCATGGGTTTAGGTCCCGCTGTCATGCCTACTAATAATAATGTGCTTCCACTAATCTTAAATATAAAAAACATTTATTCTTTTTCTCAAATATAAAAAAAATTTAATTATTTTTACTTTATTCAATGTTATTATCTCTAAAATATCATTCATGTAATTGATGTGTTAATTTTAATGATTATTTTTTATTTTTAATAATACCAAGTTCTGATGAAGAGTAAGTTAAAAAAAATTATTGTACTTTTAATTGAGATTAGTACAATTAATTATAATTAATTAACTTTGTTAGTTAGAATTATTTTTTTTATATTTAAGATCAGATAGATTATTAATTTATTTATTTAACAAAGTTAAGCTGTAAATAACATATATGAATACAAAATTAGATAATAGTATAAAATTCTATCACATTATCATTTTTATTAAGGACTTGCAGTCTTAACAATGTCTAAGACAACTCAACCGGGACATAGAGATTTCCTTCCTCCCCCGGTTTCATTAATATGTCGGATAAAAGTGTTATAGCTAGCATTTCTCAATAAATAATAACCATTGAATGTAATGTGCTACGGAAATTGTTGCAACTGGAATGATTTGTTGTATATGGCAGCTGTAATTAAGACTTCAGAACTTTTAAGGACTCTATAGGGTATATACGGTTTTTTTTTTTCCATATACACCACCTCTCTCTTAATATTTTCCAATTTACACTACTTCTAAATTTAATTTCCAAAATATACTTGTTTTTAAGTTAAGAAGTGGGTTGGACCAACCCGACTTCTCAACTAGATTTTTTTAAAATGTTATTTTATTAAATATAATTTTAATTCTTTTTATATTATTTAATTTTACAAAAATGATAATATTTTTTGTTTAATAATTTATTTATACCAAAATGCATAATAAAAAAAATACATGAATACTAATATTTGTCTAAGGAAAAGCTAAAGACGAAGGTATGTTTGGACATTTTTTCTGTTATGGTTTTATTGTCGATAAATTTCACATTTTTTTTCTAGTATCTCGTTCAATTTCTTCGTTTATTTTAGTGGAAATGCGATTTGAAACCAAACAACCCTTTGCACTTATCCTTCTCCTTAGATCAGGACCTCACTGACCTCCTTCATATTCTGAGATAGTAACATGGCCCTAAACCTTCTAGGTGTTCTGGAAGTTTCAAGTGGAACTTGGGTCTGTTATAATAAATGGTTGTGTCTGTCGAATTCGTTAACAATGTGCTTATTTGATTCCTACTTACCAGTATTTATTGCCTTGAAGATGACTTCGAAATACTATGAGCCAGAGTTGATCATTGTCTGTGTAATGCCCTGTATGCATCTGATTCATTAACATTCAATTATGGTCGTTAAGCGTAGCAATCAATGATAAAAACTAATCATTACGGAAGCAATAATAGAACGACGTCATCGTGCGTGTCAACAATCTTGTATTTACAATATGTATGGTGAACTCCCAATATATATATACTACAGTGTACATTAATTGTGCATCCTCCCCTCAGGGATTACAAAATATATAGGCATAATTAAAACCAAATGAGCCAACATGCTCTCAAAATAATCTGCTTAAGGTTCACGCAGAACCATCTTCCCACATGGGCCTCTTGCCACGAGATCCACCATCCGGTCTCTCGACATTAACTGCAAAAATATAATCTCCAACCGGGGTGAGATGCGATCTCAGTAAACTCAGGGTTCTTGGAGGTCTCTTCTCCCCTGGTTCACTTCCACGACACATAGCATCAAAATCGTCATCCCATAATCTAGTCACCATGGCTCTCATAAGATACATCACATGTATATCACAACACAAGTGTCATTCCGTTGGGTGCTACCAACATCGGGAATGCAACACAAATATAGCAAGAGAAGATTATCCACTTAATGGCACATTCTCTGTACATTGTTGCCTGAGGAAAATCATCAACTTAAGGGCACATTCTCTTAGGACTTTCTGCAAACGTATATGGCACTTCCAAGAGAAGATCATCCACTTAAAGGCACATTCTCTCAGGGTTTTTATATATCGATTGACCACTTAGAGTTGTTCCACATAACTTTGGCTATAAGGGAAGTCCATATTTAGTCCATTTTACTGACCGGAGAATCTCATCAGTCATACAACATATCATCACAGTGTACATCATATACATGTTCTCAATTAAAAAGCAGTACCACACAATTTCAATACCACATGCATCATGACATACAACAACTATCACTCCCTCGGAGTATGGTGGAACACAGTTAAAGAAAAACTCCCTAGAACGAAGAGCTTACCTACTCTAAGTGCTATACTAGCCTCCACGGCCTCGCGGTCACAGCCACCAGTATCCTCTGTATCATGCCCTACATAAAGGCACACAAACAATCAATAACGGCTTTCAACCGTTGCATGTAACCAATCCGTAACGATTATCAATCGTTGCATGAAAAAGAAATGCTATTCTTTTTCAAAGGACCCAAGCCTAGTTCCAGCTTTGACTCAAAAGGGTCATCATACATCTCAAAAACAAAAACTCAAATAATCGGTAAAACGTGAGTGTCTTACCTCTACAAATGTCCAGGAAGGCTAGATGACATCTTCTCCAAGCTCGAACATCCTTAAAATGTCTTCTTTCCCTTCAAGTCGAAACTCTGTGAGGGTTTTTGGAGAAATGAACTCTCTGTCTGATGGTTTTCAAAAGAAATCGAGGTTGGAATCTAGCTATGGGGTGGTCCCGTTCAACTTTCCAGTTGCATGCAAAAGGGTTCTGGTTAAGGTTGAGCGGTTACGAAGTTTCTCTCGCTTAAAAATGGAGGAAACGGAGACAGGAAGAAACTGCTAGTGTTTTTGCCAAGAAGAAAAAGAAATGGGTCACTCAAGTAATGGTCCAAGCGCACGTCGCTTAAATACCCTATGAGTTAACACACGTCACTTACGTCGATACGCGTTACTTAAGTAACCTGGTAGTCAACTCGGCTCACCTATGTAAGGTGAGTTTGTGAAGGTGCCAACTGTCGGGTTGGATCTATCGGATTGGCGAGCTAAGAGCATTAAACCTCGTTTAATATCATATTTACTTGTGTTTTGTCGGGTTCACTTCTTTTCCACTTATGCTGTCGGGCTCACTTTCTTATCACAAGTGCTGCTGGGCTCAGATGTATTCGCTAAAAGTCTACATGGTCCAGCCTCGACATGTATAAATAACCTTGTCCAACTCGGTACTAATACAAAGCCCAAGAGCTTCTTTGGCAAGTCCAAGGTCCGCCCTTGTCCGGGGTCCTTCCTCGGCACTTTATAAAATCCAACGTTTCGCCCTTATTCGGGGTCCTACCTCGGCACTTTATAAAATCCAAGGTTCTACCCTTGTCCGGGGTCCGTCCTCCACGTCAGCACTGTCCTATAGTGGTTCAATTTACTCTCTGAAGTGTCAACCCGGTCACACGAATCCAATTTCCTCATTAACACTAACTTAAGAGACGCGAACTTGGGTATGTTACAGGGTCGTTATAATCACAACTACCTCCTAAGCATAATATTATTATTATCGAAGTGCCAACCTGGACACCCAATTCCTTACAGTCTGGGTTTATCGGCCTCTAATAACAAAAAGTTTAGTGGTCGTGAAGTACGTTTCCTCAACCAACAATGACACCGACAAATATCTTGTGCCTTTGAACATGGAATTGACTGACTTAGAAAAATTTGTAGTCATATGTCTTCAACGTTTCCCCTCATCAAAGCGTTGTACCCAATATTTTTTGGGTAACTAATCAAGTCATTCAGTTGCACTTGGCTTATTCACATGGATAAATACCTTCACAAATGAAATTAATATCAATATTATGAAATTCTTGGGAGAAATAAGCACTCAAATCATTGCTAACTCGAAATTAGCTTTCATTTTTCCAAATGGATCAATCAAACTGGTGTTTATTTTCAATGTTCTACTCCACTACCAATGCGAGTTCCTAATGAGTGATCTTTCAAATATTAAAGAGTAAAATGCACAACACCCTTCGGCTAACCAATGACCAAAATCTACTACCGACCACCAGTCATAGATGCATATTAACAATATTTTTTTCATTCTCTACAATTCAAAAATGTTGATGATGGTGGATCAAATGGAAAAAGACATGTCCATTGCACTTTCAAATTATGATTAGTTTCATCATTTGCGTGTTTCAATTATTATTGTTAGTATGTTTCATTATTTTCATTTTATTATGTTTTATTTATTATATTTGTCTCTTTAATTGTTAGTATTTTATGTTATTTAAGTGTTTTAATTTTTTCTTATAGTATAATTGAGATGTGGTAAATATATATTCACTGTATTTTTAATCAATCTATTTTTTTAATCATTTTGCTTTTTTTATTTATTTTAAGACTATTAATAAATTATTAAACAAAAAATATTCTCATTATTTAAAAATTAAAATTATATTTAATAAAATAACACTTTAAAAAAATTCAGTAGGGAAATCAGGTGGTTTTTTTCCCCTAATATACACTACTTTGCATGACAAAATACCCAATATACACCACTTTCATCTTTTATTCCCTATATGCACTACTTTTTTCTTACTGTGAGAAGTTGGGGTGAGGTCACCCGACTTCTCACCTTGTATTTTCCTTTTTTTTTTTAATAAAAAAGTTAATATTATAAAATTTTAAAACAAAATTTTTCCTTTTATTCCTTATATGCTGGGAAGTCAGGATTTCACTACTTGACTCCCGTGCTTTTTTATAATAGCTATGCCATGAGTCCATGACAAATATTGCATACAAGTAATAAATTTTGTTCAGAAGCTAACTTCAAACCATAGAGGATAAAGCACCTAAGCTCAAGTTTTGTAAATCAACAACAAAATGAAAAAGATAATAAAATGCAAACAAATTAAGAACTCCAATTACCTGCAAGTTGTGAATATCAATCCTGCCATATGATGGCCAAGAATCATGTGGCTGGTATTCCTCTACAACAAGAGGAGGCTCACTAGGAATGGAAGTATACTGAAGTATTCTTTCTACTGATATAATTTTGGTCTCCAAGTTGCAAAGATCCCATATCATCCATGATTGTATAATGTTTAGATTAAGTCCATAGGTTACAGCTAAACCAGCAACACCTTCAATTCAAAAACAAGAAAGAGGAGGTTGGGGGATTATGTTGCCCCATTATATAAACAGACACACTTTTGACTGGTAAACAAGATACTGGATTTGAGTTTTGTACCTGAATCTATGAATCCCTGTGGAATAGATATCAAGAATATCAGGCAAAAGGCAAAATGTAATTGAAGACAGTATATCTAAACGAAAACACAACCATTCCATAGCACCAGCTTTGTTGAACTTGGGGCGAGAATATCCATCCATCAGTTTAATATTTGTTTGCTGAAATCTTGGTACCTGATCAAAGCTCCTGATGGTTGATGCACCTGATATTGTTTCAGAAATGTGTTGAATCACAGGAGCCTTGCATACCCCTACTAAACAGGATAGTTCCCGGGCTGATGGTAAATAATATTGCTGCAGAAGTGTAAGTGTTTAAGATGTCAACTCATAACATGATAAATAAATTTGGCAAATGATCTTGGCATATTTTAATATCTTATCATCAAAGACAACATGGTACCAGATAAAATACCTGATACCAGATGCTGATTGCTGTAATAGGAATAAAGACAATCAAAACCTGCCATGCAACTTGAGACATCACCACTATAATTCCGAGAAGATGGATCACAGAGGATGCCAATGCTCCAGTTTGAAGAGGAATGTCTATATCCACTGCACTTTGGTCAGTTGAAGCCTATATGCGAACATTGAAATGATTTTTTCTTAAAAAAATATGTTACTACTTAAAAACAAAAAATTAAATAATGTTATATCCATAGTTCCACATACCCTATTAAGGATTCTCCCACATGGAGTGGAATCAAAAAATGACATTGGAGCACGGAAAATGCGGATATGCATGTTGTTGAAGAGTAAAGTAGCTGTCTTATAACCAGCTGTGGCAACAAGTGTTGCTCTTACAAGGACACAAACAGAACTTCCTATGGCCAAAGCTACATAGACAACTAAAAGCTTACTTCCTCCGACAGGTGGCTCAACATCAGCTGAGTTAGGAGTTGCCCAAGCCATCCAATAATTGCTTCCAATTTGAAGAAGTTGAAACAAAATTTCAGCCAACAATATGAGTGGTACAAGTGCTCCTCCATATGCTGCTGTGATATATTTCCAATAAACTGAAAACCCAACTTTACCTTTCTCCCTTTCTTCTTCTTGAACAATTGGCCTTTTGGACCACATTTGTCATCTTTTACACCATTTTGCACATCTTTTTTCACTTCTTTTTCTTCAACTCCATGAAAAAGAGAGACACTTATATCCTGTTGTGATGTACTTATTTTATCAGATTCCTTTCCACCATCTAATGAATCAAGTGCAGACAAAGCTTCTTTATGAGCACCAACAAGTTCCATAAAATCAGTCCCTGAGTTGAGTAGATCATTATATTTTCCACATTGAGTAATCTTCCCATCTTTCAAGACCTAACATCAAGGCATAATTTAATAAAAAAAATGTGTATGAAGAGAACAAGCAAACTCTATTTGAATAATGACAACGGAACTCTGAGAATTGCTCACAAAAATAAGGTCAGCAGCGGGTAAGAACTCTACTTGATGGGTGACATAAACCACAGTCTTTGAACTCAAAAGGTCCAGTAAGCATTCCTGTCAGATACAGAAAATGAAAAGGCTCACTTACCGAATACTGATACAATGATCTTGCTATCAGAATTCAGAGGAACTACATTTTTCACAAATGTTTGAGACAGTTTGTAGTTTGTAAAACATACAAAGAAATTAAATTTAATAGATTAATAGCATAGTCTATATTGCAAATTATAAGATGCAGCAGAAAATTGAGTTACCTTAAAAAGATGAGATCCTGTATGAGCATCCACAGCACTAAACACATCATCAAATAGATATATATCAGCATCTTGGTATAGAGCACGAGCAATTTGTATTCTTTGCTTCTGTCCACCACTCAAATTTATCCCCCTCTCTCCTATAATAGTCTGATCTCCAAATGATAAAATATCTAGATCCTTCTTTAGGCAACAAGCTTTAAGGACCTTCTCATACCTTTCCCTTTCCATATCCTTGCCAAACAATATATTATCCTCTATGGTGCTACTTTGTATCCATGGTGACTGAGCTACATAGGCCTTTGTTCCACACACCTTTAGGATCCCTGATTTCTTTGGTTCTTCTCCCAATATACATGAAAGTAAAGTAGACTTGCCTGATCCAACAGTACCACAAACAGCAACCCTCATGCCATGAAAAACTCTTAGATTTATGTTTTGCAATGTTGTATTAGGGCAAAATGAATCCCAAGAGAAATTCCCATCAACCACTTCAACCGCTATATTAGAACTACTAGGTGGAAGCTTCTCCACAACATCAGATTGTATGTCGTCAAGATAAAGGAAGGATGCAATCCTGTCAAGAGAAACCTTAGTTTGTGCCATCATTGAAATTGTCTCTGGAAGATTATAAATGGGTTCTTGGAGAATCTGGAATGTTGCAAGTGTAGACAAGATCTTCCCTGATTCAAGGGTGATCCCTATGACCATACAAGTACCAAAAGTAATCACTGATACAAATGCTGGGGCACACCAAAATATAGATATGATCAAGACTAAAGTGTATATAACTCTTTTTAACCAGCCTTGCTCGATCTTTCTGAGTTCAGTTATCTTAGACAAAAACTTCATTTCCCATCCTTGCAGTTTGAGAATCCTCATGTTCCTCAAAATCTCAGATGTCGTTTTCATTCTTTCATCTTTTGACTCCATCAACTTGTTGTGAAACTTCTCTTGGGTTGAACTCAAGGGAATGTTTGCCCACATTACAATGAGAATTGCAACAAAACCAGCAATTGAAGCAAGCCCAAGATTTTTATATAAAACCAACAAGCCTACTAAAACCTGTAGGACTACTAACCACAGATCATGTAGGTGCCAACTGAACTCACCAACTCTTTCTGCATCAACACTCATGAAGTTGATTATTTCCCCTGTGGTCTGTCCTTGCTTTGATTGACATGATAGGTTCAAAGCTTTATTATATATGATGGTCACAAGCAGTGCTTGCATTCGTATTCCAACCTGCTGCAACCTAAAGAACCAGTGCCTCTTTGTGAGGCACTCCACAAGATTTGCCACACAAAATGCAGACACCAAAACAAGGCCTTCGTTTTCAAATTGTCGTTTTCCATTAAGATATTGAACAAAAAAATCAATGAGATAGGGACCGACAAAAGTTGCCAATGTGTTGACCAATGCAAGGATAGCTATGAAAATAATCTCTTTCCAGGTTGAGAATACTAATGACTTCACTAACTTAAGTGTGGTTAATGTGTTAGTTGCTCCGCAATATGCCTTGAGCTTATCACTAAAAATTGGAAAAGCTCCAATTAAACTGTCTCTTTTGTCAAGTTGGGGGACATCCTCAAGGTCCAAAGTCTTCTTCTTGCCACCAGCAATCAGAGGACCAACCCAAGAGAAGGTAAGAATGCTGAAAATTCCAGCATTAGAGTAAGGGGTACCAGTGTCACCCCCCTTGGTCTCATTAGTCCCAAACACATCATTATCATTTGAATCACCATTCAAAAGAGATTCCTGAAGAGTACTATTTCACACTCCACCCTCAAATTTTACAAAAGAACCCAAGTAACAGAAGAATAAACCCACACAAACAGAGGAAACATCAGAAACTAAGCACTGAATAGGCAAAGCAGCATGGTTTTCATAGAGAACAATGTACACTATAAAGCAATAGCCAGAAACAAAGAGGTAGAGGGCACACCAACCTCTGAAGAAGAATGGCAATTTTGTTTCCCTTGAAATGAAGAGCTCATTGTGCAAGCAAACACCACCAACACCCCAAGCAACCGCTTTGAGCACCAAATCCACAAGGGTCACAAGCTTTTCTTCTGACAAACCTTTTCTATACCAACAAAAGTAATTAAACAAAAAGAGTAGAAGGTTGAATGCAGAAACAACCAGAGAACAAAGCCTTGTCCTTGGAAACAAGGTGTCATTAAGGTTCTCTTTGGAACTTTCTCTGGCTTCAAATGTGACTTTCTTCGACACCAATGACACTAAAAGTGCCACTAACAACAGTAGATGAAGGAAACCAGATAAGCCATGCATGAAAACCGGCTTCACGAAAAATGTCAGAAAACTACTGCCAAAGTGTCTAAGAGAATGGAGTGATAAGACAAACGACATAATATATTTTAACAGTTGAACCTGGAATGAATAACAACAACGTATTTGAGTTTGTTATGGAACCTAAAAAAGAATTCTACGAAATGGGGTGGTATCAGAACGAAGATATCTATTATTTATTATCTATTATCTATAATAAAAGAGCATAAGCTAGGACAGCTGGCACTCCCACACCTCTCCTCAGCCAATTTTGCTGATGTGTCCACCTCTCCTTCTTCCTCATTTCATTTCCAATTTTGCTGAAGTCTTGATCAGGTTTGTTCCTATTTTTCAGGAATAGTTAATGATTCTGCTTCACATTTATTGACATTAAAAAGCATAACCTGTTTACCAATATAAGTAGGGTAACCTTTTTAAATAATAATAAAGAAGTATTGTTTCGGATCTGATTCACGTGGGAAAGAGAATTACCTATAGTTTTTTACTAGTAACCAATATCTTTTTTTGACAGAAACCAGCTTAAATCTTGTCATTATGAATTATTCCAGCAATACAAGGGCTATGTTGGATAAAACTAATTAAAAAATTAGTTTGATAACTGAAAACTGAAAATCTAACTTATTAGTAGTTGACCATAGATATAAGGACTAGCTTGATCGAGTGATGCTCTAGCTAAACTATGAGCATCACTACTCTTTACAAAATTTATTGAAAAGTTTAGATATATAATGAGATAGAATATCTCTGCAATTACTTATTGTAGAGCCCACTTCTGAAATATCATCGATGCCTCCTGCAAGTTTTTCGTGCACTAGTTTACTGTCTTTCTCGAAAATAACATGAGACATATCCATGTCAATAGCATACTGCAGTGCTTGAAGCAATCGACTCGCCTCTCCTTCAATGACTGAGATACACGGTTTGGACCAGGATGGCAGGATGTACGAGCTACCATAATTAAACCTCCCTTCTTCATCACGAACACAGCAAGCCCTGGTTGTGGCAGTGTATACCTGCATAAATATTGCATTTGAGATAGACCCTAATAGGTGGTTTTTAACCTTAGATAACTTTGATATTATTCTTTCAATATTAGTTTTATTTTTAATTTTCTAAATAAATAATGACAAGTGTATGGTTGTCATTCATTAGGGTTATTATTTAATGTAAGCTTTGCACCCTCTTCAGGAATCAATCAATTAAGAATATTAATTTTATGTTTATCTCTTAGTTTTGGTAGAATAATAGGAATAGTGATAAAATAGGTATCTTGTGCATGAAAAATGGTGCTGTCATTAGTCTACTCATCTCTCACGCCCACTACCATGGATAACCTTCAAGGTATTTTCCAGAAATTAGAGGCCTTCCAAATCCAACTCAACCACTATGAAGAAAAACAAAAATCTCACCACACCACTCTCTTGCAATCCATTGATTCCTGTCATGCTATTCTCACCTCCACCGTGCAGGGTATGATGAAACAACTATCCGTTCAACCCCAGGTAGTGGCACCACCTCCACAACCGCCGCACTATACAACTGCCACAAACCCCCACAAATTCTTCCAACCACCAAGTTTTCCTCTTACTGCACTACACCACCGTCGAGTACCACTCCACTGTCGCCATCTACGAAGCACGGATACGTGCAAAAAAAAAATTTCACCGTATCGGACGCGTCCGATACGGATTCGTGGCCGATACGCAAATTCGCGTATCCAGTAGCACGCCGCTCATGCTCCGTCTCGCTTGCCGTCGCACGCCGCTCGCGCGCCGTCGCATGCCGCTCGCTTCAACCCGGCCCCTTCCGCTTCCGTCTCCTCTGTCCCCTGCTCCTCCTCCGTCTGCGACCAGCTTGCCTACGCCGGCTGCCACCAGGGACGCTGCCGCTACCAGGTCGACACTTCCTCCACCGTCGCCTTCGACCTGCTGGTCGACGAACTCGAGCGGCATCGCGAGGACAAGGAGTGGGAGAAGAAGAAAATCCACCAAGCCCATCCCGAACTGGAGTCGGACCCGGCTGATACTCTTGTCACCTTACACTCTCCTTTGTTGCTGCTACTATGCGAAGAAGAAGAGAGAAAAGCTGTTACGAGGTTTAAGACAAATGGACTTTATCTGCTGTGCTATTATTAGCATTGCTTTTTACGGTATACGCAAATGGACTTTCCTTGTTGTCTTTATCTGCTGTGCTATGAAAACTTACACATCCCTAATTTCTACTTACACTCTATATAAAAAAAATATTATTTAATATTAAGACGTATAGTATTTTTTGAAGTGACGTGAAGTCTTGTGTCGAGAACGTATCAAAATTCATGTAGTGCTTCTTGGGTCGCCATCATGCTAGTGTTCCTCGATCATTATCGTTTTGTGCGTAATAAAAAGAAAGTATCTTTCTAACATTTCTCATTTTAATTACGTGGTTATATAATCACAAATTATCATATTTAATAGGTTTGTTGATTGTTATAATGATTATTTTAAAATTATACTTAAAAAGATTTTTAATTGACTAACAATATAATTTTTTATGCAATTTAACTATGAAAAATAAACTCTAAAATTTGTTCTTTTATATTGTATTAAAATTCATTATATTCATATTAAAGAATCGCTTCAATTTTGTAATATATTTTTAAGTGCCACTTGATTCTTAATCGTACGTTAAAAAAATTTTCGTTTATATAATTGATTATTACAAGGAATTTAAAATGTTATTTTCTTTTTTAATTTAAACGTTAGAAGAATATATATACTTTTAGGAGCTTGGTAGAAGAATATCCTACTAACTTGATTTAAATAACAATATATATAATATATAAAATGTTATTCCGTTGATCGATCCAAGGAATAACCAAATATAATGTTTTTCATTAAATTTTTATAACAATATGTTGGTCCAAAATTGAATTCAAAGTAAAATATTGGGTTATAGTATTGTAAATGTGGTATGTCAATTGTTATTGAAACTTTGTTCCATCATATAGTTCTCCTTTATATTTTCAGAACTTTCCAGTACTTATAATATATTATAAAAAATCGATTTACAAACATTTTATTTCTTTAGTAATGTGATTCAATTCAGCTTCATGCTCGAAGAGGATGTTCATAAACCTTTCACAGAGAATCTTACTATAAAAATATCAACAACGTAACCTCCAAAGTTTCAACCGTTAAAAATTGAATTCAGCAATTAATCTATCTCTCTTTCACGATCTAGAATCATGGTTTCCATAAATAATCACGTGATACATAAAAGTTAAATTCTAATTTTCATCTTTTTATAATTTTAAATTCACAATTTTGGTCTCTGTTTCTAAATCAAGAGTTCTCCTATTTTAAAAAATAAACAATTTTAACCATTTTATCAATTGACCATCCAAAATCAAACATTGACTTTGATGTGACATATTAATATTAATGCTTGAAATGTTAGCAATTTGCATTAGATTTATGTAGAAAAAGGTTAAATAAAATAAAATAAAAAGTATCTTAATAGGAATTAAACTCATAACTCTTTATTTATAATCAATGCAATAAACCACTAAGACACTTGTTTTATTTAGTTAATTATATTAATATTTTTTCAAATGTATTATTATTCATGAGTTATTTTTTTCTTCAAATTATCAAATTTGTAAATAAAAAATATTTAATATATAAATATTTTTTAATTTTATGTTAATAATTCAAGTAAAAATAATATATATATTAAAATCAATTTAAAAAAATTATGTAAATAATTTGCATATTATGAAATTTATTTATAAATTGGTAAAATAAAAATATGTAAACTATTCAAAATAAAATTAAAAATGTTTATATATGAAATATATTTAATTATAAATTATGCTAATTTGAAGAAAAAAATAATTTTGACTAATGATACATAAAAAATAATATTAATGTTGTTAATTAAACAAAACAAGTATATTAGTGGTTTATTGTTTTGTTTATAAATAAAGGGTGATGAGTTCAGGTGCATTTAATATTTTTTCACATAAACATCATGCCAATTACCTATATAAGTTTTACATCATATGGTATGTCAAAGTCAATCAAAGTTTGACTTTGCATGATAAACTCATGAAAATGATCAAAATTACTTATTTTTTAAAATAAAGAAATTAAATGTTTTGATTTAGAAATAGGAGGATCAAAATTATATATTTGAAATTGTAGACACACCAAAATTATAATTTAATCTATTTAATTTTAAATTGATTAAAATTTCTTAAATTAAGAAATAACACAATTAATTTGTTTTAAGTAAGTATTGAGTATATATTTAATTTATGAAATTTTTTTGATTGTTCACGTGTCCTCATTTATCCTCATGATTTCAGGAGGATAAATGACGTGGTATTCTTTAACCACTTAATAATTTCTCCAATTTCATAACTCACTCACACCTTTATGGCTAAAGAAGAACCTTTGTAGCAAAGTCAACAAGTCAACCATTAGCTTCCACCCAGAAAAATATCTACCCAAAGTGAAGTTACGTGCTTGGTCTTGTTTCTTCTAAAGTAAGGTATCACACTGTGTTCTTTCACTTCTGTTAATACTCTTCTTCCATGATGCACCATCCAACTGATTTTCTCCTGCAACCCATTTTCACACGTGGGGTATCTGCTTCACTCAACCTATTGTGCTAGTTGTGTATTGGGCATGGAAGAAAGTGCAAGTGGACAACAGGGAAAAGAGTGAGAGAAATGGATTCCATAGTACTGTTTCCTTGTACCACAAACACAGTATGGTTTGTAGCTTAGTTATTTGTGTTCAACCTTGCGTTGTGCTTACTAAGCTACTTTTACTTGTATAACAATTATGGTTCAGAGGAGCTTGTCACTGTTTCTGATTTGGCTCTCAAAACAGTTGTTTGGTGTGCTGTTTGTGCTTTTTTATATTCTACAAACTCCGAGGCACACGATCCGAGTTTCTCTCGTTTGTTGAAAATTTGGTGGTGCGCGTCTATGCCTTTGTTTCTTGCTCTTACCTTGTTATTGACTTTGTAGTCTATGCAAAGCATGTTTTCTTGCCAGTTATGTACCTTATTAATGACATAGGTTCCTCTATTTCGGGTTTATTTCTATGTTCTGTTAACAGTATGGCTAAGCTTAACACTATTGAAGAGGCCCTTCTGAATGGTGATTCTAGTGTATGCAACAATTCTGATTCCAGCAAGAGTAGACTAAATGAAAATTTAACCCGTTATTCAAATGCTGGATTTTTCAGCATTCTTACTTTCTCATGGATTGGTCCATTAATAAGTCTAGGCAATGAGAAGATATTAGAGCATCAGGATCTCCCACTTCTTGCTACTGATGACAGTGCCTATGGGGTTTTTCCAACTTTTAGAAACAAACTTGAGTCAGAGTGTGGTAGTGTTAGGAATGTGACCACTCTTAAGCTGGCGAAGGTGTTATTCTTGTCAACATGGCACGGGATCCTTTTATCAGGTTTGTTTTCATTCCTATACACATGTGCGTCTTATGTTGGACCATTTCTTATTGGCATCCTTGTTCAATTCCTCAATGGGGAACACAAGTTTAAAAATGAAGGATATGTTTTGGCTACTGCATTTGTTGCTGCAAAGCTTGTGGAGTGTCTTTCAGAGAGGCACTATATGTTTAGGTACCAACAGGTTGGGGTTAGGGTGCAATCAAAGTTGGTGGCAATGATCTATGCTAAAGGTTTGACTCTTTCATGCCAATCAAAGGAGGTTCAGAGCACTGGAGAAATTATCAACTTAATGACTGTTGATGCTGCAAGGATTGGAGAATTTTGTTGGTACATGCATGAACCGTGGATGTGTGTTTTGCAAGTTGCTTTGGCCTTGTTAATTCTCTATAGAAGTGTAGGGGTTGCTTCAATAGCAGCTCTTGCTGCCACTGTAATTGTGATGTTGCTAAACCTTCCTGTGGCATCATTGCAAGAGAAGTTCCAAGGCAAGGTAATGAAATTCAAAGATAAAAGAATGAAGACTACATCTGAGATTCTGATGAATATGAGGATTCTAAAACTGCAAGCATGGGAGATGAAGTTCTTATCGAAGATTATTCAGCTTAGGAAGACTGAGGAGATATGGCTAAAGAAATTTCTAGTTGGTTCAGCAATTGTTAGATTTCTCTTCCATAATGCCCCAACTTTTATTGCTGTGGTTACTTTTGGTACTTGTGTTCTTATAGGCATCCCTCTTGAATCAGGGAAGGTCTTATCTGCACTTGCGACCTTCAGAATTCTTCAAATGCCTATCTATGGTCTTCCAGACACGATTTCAATGATTATACAAACTAAGGTTTCCCTTGATAGAATTGCATCATTTCTTCGTCTAGATGAGTTGCAGACTGATGTAGTGAAGAAGCTTCCAAGTGGTAGTTCTGAAAAGGCAATTGAATTAGTTGATGGAAATTTCTCTTGGGATTTATGTTCCCCTAATACAACATTGAAAAACATAAATCTTACAGTTTTTCAAGGTATGAGGGTTGCTGTATGTGGTACTGTTGGATCAGGCAAGTCCAGTTTACTTTCTTGTATAATAGGGGAAGTGCCAAAGGTATCTGGGACCCTGACGATTTGTGGAACAAAGGCTTATGTTTCTCAATCGCCATGGATACAGAGTGGCAAGATTGAAGACAACATATTATTTGGTAAAAAGATGGATAGGGAAAAGTATGAGAAGGTGCTAAAAGCATGTTCCTTGACAAAAGACCTTGAGATTCTACCATTTGGTGATCAGACAATTATCGGAGAGAAGGGAATCAATTTGAGTGGTGGACAGAAGCAAAGAGTGCAAATAGCCCGTGCTCTATACCAAGATTCTGATATATATCTGTTCGATGATCCCTTCAGTGCCGTGGATGCTCATACAGGATCACATCTCTTTAAGGTACTATTTTAGTAAACTACTGTTTCCAGAGCAATCTATTTTTCTCGGTAACGTAATTTGAGACTTCCAAATTATTGATACAATCTTTGAATCTTTCTGAACATTCTAAATTTTAAAGAGAATTCAGTTGACTGTATTCTTTTATAAGTGTCTCAAACTTTATTGAGTGTTGATGTCTCCAGAGTTGAGTATAAATATTAAATAATAAGTCCTTTTTTACTTTGTTAGGGTTTTCTCCGAGTGTAGTTGTCACTTGTATAATAGTAATAAGATTTCATGGAGTTTTATGTATCTGTTCTCTATAAATTCCAACAATATATTGTTAACAAGCATACAGCTGTAACCTCACAGAATTGGATTCTTCTTTTTTTTTTTTTTCTTATATGTGACATACTTCAAACATAATTATGCTAGTATTGTTATGCATTGGGTTGGACAGGCTGTTATCTGATTTTCCATTTGCACTACACTGTTTCAGGAGTGCTTGCTTGCCCTTTTAAAATCAAAAACTGTGATATACATAACTCATCAAGTAGAATTCTTACCCGATGCTGATCTAATATTGGTGAGTGATCCATAAATTTCACGCTAAAATTTTCAAAATTAAGCATTTGTTCAATTTACTATTGTCTCAGTATTTTTCTCTTGTTTACAATTTATTTAGGTCATGAGAGAAGGAAGGATAACTCAATCAGGAAAATACAATGACATTCTCAGGTCAGGGACTGATTTTATGGAACTTGTTGATGCACACAGATCAGCTTTGTCTTCAATTAAATCCTTAGAGAGAAGACCGATCTTTAAAACATCAAGTAGCGTAAAAGAGGACACAAATTCAATAAGTGATTTTGAACTTAAGCAAAATGTGGACGACATATATGATCAAAATGATAAGTTAGATGACACAGTTGAGCCCAAAGGACAACTTGTTCAAGAAGAAGAACGGGAAAAGGGTAGAGTTGGGTTTAATGTCTACTGGAAATACATCACATCAGCTTATGGAGGAGCTCTTGTACCCTTCATATTACTTTCACAGACACTCACTATAGGTTTTCAGATTGCAAGCAATTATTGGATGACTTTGTCAACTCCTGTTTCGGTAACTGAAGAACCTGATATTGGAAACTTTACACTTATGGTTGTCTATGTTGCTTTGGCAATTGGAAGTTCCATTTGCACCCTTGCCAGAGCATTTCTTGCTGCGATAGCTGGATACAAGACAGCCACTATGCTCTTCAATAAAATGCACTTGTGCGTTTTTCGAGCACCAATATCATTTTTTGATGCCACCCCAAGTGGTCGAATCCTCAATAGAGTATGTCATAATATGTTTGTAATTTTTCATTTGTTTTGAAAGTTTCATTCTCTCTTCTTTTTTTTTTTTTAAACCAAATAAACATATCGAATGTAATTGTTGTCTAAATTTAAGTTTTGCTCTTTGTTGCAGGCTTCCACTGACCAAAGCGCACTAGATATGAACATTCCAGATCTAGTATGGGCAATTACCCTCTTTCTGGTTCAACTCTTGGGAAATATTGCTGTAATGTCTCAAGCTGTATGGCAAGTGTTTATAGTATTGATTCCTGTTATGGCAGCATGCATATGGTACCAGGTAGCTTTATGAACAATTTCTAGCCTAATATTATTTGACAAATCCAACCGCAGAAGTCACCAAATGAATCTGATTTTGACTATCATTTGTTTTTTTTTTTTCAAGGCACATTTTTAGTCATTTATTAAGTATTTAAAGTTCATAAAAACTTTTCACATTTATCAGACAGAAGTTTCGAGATACAGAAAAAAAATAAAAATATGAATCTTATTGATATTATGGTGCAAACAATATTATCATATATGCTGACAGAGTGCTTCCACAAATGCAGCGATACTATTCTGCATCAGCGAGGGAATTGGCACGATTAGTTGGTACATGCCAAGCTCCAGTTATACAACATTTTTCTGAAACAATTTCTGGATCAACAACCATAAGAAGTTTTGAGCAAGAATCAAGATTTAATGACATAAATCTGAAATTGATAGACAGATATTTCCAGCCCAAATTATACAGGGCTACTGCAATGGAATGGCTGAGTTTCAGAGTGGATATTTTATCCACTCTAACATTTGCCTTCTGTTTGGTTTTCTTGGTATCTTTTCCAGAATCAATTACTGCTCCTGGTGAGTACTTCAAAGTCCATACAATTACATTTTACTTTACTTTCTACGGCACTAAAAAACTTCATTCTTTTTTTACTTCATTTTTTTTCAAGGCATTGCGGGATTGGCTGTGACATATGGACTTAATCTAAACGCTGTACAAACTAAAATAATCTGGTTTCTTTGCAATTTGGAGAACGAAATTATATCTGTTGAAAGAATACTCCAGTATACATCACTTCCAAGTGAACCTCCTCTTGTGGTAAAAGACAATCAACCGGATTATTCTTGGCCATCATTTGGAGAGGTTCATATCCGGGATTTACAGGTACATTTCAAAGGTTATTACTTTGTTCCATTTTTAGCTGAAGCCTTAATGAGAAAGTGTGTGATGCAGGTTCGATATGCTCCTCACTTGCCAATTGTTTTACGAGGTCTTACTTGCACTTTTACCGCTGGAGCAAAAACTGGCATTGTGGGAAGAACTGGAAGTGGAAAAACAACTTTAGTGCAAACACTTTTCCGACTTATTGAACCTGTTTCTGGAAAAATATTGATAGATAACATTAATATCTCTTTGATTGGAATTCATGATTTGCGGTCTAGACTAAGCATTATTCCTCAAGATCCAACGATGTTTGAAGGGACTGTAAGAACTAACTTGGACCCACTGGAAGAGTACACAGATGAACAGATTTGGGAGGTAATTTGGTTTTGTTTGACACTATGAATAACTTGTCTCTTTTGTGCTAGTTATAAATATTAATATTTTTTAAGAATTATTCCAGGCACTGGATTTGTGCAGACTTGGAGATGAAGTAAGGAAAAAAGAAGAGAAGCTTGATTCCATAGGTTTGACTTCTCAAAACTTTGAACATAGTGATAGCGTGTGTTACAAGTCACAATCATATGTCTAAATGAAGTAAGAATGTATTACTTATCAGTTATCATTATGAGTTTTTGCAGTTACGGAGAATGGAGAAAATTGGAGTATGGGCCAAAGGCAATTGGTCTGCCTCGGCCGTGTTCTGCTTAAGAAAAGCAATATCTTGGTGCTTGATGAAGCTACTGCATCAGTTGATACAGCCACAGATAATATTATTCAGCAAACTGTTAAGCAACATTTTTCAGATTGCACAGTCATTACCATTGCTCATAGGATAACTTCAATCATCGATAGTGACATGGTTCTGTTTTTAAGTCAAGGTAAGCATCACTCTGTCTCTTTCTTCATGCTTGTTTGGTCTAATTTTTAAGGAATAACCACTTTTTATTTTGTTAACTTCCTTGGAAATCTTTTAAGGAAAAATTGATTATATCTCCCAGTCAAATCCATACATGCAACATCCCTTATTTTCTATCCTTTTTTGACACCTTTTTTTCTTAATATTCTCACAATAAATGTGAATACGATTTGTCTTCATATTGATCCTGCAGGGTTGATTGAGGAATATGACTCACCAAAGAAACTGCTTATGAACAAATCTTCATCTCTAGCTCAACTAGTTGCAGAATACACAAGGAGGTCAAACTCTGGTTTTGGAAATTAAATTGAAATTAGCCTCAAATCAGATATGTTCTTCATGATGATACAAGTTTGCTGGTGTCTAGTTAGTAAGGTAGGACAAACAACATGCAGTGTAATTCAAACCACATGTATCATTAAAAGGAAGGAACATATCATAAATAACTATCAATTGAAAACATAAGACTCTTTTATGGTTATTGTGATTTACACTTTATTATTATTAAAACTATGAATACAAAAAAAATGCTTACGGTTCAATTTCATAACTTCACGATGGTTCTCTTTCTTCATTTTGATGAACTTTGTTTTATATATTAAAATAAATTATGTTCGGTAAGATATTTCAACTTGTTTCTAACTTTTTTTTTTCATCTGAAAAGCTTGTTTGACATTTTGGTAAGCAAGTTTTTTTTAGTAATTTCTTGGTAGTTTTTAACGTTTTTTTAAACGCTACTTAAAATAACGTTCTTTAAATCATTAGTTTCTAACTTTTATATTTTCTTCTATTTTTATATTTTCTCAATTTCTTTATTATCATTTTTAAATAAATTATGATTTTTTTTATTTTTTTATCATTTTATACTTTTCAATTATTTTAATATTTAATTTTACTAAAAACTTATAATTTAGTAAGTTAATTTTTCATCTTTCAACTTTCAAGTAGCTAAATAGCTAGTTTTCTGAACACATTTTTTTTAGAGAAGTCAATTCTAGATTTCACATATTTTAGAGAGGGAAAAACATGTTACCCTTAATTATTCAAATAATTTTTTTATGAATTTAATAAATTGATTACTAAATCAAACACAAGATAGTTGGTTGAAATGATATTTGTGTGTTTATCCATAAACAAAGTTTCTAGCTTGAATATTCTATGCAGAAAAATTCTTATTGGAGAATTAAGTTCATGTTTTTTTATGCTTCAGATTACAAAAGCAAAAACAGACAAAAGAACAAAAAGCAAAAACAGGCTACTATCCCGCACAAAGTAAGTGCTTGATGCATCAGCCACAACAGATGCACCAAAGAATTAAGTTCATCTTGTAACGGATGTTTTCATCTAAACAAAATTCAGCACTAAAAGTAACAAAAACATAAACTTACAAAGAAAAAAAAAATTACATGATCAAAATTCTTATAAAGACTAAAATTTTAAAAAATGATTTTACAAGGATAAAAAATAAAAAAAATATTAAAACAACCAAAATCATATTTAAATTATTTTTAAAAAATGACAAACCCAATTTAACTTGAAGAACTCTATCTTTTGCTTTTTGTAGCATATGTTTATTAACGTTAGTAAAGAGTTCACAGAGCTTCTGTAAGCATATTTTTTAATCTGACTTTTTTCCTTTTTGAACACTTATTAATCTGACTTATGAGGCAACTTATTACATAAGTATTTAAATTTTTAGTATGCAAAATCATACATCATAATATATATCACATTATGTTATTTAGCAAAGGATCGGAGAATTAAAATATATCTCTATCGAGATATAGATAAAAACAACAGCAGTGCAGCACTGTTGTTAAATTTTATCTATATCCCGATATGTTACATCATACAGAAAACGAAGCTTTTGATCTCTTTGAAAAAACTTTAGCGATCATATAATTAATAATATTCTTAATTATTTCTAAACAATAATAGGTCTACAATAATATTCTTATAAATTTTGAATATAAATATAAAATAGTATAAAAGTACACTGACAAAAGTAAAAGGTAGTGTGTTAATTCAGCTTTTTCCATTTCATAATTTCAAGCATACTGCACTGTTGAGCACTTGAGCTACTCTGCCTGTGTTTTCATTTTTTTTACAACTGCGTGCGTTTCCATTGAAAAGTGTAAAATCCTTTTCTGTTCAAACTAAATTAAATTACGGGGTACATATTTGAGAAGCAGACTTTTAAATTAATGAAATTCAACTATTTTAGTCTTATGAGAAATTAAAAAATTGTATAATAAATTAATGGATAATTATTGACAATATGACCATATTATGTTATTTTTATTTAATCTATATAATGTATTATATTAAAATAATATTTTTTTATTAATATCGGTTCGACTGTAGTTTAACTACGGTTGCATCAATGAACCCTGAACAAATACCCTGACCGTTTCGATGGTCAGTCCCATCTTAAAAACCTTAGTTCCTTATGATTTATGAAGGACTAAAATAAGAATAAAAATAATTTAAAGGAAAAAATAAAAATAAGAAATTCAAGGACTAAAAACAAAAATTTAGAGACTATAAAAGATAATAAACTCAACAATTATTATTCCAATAACTCTGATTACTGCAAGTTGCCTCTTATCTTTTAGAACTCGTTTGTAGTTTGTACTACATATTTACGGTTAGAATTTGAGATTTACCTAACTGTTTTATTAATTACTTCTGCAATGACTGTTTTCTTTTTTAGCATTCTTTTGTTGAGTAGTTACTAGTTGTGGGCTAAACATGCCTAGTTTTAGTTAGCTATAATTTGTTGTTTTAGCTAGTTTTTTCTTTAAGGAAAATGTTTGATAGACACCCAATATATCATCCAACAACTAGAGAGAGTAAAACAAGAGAAAAAAAATTAGATATGATAAGTTTATAATGTGACAGGAAAAGAGATCGAGATGGAGAAAAAGAAGAGATATTAGTGGAATGTATAAAATTATGTGATTCATGTATCACTGTTCTCTATTTAAATGACTGGTTATCACAGTTCAGCATAGAGCTTAAATCTTAAATAGTTATATCAGACCACTTTTGCTCTCTTTTTCTTTGTTTTTTTTTCTACTTTTGTGAGGGTTCTTTTTTTCCAACATACACTGATCTCTTTAGTTCAGATATTCAGATTTCAGGTCATCAATAACAAACTCTACAGTTTGTCTTTCTTCATTCTCTGACTCTCAGACTTCTACAGTCATGCATACATTCCCTCACTCGCTGGCCACCTTTATGTTAAGCCAACAAGTCAGTTTTCTTGCTTTGTTTTGTTTCTTTTGCAGTAAGGTGTCATACCATGTTCTTCCTCTTCTCTCACTACTACTCTTCCATGATGCACCATGGAACTGATTTTCTCCTCCAACCTATTTTCACACGAGGGGTGTCTGCCATAATGCTGGTTTCTTGTACTACAAACACAGGCTGGTTTGAAGCTTAGTTATTTGTGTGTTCAACCTTGTGTTGTGCTTTCTAAGTTACTTTTACTTGTATAACAATTATGGTTCAGAGGAGCTTGTCACACGTACTGATTTAGCTCTCAAAACCATTGTTTGGGATGCTGTTTGTGCTTATTTACATTCTAGAAACTCCGAGGCACAGGATTCGAGTTTACCACGTATGTTGAGAATTTGGTGGTGGGTCTATGCCTTTGTTTCTTGTTCTTGCCTTGTTATTGACTTCGTAGTCTATGCAAAGCATGTCTTCTTGCCAGTTATGTATCTTGTTTATGATATAGACTCCTCTATTATGAGTTTATTTCTATGTTATGTTGGGTCACTTGGATGTTCTGTTAACAGTATGGCTAAGCTCGCCCCACTTGAAGAGCCCCTTTTGAATGGTGACTCTAATGTAAGCAACAATTCTGTTCCCATTAAGACTAGAGGAAATGAAAATTTAACCCGGTATTCAAATGCTGGATTTTTCAGCATTCTTACTTTCTCATGGATCAGTCCTTTAGTAACTCTAGGGAATGAGAAGACTTTAGAGCATGAGGACCTCCCACATCTTGCTACTGATGATAGTGTGTATGGGATTTTCCCAACTCTTAGAAACAAACTTGAGTCAGAGTGTGATAGTGTTAGGAATGTGACCACTCTTAAGCTCGTGAAGGTGTTATTCTTGTCAACATGGCAAGGAATCCTTTTATCAGGTTTATTAGAATTCCTATATTCATGTGCTTCTTATGTTGGACCCTTTCTTATTGACATCCTTGTTCAGTACCTCAATGGGGAACACAAGTTTAAAAATGAAGGTTATGTTTTGGCTATGGCATTTGTTGCAGCAAAGCTTTTGGAGTGTGTTTCACAAAGGCACTGTATGTTTAGGTTCCAGCAAGTTGGGGTAAGCGTGCAATCAAAGGTGGTGGCAATGATTTATGCTAAAGGTTTGACACTTTCATGTCAATCAAAGGAGGTTCATAGTACTGGGGAAATCATCAACTTGATGACTGTTGATGCTGAAAGGATTGGTGAATTTTGTTGGTACATGCATGATCCATGGATGTGTGTTCTGCAAGTTGCTTTGGCCTTGTTAATTCTCTATAGAAGTGTAGGGGTTGCTTCAATAGCTGCTCTTGCTGCCACTGTAACTGTGATATTGCTAAACCTTCCTTTGTCATCATTGCAAGAAAAGTTCCAAGGCAAGGTAACGGAGTTAAAAGATAAAAGAATGAAGGCTACGTCTGAGATTCAGAAGAATATGAGGATTCTAAAACTGCAAACATGGGAGATGAAGTTCTTGTCAAAGGTTATTCAGCTTAGGAAGACTGAGGAGATATGGCTAAACAAATTTCTGGCTGGTACAGCAATTATTAGATTTCTCTTCACTAACACCCCAACTTTTATTGCTGTGGTTACATTCGGTGCTTGTGTTCTTATGGGAATTCCACTTGAATCAAGGAAGGTCTTATCTGCACTTGCAACATTCAGAATTCTTCAAATGCCCATCTACAATCTTCCTGACACGATTTCAATGATTGCACAAACTAAAGTTTCCCTTGATAGGATTGCATCATTTCTTCGTCTAGATGAGTTGCAGACTGATGTAATAGAGAAGCTTCCTTGGGGTAGTTATGATAAGGCAATTGAATTAGTAGATGAAAATTTCTCTTGGGATTTATCTTCCCCTATTACAACATTGAAAAACATCAATTTCAAGCTTTTCATGGTACGAGGGTTGCTGTATGTGGTAGTGTTGGATCAGGCAAGTCTAGTTTACTTTCTTGTATAATAGGGGAAGTACCAAAGATATTGGGAACGCTTAAGATATGTGGAACAAAGGCTTATGTTTCTCAATCGCTGTGGATACAAGGTGGTGTTAGTTTTATGGCAGAACAAAACAATCAAAAAAATAGAGGAGCAAGAGTAGATACGTTGAAGAATAATTGAAGGAGGAGATACTTTATTCATCCGCAACAATAACGTTTATAATATTCAAATGAAACAGAAAAACTATTTGTTACCAAGATTTCAGCAACATTGGATAACAACCTAACTTGATCCTAAAATGTAGGAACCACTTATTGACTAGAACAATAACTGAAACACTAAAAAAAAACACGTTGCAGTCCAAAAAGCAGATAATTAACACTCCTCCTTGCTTTAGGATCTGCAAACTCCAATCTTCTGCCTTAAAAACTCAAACTTGCTAACAGGAAGTGGCTTTGTAAACAAATCTGCTAGTTGATCTTCTGACTTGCAATAGACTAAAGTCACTTCTCCATTTTGCTGCATCTCTCTTAAGAAGTAGAGCTTGATGTTAAAATGTTAAGTCTTCCCATGACACACTGGGTTCTTTGAAATTGCAATTGCTACCTGGTTGTCAATGAAAATTTCTGAGTTATAATTCTGCTGCATACGTAAATCACATAGAACCTTTTTTAACCACAAAACTTGATTTACAACAGCAGTTGCTGCTATGAATTCAACTTCTGCAGTGGATTATGCTACAATTTCCTGCTTCTTTGTGCACCATGAGAAAATTCCTAAACCTAGACTGAAATAATATCCTGAAGTACTCTTCATGTCATCAATGGATCCAGCCCAGTCACTATCAGAAAATCCATACAACTTAAATTCTTGACATCTCCCAAATTTGACACCATAATCAACCATGTCTTTAATATACCTGAGTACTCTTTTTTGCTGCTCTTAAATGCATTTCACTAGCACAATGCATAAATCGAGATAGGAGACTTACAGCAAATAGAATGTTTGGCCTTGTTGCAGTGAGATACATTAAACAACCAATCAAGCTCCTATAATATCCTTCATCAACTTTTTCAGCACCATCATCCTTGCTCAACTTCTCCTTTTGATTCATTGGTGTGCTAACTGCTTTGCACTCCTCCATTAAAAATTTCTTCAATATTTCCTTTGCATATTTTTTCTGGCAGATGAACACATCATTCTTACTTTGTTTGATCTCAATTCCTAGAAAATAAGTCATAAAACCAAGATCTGTCATTTCAAAAGCTTGCATCATATCTTGTTTGAACTCCTCAACCAGCCTTATATCATCTCCAGTCACTACTAGATCATCAACATATAGGGAAACTATGAGAAAATTATTTCCCTTATGTTTCACATAAAGAGTGGACTCAGATAAGTTTTTTACAAAGCCTATGCTCAATAGATGATCATTTATCCTGCTGTATCAGGCCCTTGGTGCTTGTTTTAGGCCATAGAGGGCCTTTTTGAGTATATTGACTTTATCTTCTTCACCTTCCTTACAAATCCCTCTGGCTGCTCCACATATATTTCTTCTTGTAAAACTCCATTTAGAAAAGCTGACTTGACATCTAATTGGAATACTTTCCAGCCCTTTTGAGCAGAAACCAACAACACTGATCTGATTGTATCTAATCTGGACACGGGAGCAAAAGTGTCAGAATAATCAACACCAAAATTTTGTGCATACCCTTTAACTACAAGCCTGGCCTTGTATTTGTTGACTGAGCAATCTGCATTAAGCTTTGTCCTAAAAATCCATTTAACTCCAATGACTTTTCTATCTTTAGGCTTGTCAACCAACTCCCATGTTTTATTTTTCTGAATCATTGACATCTCCTCCTCCATTGCATCCTTCCATTTTGGGTCTTTTAGTGCTTCCTCACAGCTAGCAGGTTCGCATATTGCTACATTACATCTTTGATAGATGTCTGACAGCAACCTTGTGCCTCGAATTGAAGGGTCATCTTCTAGTTCACTATGACACAACTCTGTTGTTTGCTTTTCAGGATAATTATCTTCACTGGTGTTGAAGGATCCAATTGCCTTTTGTGGATTCCTCCAATCCCATTGTTGATCTTCATTGAAATGCACATCTCTAGTGACAGTCATCTTTCCGGTTTGAGGATGATACACTTTATAGGCTTTTGAAACTGAACTATAGCCAACAAAAATGCCTGGAATTGCCTTCTTGTCAAGTTTGTCACGTTTAACCTTTGGAACATGTACAAAACAAACACAACCAAACACTTTAAAGAAGGTTAGTGAAGGCTTATATACATACCAAACCTCAAAAGGAGTTTTATCTTTCAAGGCCTTGGTTGGAAGTCGATTTTGAAGAAAGACTATTGTGTTGGTTGCTTCTGCCCAAAATTGTTTTGGCAAACCCTTCTCATGTAGCATACATCTAGCCATCTCCATTACCGATCTATTTCTCCTTTCACTAACTCCATTATGCTCTAGAGTGTATGGAGCTGTGAGTTGATGTTGAATACCAGCTTCTTCACAAAATAAATCAAACTGTGGTGACGTATACTCCTTCCAATTATCAGATCTTATACATTGAATCTTACAACCACTTTGAGTTTCTACCATCTTCTTGAACTTCATAAATACTCCAGCTACTTCATGCTTGAATTTCAAGAAAAAATCCAACACATTCTTGTATAATCATCTATGAAAAGAATAAAGTAAAGACTACCTTGTAATGATGGTGTTCTTTGAGGTCCTGCCACATCAGTATGAATTAGCTGCAGCTTTTGAGAGGCTCTCCAGGCTGATTTTTGAAATGACACTCTGTTTTGTTTACCAAACTGACAAGCATTGCAATTTGGCAAATGTTCAGAAAGTATTGGCAGAACTCTTGTCATATCTTTCTTCTTCATGTTCAACACTCTTTGAATATGACAATGACCAAGTCTATTGTGGCAGAGTTCTGTGGGACTGACTTGAGTGAAATAGGCTGCTTGGTCCTCCTCGATTGGATCAAATGAAAAGCTTTTACCTCTCATTTTAACCCTTAGAATCTCCCGACCAGTAATATCAAAGATAAGGCAGCACTGATTTTCAAAGGATACTTTAAATCCTTTCTCTATCAACTGACCTACACTAAGCAAATTTTGGTCAATCTCGGGTACATAAAGAACATCTGAGATTACTTTTGTACCAGAACTCGTTGAAAATAGGATGATTCCTTTTCCTTTTGCAGAAATATTGCCGCCATTCCCAATTCTGACTTTTGAGACTTTAGTAGGCTTCAAATCCTTGAAGAGAGTTCTATCATATGTCATGTGGTTTGTACAACCACTGTCAATCAACCCGCATTTTGAACTACTCCTAGTTGAAAAACATGTTGCCACAAACATCTTATCTTCTTCGTCTTGCTCAACTACCTGGGCATTGACTTCATGCTGTTGGATTTTGCTTTTGCAGATGACAACTTCATGTCCAAGCTGATTGCAGTTGCTGCAGTTTGCATTTGGTCTTCTCCAACATCTGAATGGCGGGTGACCCATTTTGCCGCAGTGGTGACAAGGTGGGTAAAATTTTTCTTTTTACCCTTGCCATTGCTTTGATAGTTTGTAGTACTTCCAACTTCATGATGCTTGGCTGGTAAAGCACCCTCAATGACATGATCTTGTCTCATAAGTCTTCGTTGCTCCTGGGCCTGCAAGGCATGTAACACTCCCACCAAAGTGATCTTGGACAGATCCTTTGTGTTCTCCAAGGTGGTTATTGATGCTTCATATCTATCAGGCACCGTAACCAGAATTTTTTCAACGATTCTAGAATCAACAAATGCAGTGCCCAATAACCTTACCTTATTAGTAATGCCAAGCAATTTGTCTGAGTATTCTTTGATTGTCTCAGACTCTTTCATTTTCTGTAACTCGAATTCCCTCATTAAACTAAGCACTTGCATGCTTCGTATCCTTTCATCTCTTGTATATTCTTCCTTATGATAATCCCAAATTTCCTTTGCTGATTTTAGAGTCATGATCCTTGTGAAGACTGTTGCTGAAACACCATCAAAGATGACGTGTTTTTGCCTTTTCCTTCTTGGTTTTTCTTTCCTTGTGACTTTTTATCTGGACCATGGTAGGATTGTGCGGCAGTGGAGGAACTTCATAATCCTCTTCCACAGCTTCCCAAATATCTAAAGCCTCCAAGTAAGACTCCATTCTTACTGCCCAAAGATCATAGTTTTCTCCATCAAAGACAGGAGGAGCAACTTGTGAAAAACTTACTTTAGCTTCCATTTTCACAAGTCCCGTAAGAAATAAGCTCTTGATACCAATTTGTTAGTTTTATGGAAGAACAAAACAATGAAAAAAATAGAGGAGCAAGAGTAGATACGTTGAAGAATAATTGAAAAAGGGGATACTTTATTCATCAGCAACAATTACATTTATAATATTCAAATGAAACAGAAAAACTATTTGTTACCAAGATTTCAACAACATTGGATAACAACCTAACTTGATCCTAAAATTTAGGAACCCCTTATTGACTAGAACAATAACTGAAACACTAAAAAAAAATACGTTGCAATCCAAAAAGCAGATAATTAACAGGTGGCAAGATAGAAGACAACATATTATTTGGTAAAGAGATGGACTGGGAAAAGTATGAGCAGGCTCTAGAAGCATGTTCCTTGACCAAAGACCTTGAGGTTCTACCATTTGGTGATCAGACCGTTATTGGAGAGAAGGGGATCAATTTGAGTGGTGGGCAGAAACAAAGAGTACAAATAGCCTGTGCTCTATACCAAGATGCTGACATATATCTGTTTGATGATCCCTTCAGTGCTGTCGATGCTCATACAGGATCTCATTTATTTAAGGTACTATTTTTTTAAACAATCTAAATTTATTCAGTTCAATGCATTCTTATATATGTGTCTAAAATTGACAGAGTGAGTTTGGATCTCTCCATAAGAGTATAACAACTAAAAGTTACTGCTTTTTTGCTATGTTAGGGGTTTCTCCAAGTGGAGCTATCCCTTGTATTTGTTTACTAAGAATTAATAGAATTTTATGTTTCTGATTTCTATGAATTTCTACAGAATGTTGTGTGCATTTATACATCTATATGCTTTAAATATAATTCAGCATTTGGATGGACAGCATGTTATCTGACTTTCCATTTACCCTATACTGTTTCAGGAATGCTTGCTAGGCATTTTAAAATCAAAAACTGTGATATACATAACTCATCAAGTAGAGTTCTTACCTGATGCTGATCTAATATTGGTGAGTGATTCATAAATTTCATGTGGAAGAATTCAAACATGTTGGGAAGTCCAACATAGCTACCTTTAACTCTTGGGATGCAGCTTATATATCTGTTGAGCAACTTAATTTAATGCCAATTTGGTCAATTTACTATTTTCTCTTCCTTACAATTTATGTAGGTCATGAGAGACGGAAGGATAACACAGTCAGGAAACTACAATGATATTCTTAAGATAGGCACTGATTTTATGGCACTTGTAGGTGCACACAGAGCAACTTTGTCTTCAATTAAGTCCTTAGAGAGAAGTCCAACATTTAAAACATCAAGTACCACCAAGGAGGACACAAAATCATTAAGTAATATATATGATCAAAAGTCAGATGACACATTGAGGCCAAAAGACAGCTTGTTCAAGAAGAAAAACGGGAAAAGGGTAGAGTTGGGTTTAATGTTTACTGGAAATACATCACAACAGCTTATGGAGGAGCTCTTGTACCCTTCATATTACTTTCACAAACACTCACTGATAGAGGACTATCTAAGGATCATGATGATGGAGGTCCATTCCAAGCCAAAGGTCTAGAATAAGAGCTTGAAGCACTTCCTTTGGTGAGATTTGAAGGACCCATGACAAGGTCTAAAACCAAGCTTCTACAGGAAGAGATGACCAAGAGAATCATGGTTGGACTATTTAACAAGGACAATGATGGAGGGATACACAAGGAGATGAATTGGAGCACCTTGAATATTGTAGGAGAGCTTGCTTCAGAATTCCTTTCGTAGCTTTCGTAATTTCGTAGTTTTCGTAATTTTCGTAATGTCGTAATTTAGTAATTTCTTATTTGTGTAATGGGTCTCAATGTGGACTTAAAATAGGCCCAAACTATGCATTTTTAGGCTTAAATCTATAAGTACTCAAATATTGATATTTCCAAGACACTTTGATGAATAGAAATTAAGCATTTGCTTGAATTGGGAGCTTAGCCTCTTGTTGGTTCTTGATTGAAACCAAATTGATTCTTATCAAGGAAGCTTTCCTTTGTGGTGAATCCTCCTCCGACTTATCGTTCCATTTGTGGATCGTGGCGTCATTCTTAGTCATTCCTTAATCTTCTCCATTTTTCTATTTGAGTTTTAAAGCACCATTCATGGAGTCTTGAAGCTTGCAATTCCGGAAACGATCCAAACCAAGCATTCATGTCTTGGTAGTCATCACTCACCGTGGGTTTTCAGATTGCAAGCAATTATTGGATGACTGTGGCAACACCTGTTTCAGCAACTGAAGAACCTGATATTGGAAGCTTTACACTTATGGTTGTCTATGTTGCTTTGGCAATTGGAAGTTCCATTTTAACCTTTGCCAGAGCATTTCTTGCTGTTATAGCTGGATACAAGACAGCCACTGTTCTCTTCAATAAAATGCATTTGTGCATTTTTCAAGCACCGATATCATTTTTTGATACCACCCCAAGTGGTCGAATCCTTAATAGAGTATGTCATAATATTGTATAATTCTTCATTGGTTTAATTTAAAGAGAGAACTTCTTTACCTGATGACCATATTGAATGTAATTGTTGTCTAAATTTTAGTTTTACTTTATCTTGCAGGCTTCAACAGACCAAAGCGCACTAGATATGAAAACTGCAAATATATTCTGGGCAATTACCCTTAATCTGGTTCAACTCTTGGGAAATGTTGTTGTGATGTCTCAAGCTGCATGGCAGGTGTTTATAGTATTGATTCCAGTCATGGCAGCATGCATATGGTACCAGGTAGTTTTATGGATAATGTCACCAAATGCTTTTCGCACTGATTAAATATTTAAAATGCACTCAATTTTATCACATCTCTCAAAAAGTTGCGAGGAAGAGAAAAGGTTACTATTCTGCAAACAATATCATTATATGTACTATCGTGCAAACAATATCATTATATGTACAAACAGAGTTATTCAATAAATGCAGTGATACTATTCTCATCAGCAAGAGAATTGGCGCGATTAGTTGGTACGTGCCAAGCTCCAGTTATACAACATTTTTCTGAAACAATTTCTGGATCAACGACCATTAGAAGTTTTGAGCAAGAATCAAGATTTAATGCCATAAATATGAAATTGATAGACAGATATTCCCAACCCAAATTATACAGTGCAACTGCATTGGCATGGCTGATTTTCAGATTGAATATTTTATCCACTCTCACTTTTGCCTTCTGTTTGGTTTTCTTGATATCTTTTCCAAATTCAATGACTGCTCCTGGTGAGTACTTCAAAGAACATATTCACTTGTCATAGTTCACTCCTTATGATACCAAGCACAAAACCTTATTCATTTTCAATTCAATTTATTTTCAAGGCATTGCGGGATTGGCTGTGACAGATGGACTTAATCTAAATGCTGTACAAACTAAAGCAATTAGGAGAACAAAATTATATCTGTTGAAAGAATGCTCTAGTACACAACCCTCCCTAGTGAAGCTCCTTTTGTAATAAAAGACAACCAACCAGATTATTCTTGGCCATTATTTGGAGAGGTTCATATCCGGAATTTACAGGTACATTTCAAAGATTATTCATTTGTTCCATTATACGAATTGAAGCCTACATTTAATTTTCTTGGTTACAAGTTTATTCTGGTTTTTATATTGTATATTCCCTTAATGAGGAAGTGTGCGATGCAGGTTCGATATGCTCCTCACTTGCCTATTGTTTTACGAGGTCTCACTAGCACTTTTACTGCCGGAGCAAAAACTGGTATTGTGGGAAGAATAGGAAGTGGAAAATCAACTCTTGTGCAAACACTTTTCAGACTTATTGAACCTGTTGCTGGAGAAATATTGATAGATAACATTAACATCTCTTTGATTGGAATTCACGTTTTGCGGTCTAGACTTAGCATTATTCCTCAAGATCCAACAATGTTTGAAGGGACTGTAAGAACCAACCTGGATCCACTGAAAGAGTACACGGATGAACAGATTTGGGAGGTAATTTTTTTTTTTAAAATTGACACTATGCAGAACTTGTCTATTTAGGTTAAGTTATGCATATTAATTTCTTTAAAGAAACTTTCCAAGCTCTAGATATGTGCCAACTTGGAGAAGTAAGGAGAAAAGAAGAGAAGCTTGACTCCATAGGTGTGACTTCTGAAAACTTTGAACATTGGTGTAGCATGTGTTACAATTATATGTCTAAACTCTAAAATGTAGTAAGAATGTGCTACTTATCATTCTGAATTTTTGCAGTTACGCAGAATGGAGAAAATTGGAGTATGGGCCAAAGGCAGCTGGTCTGCCTTGGCCGTGTTCTGCTTAAGAAAAGCAAGATCTTGGTGCTTGATGAAGCTACTGCATCAGTTGATACAGCCACAGATAATATTATTCAGCAAACAGTTGAGCAACATTTTTCAGAATGTACAGTCATTACCATTGCTCATAGGATAACTTCAATCCTTGAGAGTGACATGGTTTGTTTTTAAATCAAGGTAAGCATCACTTTGTCTCTTTCTTCATGCATGTTTGGTCTTATTATAAAGAAATAATCTTTTTTTTTCAGTTAACTTCCCAAGAAAGCTTTTAAAGAAAAAAAAGCGATTATTTCTCCCAGTCAAATCCAAACAAGCAACGTCACTTATTTTCTTTATTTTTCCTTCTTTTTTCATCATAAATGTGAATAGGGTTTCTCTTCATATTGATCCTGCAGGGTTGATTGAGGAATACGATTCACCAAAGAAACTGCTTAAGAACAAATCTTCATCCCTAGCTCAATTAGTTGCAGAATACACAAGGAGGTCAAACTCTGGTTTTGGAAATTAAATTGAAATTAGCCTCAAATCAGATATGTTCTTCATGATGATACAAATTTGCTGGTGCCTAGTTAGTAAGGTAGTATCATTACACTGCATATAGTGTGTCCTACCTACCTTACTATTGTTTTTAGTGGTTACACTTTATATTAATCTCACCGAGACTTGTTGAGACTCACTCTGTCACGTACTAATGCTCACAAATAATTTATGCATACTCTGTGAATTGTGATTCGGATTATTGCAATGTAAACGATCTGAGTGCAATCTTAGAGCCATTCAATAAACTCATCCAAACTCCATGTCCATGGAAGTGAAAATATTTGCCTTTGGAAAACTTGCTTTGCAATGAGTGTTTTTGACAAAGTGTGGAATGTCATTGTCATTAGATGAAGTTTATGTAATAAGTCACTCAAGTAGCTTATAAGCTAGTTTAATCAACTCAATCCAGTTATACACCCACATGAGTAAACTGACAAGTTTTCTCCCTATAAAAATATTAAATTAACTTCCATAATGATTATGGTATATTTCGAATTAAATAACCCCAAGCTTATATTATATTAATTTTTTTTCTCCATATGATTCATCAAGAATTAATTTATTTTTTATTTCTATATATTCTATAAATTCCAAAAAAAATATTATAAAAATAAAATTTAATATTTAAAAGATGATGAAATTTAAATACCTAAAAACCGCATAAGGTAAAAACGACTGGAAATTAAATGTACTTTCACTTAGATCATATCTTACCTAAAATTAAATTATGTCACTATCTCACCGTACGTATAGAAATACTAAAAGTGTCTGAACGATAATAGCATCCCAATAAAACATTTTTAACGCAAGTATGTAAATACTGTTAAGTTTACGAGTGTTTTAGAGGAAGTTTTATGATGAAACTTCTGGGAAATGTTAACGTGTATGAGTTAATTTTACCTAATACAAGAAGTTTATTTTATTTTATTTTATTTTCAAATTAATGTTGGTTGAAAAAATTGTCCAAACTAGCTCTTAATAAGTGAATGTTCGTCCATTTGTAGTCTCCAAAGTTCCAAAGTTAAAGCACAAACATATCAAAATAACCAAATGCATTGAGCATTAAAAGATTACCTAGAGTTGTTTCCATGTTCTCAATAGTCAAGACTCTTCAAATAAAAATTAAAATTAAAATCGACGATCTTGTAAATATGCTATATTCGTGCATTAAAGCCAAAAGCTCCCTGCTAGAAAGAGTTTAAGAATGGTTTTGGTTTTGTAGAAGTTTGCCTTGGCCTTTTAAATTGGTGGTAAAAATAAAGAGCCAATCCTCTTAAAAGAAAAGAAAGCAGCATTGCCTGATCCCAAATGAAAACAATGGGGTAATAGAGTTTTCAAAAGGATCCCTGCTAGAAAGAGTTTAAGAACGGTTCTGGTTTTGTAGAAGTTTGCCTTGGCCTTTTAAATTGGTGGTAAAACTAAAGAGCCTGTCCTATAAAAAAAAAAAAAAAAAAAACAGCAGCAGCATTGCCTGATCCCAAATGGAATCAATGGGGTAGTAGAGTTTTCAAGAGGATGTACAGTCACCACCTGTTTGGATAAACTTATCCATAAAAGTTTATAAGCGGGAGAATAAGAGAAAAAAATTATATAAACTTTCTATAAAGCTAAAATTAGCTTATGCATAAGCTGAAAATCACCTTTTGGAGAAGTTGATATGGAAGAACTTTTACAAATTAGGTTATGCATAAGCTAATTTTAACTTTTGGAGAAGCTTAATTCAATTTTTTTTACTTTCTTCTCCTATAAGTTTATCCAAACAGACTCAATAAAGAAGCTATCAAACTTCAAAATGAATGGCTGTAACAAAAGGATTTAGGCATTCCAAAACACAAGTTTCCTTGGAGCTCAATAAAAGGAATGAGCATTTCTGATTCATAAGGAATAACACAACTAATGACAGTAATGGTGACATTTGGCAACTGTTATACGAATTCAAGTATTTTCCCACAATTAGAAGGCTATCTACTCACTCATTTTTATTTGTGTTTGTAAACTTCTACAAATATACAGCAAAGATATCAAGTTCTCTCTCTACTAAGGGGATAGGGATAATACCCCCTTCTATCAATTCTCATCACAACATATATCTATGCTAGGGTGCAAAACTGATAAAAGTTAAGAGATTGAAACCTACTTTCCAAAGGCTATGAGATCAAAACATACCCTTCAAATGATTATGCAAGATCAGGGTTCCAAGTGAGCTGCTCAACACTCATTCTTCTCAAGGATCTAGCCATGTGCTCGTTCGATGCACGAATATGAGTTAATCTATTCTGCATATTTCTGAACAAAGGAACATTAATGGCATCAGACACTCTATCATGATACAATGGATCGACATAATAATTGACAAGAGCCTCTGCAGCATTATCCCTTAGTTCCTCAACCTCATCAACATCATTCATCAAGTCAATGAGAATTGGAACTGCCCCTGCCTCAGCAAGTGCCATTCTATCTGTTCCATCATAGCTTAGTTGAGCAAATGCCCCGGAAACATTCACCTTCACATCTTCACTTCCACTCCCCAAAAGCTCAACAAGAATAGGAATCGCACCCGAATCCCGGACCACGGACGTTGTGTGCTTGTAACCTGACAGATCCCACATCACATCAGCTGCAGACGCCTTTGCTTCATCATCACCTTCTCTCAGAATCCTGACCAAGTGCCCAGCAATTTCAACAGCATTAGCCTCAGCAACAGCCAATATACAAAACACATCCTCAGCTATCTCCTTCCCAGAAGGATCAGGTCCTTCAAGAAGCTCGGCATAAAGGGGGATAGCCCCAGCTTGAGCCACCGGCCTAATGTAATCAACATGAGCAGACATCACCCCAAGAGAATTACCAGCTACAAGCTTTGTGGTATGATCTCCATCGCGAAACAACGCCACAAGCACCGGTATCGCCCCCAATTCAACAAGCGTGCGCCTAGCCTGTCTCGTGACTCCGAGCAACCCAATTGCTTGACAAGCCCTTTCCCTAGACACCATGCTCCCAAAACCAGCAGCCTCCACAACATAATGAAGAGCTCTTAGTCTAGTGAGAGCCTTCCTAACATCCCTCCTCAACGCCAGCACGCTCAAAATCTCCAACAAATACCGCCTAGTATCTTCGGTGCAAGAACTCAACAAATGAATGATCAATTCCACCCCACCATTGGTGGCAACAACTGTCCTACTTGCATTGCAAAAACTAACAACAAGAAGCAAACATTTTGTCAGTACCTTCTGCATCCTCCCTTCAGAGTGAGGCAACAACCTCATCAAGGAACGAGTGGCGCCATGTCCACCAATTTCAACCGCCAACTCGCCATCACCCCTGCAAGCAATGCACTTCAAGCAATAAGCAGCAGCCTCTTGAAGTGTAGGAGCAGAATCATTTGAAACATTGTGACCAAGAATCTCAGTGAGAATGGGTATGGTGCGAGCTAACACATGCTCAGGGGCATCCTTAGATAAACGGGCCAGCATCACCATGGCCTTTATTTTCATACAATTGGTACCTGAGGCTATAACATCCTCATACTTTTTCAGTTCTTGTTCCCAATCAACAGGATTCATAGCTCTAATTCAATCAGTGGAGTGACTTAGCCTAATTCAACGAGCAAAAATTAAAAATCAAAATTAGGATCCAAAGTACCCCACAAAAATAATTAAATAAAATAAAAATAAAGCCCTAAATGAATGTATAGAAAATACTAGGAATATTAGAAAGCAATAAGCAGACATAAAAAACAGGAGATGGGGATACCCTTTTGGAAAAAGTGACTGAATTTGAAGAAAAAGGAAGTGAATCTTGAGTAACGAAAAGAAGGGTAACGAAAACCCAAGTGGAGCACCGCCTCAGGCAGCGGTAGCAGGAGAGGGTCGGTGCTTTTGATTCAGCTTGCACCGTATCAATTGTAAACCATTGATCTACCTCATTAAAGGAAAAACTGAAAAAAAAAGTTAATGGGTATTTTTAGGTCAAAGAATTTGTCAAAAAAGAAACTAGAGAAAGAATTTATGTCTTTATATTTTTTTTTTAGGAGACATGAAAACTGTTGTATATGAAATTAGGAGAAAGTAAGTAATGTTGTATACTTTAATATTAAATTAATTTGATTCATAAATTGTACAACTTAATATATAATTAAGTTTTAAAAATTATATTTTAATATCAAATTAAATTATTTATTTTAGTTTTTAATATCAAATTAGTCCCACAAAACTTAAAAATAGGATGTAATTTTCTCAATAAAATTATAATTTTAGACATTCAAATACTAAATATGAAATTGTATTTTTCATGTAAATTTTATATAAATGTGATTATTTATCTTATTTTTTATTATAATAGTAAAATTCAATTTATCAAAAAAAGAATGTATCTCTCTGTCAAAAAATTAAAATTAAGTAATAATATTTGAAAATGAAAAATTAAATTAAAATATTTTGGTAAATGTGAGATATCGTAGATTAACATATTATACAAAGATCACACTTTTATATTTCATAGCAACCAATTACTATATATTGGTTGGAATATATATTATGTTCTCTGTCATGTAGTAATCTCACTTTCAGTCTTTTTTAAATTGTTGTTATCCATCAGTTACATTTATATACAATATTCTATTTCTAGGCTAGAATTTTGTAAGATATTAACAAAATTTTTAAGGAGTACTATATTATAAATTGATCATTAGTTGCCTACAATTATAATTCACTACATCTATATAATGTTATTATTAAATAATATTTTTTTATTACACATGCAAAAAGAATGCTAACAAATGCAATCGATAACAAAACATACACACAAATAAGTGTTAGAATTTTCATACGTACATTTTACTTATGATTATCATATCTTTATATTACACACAATAAACATAATTTCTTATTCCTATCATAAATTTATCATTTTTTCATTTCTAAAATATTTATATATTTACTTATTATAAAAATAAATTTTTAATTTGAAACGAAGTGGAGTGTAGCAACAAATCAATACATCCCGTGTGACGGATTATGGACTAGTTGCAAATTAAAAGACGCTTCTATCATTTGTTTATATTCATTAATAGCATAAAACTATGTTCGTGTTGTTGTGATGGATGGTTACAGATCTAAGCCATCATCAGCATCTATCGGAGATGAGGAGAACCTGAATGAAGTGGTTGGTCAGAAACGAAGGAGAGAGAATGAAAAAAAGAAAAAGAAAAAAATTGATACGGGAGGTGCACCATATCAATATGGGATGGAGATGAATTTTGTGGCGTATAATAATTGTGCATGATGGACTATTTCTAGTAGTAGTTCACCCTACTATAAACAACAGTATCAAAATAAGTTTCATAAATCAAGATTATGTTAGTCTAAGTGAATGAGTCTAAATGTCTAATGAATAAAAAACAGTTAAAAAAAGAGACACCACCAACAAAAACAATTGGTCATATTCTTCAACAAAAATAATTCTCAACAAAACTAATTAATAACAAGTTTAATAAATTTAATGGTTCTGTGAAAAAATAAATGAGTTTAATAATTATGTATTATGTAATATAAAATATTTTTATATCATCATTTAATTATAATTTGTTGTTATTATAATTTTTTTTAATACATATATATATATATATATATATATTATATTAATCGTTAGTTTTTACTAATGAATACTTAAACCTTTGACTTCTTCCCGATCCTATATATATTGACTTGATTATAGTTTAATGTATATGTATGGAAAATGATAAACAAAAGTTAATAAACAACCGCGGAATATGATTAGGGGGAAAGCTTCTTCAACTTAGAGATAAACATTAAAGGAGAATGGTGGTGTGTTGGAAACAATGGGACATAGATGGGACCATTAATATATGCCTGTCATGTCTCTTATCTTGTTCAGTTGTTCACAATCTCCTCGTGATGAGTTTGTGGCATATACCATCACCCCATAATGCTTTCATTATCCTTTACCATAGGTACCACTAAATCTGTTATTTTATACAATAAACCACACCCTCATTTTAAAATAATGATATGATGATGATGATAATTTAGAAGTTTTAATTCATTTTGAATTTATTTGTTATTTTACAAATTAAAACTACTCGTTATTTTTATCCCTGCTGTTTGATATTCTCATAAAATTAGATATATAAGTTAAATAGAGTACAAGAGTAATTTAGTTAAATATAATTACTTTTTAGTTTTAAAAAATCAATCACCTTAAATTCTTATAAAAAGAATGACTTTAGATTCGCTATAACTGACGCAAGTTGAAAAACATAAAGATAATTAATCATCATATTAATGAAATATTAAATTTTTATAAAAATTATTTAATTACTATCAATAGTTAAGTACTTCATAACGGACACAAGTTGAAAAGGACTTAATAAATAAAAACATAAAAAAATATAAAAGAAACTCGTCAACTGATGCTAATAGTATTGATATCAGATGAATCAAAAAATAGTATTGGTATCAAGACGGACCCTAAATATATTCAGAATTTAATTTTGGTATTTAATTTTGCTTTTTCTTGTTTTGAATCTCATTCGAATATTCCAAATATATTCAGAATAGTCATTCTTCACGATTAAAGTATAATCCACTGTATTGTAATGGAAAAATATAGGAGCTTCTTGTAAGGATTGAAAATGACATCTACCTTATGCTAAATAAATTAATTAACTAGATATCGCAATCATAATAATCATTCATTATAGACACGACCATTTATTAAAATTATTTAACCACACAATATTATTGTGTGATGTCGAAAGGTCCGTAATGAGATAAATTATAATAATTCTATTCAGTTCAATTGTTCTTTAATTATCCCTTATAAGGGATAAAATTGCCTTTTAATGGTACCTTGCGTGAGGAGTTGAGCAGGGGTGTTCACGGGTACGGGTCACCCGTGAACCCGAACCGATCCGAACCGATCTGAACAGTTTGGGTTGGGTCATTTATATATTTGGGTCAAAACCGAATCGAACCGATCAAAACCGTTCATGTATGGGTTGGGTCATGGGTTTAGATTTACAGATCCGTTGATCCGATGACCCGATCCGTGAACCCGTAATAGTAATATAAATTTTATTATTTATATATATATATATATATATTAAAAATTAAAAAAAAAATAATTTGACAATAAAAAAAAGGTAAGATATTATAAATGGTTAAGATTGCATTCAAAAATAAGATAGGATATTTTTTTATATTGCATTAAAAAATAGGATAGAATATTTTTAAGATTGCATTGCATAATATAATAGAATATCTTTAAGATTACATTGGATAATATGATAGAATATATTTAGGATTGCATTCAAAAATTGGTTAAAATCATATCTTTAAATTAGTATAAATAGAAACATATTTTGGTGTTCATGTATGCATTCCATTCCAAATAATATTAGAGTATTAGAGAGTTTATGTTTGCATCATTGAGAGAATTGTTGTGAGATCATATAGAAGCGTTTGACAAGTTTGATTCTTCAACTGATTGAAAGATACCTATTTGCTTAAGGAATATAAGCGTAAATGTAACTATCTTATTGTATTCTTCTTCTTGACTTTGAAAAAGGTCGCAGCTGGGAACTAGGATACCAGTTTTGTCTCTGTTCTTGATGAATTGAGACATGCAACTTCTGGCTGGGAAACTAGGATACCAGTCTGATTGGGAAACAAGGATATCAGTCTATCTCTATTCTTAGTGAATTTAGACTAGAACTTTTTGCTCGGAAACAAGGATACCAACTGGGATAATTGTTGTGTAAGGGTAGACTATTATAGTAAATATTGTTCACAAATATTTTGTTTTAATTTATATTATAAGTCTATTTTATAATATTATGTTGATGGTATTAAATGAATCAATTTTACTACTTTCATACATTTGATAATATTGTGTTAATTGTATGAGATATTTGAAAGAATCGTGATAAAATAGTAGTTCTAAAAAAAATTAAATGGGTAACCCGGTGATCCGAACCGAACCGAACTGTTCATGAACGGGTTGGGTTGGGTTGGGTTTCAATTTTTTTTTTTCTGAAAACCGAACCGAACCGAACCGATCAAATTTGATTGGGTTGGGTCCTAAATTTGGCCAAAACCGATCCGAACCGATCCGCGAACACCCCTAAGCAGGCTATGGCGTTGAGTGCGAATCATATTGTACAGCTAGCAATAAGAAATTAATAATTATAAAATACCGATATATAAATCTAATATTATATTCCTGAGTTAGTGATTTAATTTTACATTGAGTAATTATATGTCTAAAATAATATTAATATATATATATATATATAAGTGAGGATTCAAGTAATTCACATTTTACATAAAATTATATACAAATTCTTTTTTATTTTAAAATGATATTAAATACTATATTAGATTTATTGTTGGACCACTTGTATTTCGTACGAAAATCAATTAGATGCGGGCACATTAAACTGGTTTGCTTGAAGTGCAACCTTGAGTGTGTGGTGATTTTGTTTCACATCAATTAATGATATGATCAAAATAACATATATAAAATGGAAAGTAATTCACACTTTACATACTGATTTTGTAAGGCTGAATTAAATCCTAAATACATTTTTGTAAGAATGTTTACCCAAATTATAAATAATAATAGAACTCTACTAAATAAACATCATAACATCTTCACACAGAAAATAATTCTACACATGTAAAGTTACATGTCATATAAAAACTAATTAATTTCTTAACAAACAGGTCGTGCATCATATAGGAGCACACACAACTTTAAAGTCATTTTTTAAGTTAACATAATCTAAATGGTCATAATTGGTGGTTAATAATTGTAACGTCTAGCTATTTGTAGGATCAATGACTATCTCCATATACTAACATAAGACTTTTCAGTGCTTTATTTTCACTCACACACTTCCTGATAAACTTCCTAAAAGGTCACCCATCCCAGAATTGCTCCAAGTCAAACACGCTTAAATGTGGAGTTTTTAAGTTATGGGCTACCGAAAAATAGATGTACATTGTTGGTATAGGTAGTACCTATTATTTCATTTTAAGTCATCATCAACTGTATAGTCTCATACCTGCACAGCCTCTGAATCTCTCTCGTTCGGGTGTGTATTTGATTCATTCATGTACCCCTCCCGCTGAAAACCTGCCAAAAGTCGCTCCTTGTTCGTACCTCATTACACCGGCGATCACTCCCCGTCATCGTTAGTCCCCAAGATGTTACAACAATGTTGAACTAGAGTTCCACTTGATGTTAAAAACCAACTTTGGAAATTTTGTAGAAGTGTATTTTTAAGTCAAAACTCCATTCAAGCTTGAATATAACCAGACCCTAATAGAGGATAATTAATCACTGCCAAATTTGTGATACAACAACATTTTACAAAATTATTTATTAAATCATACAATAATTCAATGCCCATTAATCAATATGTTCGTTAGTAACTCACTTTACTTCAGGATGAATATAAATGTCCTATAAATTAAAGAAAACAGATAGAGTAGAAATTTAATCTTTAACAACTCATGTGAAATAAAAACAATCCAACTCATAGAACAATGGTAAACACTAACCACACACTGTTATATGTTAGAAATGAATTAAATCAACTCAAAATTAATTTGAAATTTGACTTGTTAATGAATTAACTTGGTAAATTTTACTCATGAACTAAATGATTTAGTTTTAAAACAAAATTATAAAAAACCTAACCTTATTAATTTTTTTATTGACAGATATTAATTTTGTTGACAGATGAGGATATAAATGATCAAATTGTGACATTTTCTCTTTTCCTTTCTTCCTTAATCATTTAATCACCTTATATCTTCAATTAGTTAAATGAACTAAATTTGAGCTAAATGTATAATTTAATTCATTTGGTTGACCATGAATTGACTCAATTACATGTACACAAAGTATATAGTTTTTCCAGTATAAAAAAATATTTTTTCTTATAAAAAATATAAATGCATGAAAAAATTGAACCCAAATAGTGATACCAGTTTTTTATGGAAGGTGACAGCAGTTACATTCTGAAGGTTTAAGAAGAAAATAAAAATAATTATATATATTGAAGGATAATTTAAAAATAAGAAACATGTACACCTAAAGAGGTAATTATCTTTATTAATAGTTATTTGATAAGAGTTAATAAAACACACAAGTGGTGGCTTGGGGGTATTTCCTCATGGGCGTATAAACTATGTAGCATGATAGGTCTAAGTTTATTACAAAAAATATATTTGTTATTAGGATTTATAAAGTAAAAATATCTAATATATTAATAAATATATCAAATATATTAATAAAAAAGTCCAACATATTTAAAGTAAAAAATTAATAAATATATCACATATATTAATAAAAAAGTCCAACAGTAAAAAAAAAATTTAGGCTCATATGTTGTTTTAGTGTGAGAGATGATTTAATTGGTTTTTGAAGGTGTATACTGCTTCATACGGGGCGGACTACAACTTGTGATTTTATCTAGTTACCATATATATATATATATATATATATATATATATATATATAATATGCATTAAATATCAATATTAAAAATTAATAAAAATTACAAAAATAATACCAAAATTATTTATAATATTACATTTTTAAGTTTTGTATTTGTTTTTCATTTTCTGTTTTATTTTGAAACAATTAAGTGCAAATATACCAATTAGGGGTGTTTAAAATATAACTAAACCATTTAAACTTGTTGTAAGGGAATCTAACTCTAATTGATTAAGCATAGTGTGTGATTTATTGTAAATTCTTTTATATGATCTTTGATTCTCATGGATAAAAAAAATTAAAATGATTAAAGTAATAAAAAAATTGATCAAATTTATAATGGGAGATCAAATTGATAATGGGAAATATTGAAAACAAAAAATTACAATTATTAATTATAGATTTGTAGTGCAATTATTATGACATATGATCTTTTATATTTTTGTATACTCTACTTTTGAATCTATGATCATACACCTCTTTCTCCACTACTAGCCTAAAAATATGTTTCTCAATCTTCTCAAACTATGATTGTTTGTTATGCACATGATTGATTTTTTTCAACGACACTTAATTATTTTAATTTAAAAATAATTTTATATCATAATTTAAATGATTTATTATAAATTTAAAATATTATTTATATATTTAAAAGTGATTATTTGTTATTCATTTTAATCATAATATAGTTTACAAATTTAAAAATTACTTATTATGAATAATAATTATAATATGGGAGAAATAATAGTTTACAAATTAAAGGTAGTACAAACACGAAATGAGTATACCAAAATCTTTTTTTATTTTCAAATATTTTTTTCTCTAATCAATATAAAAAACTTGTAAGCATGCACTCTTGGATGTTATTTGAATTGTCACTTCCCTTGATGATTAACTTATGAACTTTGTTTTAAACAAATTTAACTGTAAGATATGATTATTGAATTCGGTTAATGACATGTGTTCTTCTCCTATACAAATCATCTATTTACTTTTATAAGTGATGATATATTGTCTCTAGTTATTTATGATCTTTAACCAACAACAATATTTTATTTTCATATATTGGGTGGTTGATGAAGTTATATGGATGATTCTTTAGTGCCACTACAACAAAAGCGCTAATTTCCGACGGCCCATTTCCGGCCACTGCGTATCGATCGGAAATGAAACGCTTACCCACGGCCCATACCGACGATGGTAATGT
>CM023948.1:25164525-25178212 GCA_013407115.1 Glycine latifolia | reverse complement strand
ATATGCATGTTAAAGATTTATATTCTACTTTTATGAATGTATGCATGCCTATTTTGTTATGTCATTATGACTTTATTAGGGGACAATTGGTGTTGTGTGTGTAACTCAAAATTATGTGACTTAAGTAATTTTGATTGAATTCACACTATTTGAATACGTAGCTTGTTAAATTATTTTTGCATGTACATAGAAATGTCGTCAGGTGATGCTGATCCTCCCCGACCCCCCATCCATGGAGAATAGTGGAAAACAAACAAGTAGGAGGAAACAACCATATGTGGTTAGACTGCGCCCACCTACAGTAACACTCCCATCAAGTACTTCTTCCCCTTCTTCTGTATGTATGCCAAATAGAGATGCAAATGTTGTACCTCCAGCAGTTCCCCCCGTCTCCTGTGCCTACATCCACACCATTCCCAACCACGGCTATAGGGAACATGCCTACTGATGAAGACCGTGGCAGTCTGGGCATGGAAGACCCCCCTTTGAATGATCGTCCTACTATTACACTAATGAATGGAGCGTAAGTATTTGAAATTTACATTTAACTTAACATTACAAAGCTTTGCAATTCATACATTCTCATCATTTAATGATTTTTTTTTAATTAAGGTTTTATCCATCAAAGGTTGCGGCAAAGGCTGTGACATTATCCATTAGACAACAATTTGACAATGCATGGCCAACATGGGGGGGCAATACCAAAAGATCAACAAGATCTTTTTTTCCAACGGTTTAAGGTAACTAATTCACATGTTATATGAATTACTTCAATGGCTATAATTTCCACTACATTATGATTCAACAATTATACCTCCATTACATAAATTGATTTGTGTTTCTATATAACTAATTGACATGTGTTATCATATTGGGACTTTAGATTATTGTATGTTAAAGCTGGTTTTGTTCTATTTCATTTAATTTACATCGGTTGGTTGTTTCCTAACTACAAAACATTTTAAAAATGTCTGATACTTTAGAGAAAATTGGTATGGAGACCGGAGGATGAGGATGAAATTAAGAAAGCTTTTAATTCGAAAGCCTCTCACAGACTTTCTGAGATGTTTAGGGATGCCCGAAAAGAAAACAAAAGACCATATTGGGTTGGAGATCGTGTTTGGAATGATCTGTTATCACATTGGAATGCCCCTGAGTATCGTTCCAAGTGTACACAGGCAAAAAAAAAATCGGGCATCTGAAAAGGGTGGGTGTATGCACACAGGTGGTTCCATTTCCTTGCAAGATCACGCCATTCGTTTGGTAAGATTAATATCGCCTCATCCAGTATAACTCACTTTTTTGTACATGTATAATTATTTTGGTTAATATTGTTTACTTTGAAAATAGTCTCAGGAGCTTGGTCGATCTGCATTTCTTGATGAAATTTTTCAACAAACTCATTTACGGAAGGATACTGGTGAATTTGTTGATGATAGATCTAGGCACACACATGTGAGAACATTATTTGTCTACCTCTTTTATTTTTTTCAATGTCTAATACTTTCATTTAATTATATTTGTTTATCATTGATAGGAAAACTTTGAGGCTAGACTATCTCAAGCCAAGTCCGATGCCGCATCAAGTGTTGGTGAGTCAGAATTGACTCCTTTAGACCCTGCTGCAGAACAAAGGATTAGGACTGAGTGCATGCTTGCTGCTGCGGGACCAAAGCAAAAGGGACGTGTTTATGGGCTTGGAGACGTTGCACATAGTTATAAATGTTCAGATAACACATTCATGCAGCATATGCCAGGATCTTCCAGTCAAGCAACGGATACAGCTGAAGTTAATCGACTAAGGGAGGAGCTTCGTCAAACGAACGAGAAGGTGCGTGCATTACATTCAGTTGTACTTAAGCTTCTACCTCCAGACGCCAGAAACATTTTTGAAGAACAACAACCACATGAGCAGCATCTGCCTGACCCACAACAACCTGACCATCAGCTTCCAGAGCAACAACAACAACACAATGATGAACCACACCACCAACAACAACAAAATGATGAACCGCATCACCAACAACAACAACAAGATCATCCAGACAGGGACTTTAGTAAAGACTATTCTGATTACTGACTTATGCATAATTATGATCACTAGTATGGACTTTTTAAACATGGTGGTCTTATGCTTCCAGTACTTTGAATACTAAGTTAATTAGTTTGGACTTAATGAATATTATTAGATTTTTAGTATTACTTTTTATCATTATATTATTTGCTTTTATGAATATTGTCATTGATTGTTATTACATAATACAATTGGTTTGCAAATAAAAAATGCTACAGGTTAAGAGTTACCAAAGAAATAACAAAAACATTTTTTTGCTGACCAATTTTAGTGACGGAAAAATCGGTCGCTAATGTCTATTTCTGTATTTCCAACTGAAATATCCGTCGCAAGATTTTGTCACACCAATCCTTCTGAGAAATTTCCGACGGATTTTGCGACGGAAAAAAATCCATCGGAAATTTTCGTCTGTTGGGTCCATAGGTCATTTCCGACGGATTTAGCGACGGAAATAATCCGTCGGAAATTTCCCATGGAACCATCCGTGGGAAATTTCCGACGGATTTTTTCTGTCGGAAAGTTCCCATGGAAGTTACCGACGGAAAATCCGTCGGAAAATTACCGACGGACAGAAAAATTACCGACGGATTTCATTTCCTACGACCATTTTACCGACGGATTTTTGTCCGTCGGTTTTCCGTCGGAAATATGGCGTTAGCGACGGATTTTTGCATTTACCGACGGATTTTTTCCGTCGGAAATTCCGTTTTTTGTTGTAGTGTGCATGGATCAAAATCTCCAAATGATTATTTAATTATAATAGATACTTTTGTTTCTGCATACTTTTTTATGGTAAGAAGGGAGTCATGGAATCCCATTAGTTGGTTGTTTGTTTATGTCAACCCCTCAATTAATAAAAATAGTTAAATAGTGACTTAAATATACACTTATTGTAATAATCTATTTATTATTAATAATTAACATATTTATTATTTCTTTAATTTAGTTTGATTTAAAAACACTTGCATTATAATATATTGGAAACTCTGTCAATTTATATCAAAATTAAGAAATTTAATTAAAAATAATCAAGTAATTAACATATTTATTATTCAAACACATCAGACAAAATGTGTATGCATGTATAGGGGCGAAACCATAAAAAAATGTAAGTTGTGGAAAAAATTTAATTGCTAAATTTTTTTATTGTTAATTGTGAGATTTGTTAATGATAAAAAAAATCAATGAAGCATTTCTTTTGATATATAATTTAAAATATATTTTTTGACAACATAATTCAATTATATTGAGTAGTTTGTTAAAAATGGCCTCATTTTGTTCTGCAATTTATTTTAGTTTTTCTATGTATCATAAATGATAAAATGACATAGGCAAACTAGTGCAGTGGCTGAGGACCCAATATTTTGGAGGGGGGGGGGGTGATTTTTACTTTCAACTACAAATATAAAGAATTGTATATTACCAAAAATAAAGTGAACAATGAAAAAAATGTGAAAATTGATAACAATTTAAACAACACTCTTCATGTTAAATAAATTAAGTTTGTTAAAATTCAAAGGATGGAATCAATGAACTATGGCAACTAGCAATGAATATATCTTTTTCAAGGTGTTATAAACGAAAGAATTTTATAAATGTAGAGTTACATCTCATACAAAATCTAATTAATACGTTAATCATGGTGATGCACTCATGCATGATATAGGATCAATGTAGGAATTTAAAATGTTTGCGAACAGTTTCAAGGTAATTTGACAATATTTAAATGAGTCACGCATTTTTTTTCTCTTTTTTCCTATCCTATCATATATTTTGTATTGCCAACACTCCTTAGTAATGAGTAGTTAATGATATTTGAACAGAAAATTGCATGCAATTTAAGTTTTGATCATGCATTGTCCATGAATGATAGAACTTCTACACAATAAACATCATAACAACTTCACGGATATAATTTTTATGTAGAGTTTCATGTCATACAAAAACTAATTAACATTAACAAATTAATCTGTCATGCTTGATAAGGTGACAAATTGTGTTTAGCATGATGGGTCCAAAATATTCGTTTCGTTTTCAGAATTTATTTCTACAAAATTTCTAGTATGTTTTTTATTTTCACAAAATTAAAAAATGTATTATTTTTTGGTCAAATATAGGTTTACCTAAATCCAAATCTAAGATGATAATTTTTTATATCAGTTATATATATTGTTAAATTATTAATATGATAAAATAATTAGTTATAAGCTGTTACAATTTAAATTTAAGTTATAGGTAGAATTTACTATATAATTTAGAATTTGTTATTCTTTTGTGCTATATATATTTATTGTACATTCACAATCACTAGTAAATAAAATTCTAATTATTTCATACTTTCAATATGGCGTCACACAACCATTTGAAGCCATAACTTCTAGGTGATTATGTAACGAGAATCACATCATGTCCTCCATCCAAAATTATTTATGACGGTTAAGTTTTCTTATTTCTGCCTTTTTAGGTTATTAAGTCATTCATAATGGTTCATAATTTATTCCTATTTTTTATTCTCACAAAATTGAAAATGTATCATTTTTTGGCCAAAGGTAGGTTCCGCTAATTCCGAATATACGACAATGACTTTTTATAATGGTTATGCATAGTGTTAGACTATTGATATGATAGAGTAATCAGTATATTACAATTTAAATTCAAGTTATAGATAGAATTTAATAGATAATTTCTAATTACTCCATCCTTTCAATATGGTATCATAGAACCAAAAGCTTAACAACCAAATTGATCATTTTTTCTCTTCTTTATTTTTTTTCCCTCATGGTCACTTACCATTGTTTCCAATCTACCCATTAATTTAACATTTGGAGATTACCAAATAACTCATCCTTAAAGCCTCAACTTCTTGGTGGTTATATAATGAAGATCACATCATGTCCTCCATCCGAATCGAAATCATTTACGATGGTTAAGTCTTATTGTTTATGCCTTTTTAGGTTGTTAAGTTATTCGTGATAGTTCAAAATTTGTTCGTGTAAAATTTGTTCTCACAAAATTGAAAATGTATAATTTTTGGATCAAAAGTAGATTCAACTAAACATGACAATGACTTTTTACATGAGTTATGCATTGTTAGACTATTAATATGATATAATAATTAGTTGCAAGTTGTTACAAATTAAACTCAAATTATATATATATATATATATATATATATATATAATATATATATATATATATCGTGTACACAATTAGTCGTGAATAAAATTTGAATTATAGAACCAAGAGCTTAATCTACCCATTAAATTTAACCTTTGACAATTACCAAATAACTCATTTCCTTGAAGTCATAACTTCTTGGTGGTTATATAATGAGGATCACATCATGTCGTCCTCAGTAGAAAATAATTTATGATGGTTAAGTCTTCTTACTCTTACCTTTTTATGTGGTTAAGTTATTCATGATGGTTCAGAATTTGTCGCTATAAAATTTTCAACAAATTTTTTGTTCTCACAAAATTGAAAATGTATCACTTTTTATCAAAAGTAAACCTACTTTAATAAATTTTACAAGCTTTTATGTCTTAGCCAACTTGCATGGAGCATATATGTTTCTTCTCCATACGTTTCAGAATCTCAAGGATACACTCAGTGAGTCCCACTTACTATTTAGCTCATTGGTGATTATGAAATATTATCTATTATTATTGTTATTTTTTTTATATACAATCATTTAACTTTTTTTAAAATAAAAAAAAATTATATGGTGTTTTGGTAATTGGGGTAGTTTAAGAAGCAGTTATGTTCTACAAGAATTAAGCAAAATAATTTCCCTTAATATATGTAATTAGTTAACAGATGTTATATGGTTTTAAAAAAATGGGTAAAAAAAAAAGGCCAAATATAGATGAGTAAGCAGTGAATGAGTCACATGAATGAGAGTGTAAGTGCTTAAGTGTTGGTCACTTGCTTTAAGCCCTCAACTGTGCTCAGATAGAGAGTATATTCAAATGGGTGGTTTTTGCCTCTATTTGGATTCTGGACTTCTTCAAAAGCATTTCCTAAGTTTATGATGATATGTCTATCTGAATGTGATGTGAAGATATAGAATTTGAATGTGATGTGAAGATATAGAATTTGCAATATGGAGAGAATTTTTTTTTTTTAGAAGATCCAACCTTTGAAGTTATATGAATGGTTCTTTAGAGCATGGATCAAAAGACTCAGTATCATTATTGATAATACATACTTTTGTTTTTGCATACTTCAATGAAAGGAATTTCAGTTTATGACTGTCTATAAAGGGAGTCATAGAATCCCATTAATTGGTTGTTTGTTTATGTCAAGCCCCCTCAATTAATAAAAATAACTACATGGTGACTTGAACATACATTTAATGTAATAAATTATTTATTATTAATAATTAACATATTTATTATTTCTTTAATTTAGTTTTATTTAAAAACACTTGTATTATAATACATTGGAAACTTTGTCAATTTATATCAAAATTAAGGAATTTAATTAATAAATAATCAAGTAATTAACATATTTATTATATTATTCAAACAAGTAATCATGTGTCCTGACAAAATGTGTAATGTATGTATAGGGACAAAACCATAAAAAAATGTTAGTAGTGGAAAATATTTAATTGCTAAATTTTTTTATTATTAATTGTGAGATTTGTTAATGATATAAACTCATTTTTTCATGAAAGTGAATTATTTATTGGATTTTTTTACTAGAAGAGGGAATACTTCTTGGTTAAAAAAAATCAATGAAGTATCTCTTTTGGTTTATAATTTAAAATATACTTTTTGACAACATAATTCAATTATATTTAGTAGTTTGGGTCATTAATTATATCACGTGAGTGATTATTATATAACTTAATTGGGCTCATTTTGTTCTGCAATTTTTTTTTATTTTAGTTTTTCTATGAATCATAAATGATAAAATGACATAGCAAACTAGTGCAGTGGCTTAGGACCCAATATTTTGGAGGGGGGAAATTTTTACTTTCAACTACAAATATAAAGAATTGTATATTACAAAAAATAAAGTGAACAATGAAAAATATGAAAATTGATAACAATTTAAATAAAACTCTTCAATGTTAAATAAACTAAGTTTGTTATTATTCAAAGGATGGAATCAATGAACTATGGCAACTAGCAGTGAATATACCTTTTTCGTGGTGTTATAAACGAAAGAAATTTATAATGTAGAGTTACTTCTCATACAAAATCTAATTAATACGTTAACAATGTAGGAATTTAAAATGTTTGCGAACAGTTTCAAGGTAAAAATGACAATATTTAAATAAGTGAGTCACGCATTTTTTTTCTCTTTTTTCCTATCCTATCGTATATTTTGTATTGTCAACAATCCTCTAATAATGAGTAGTTAATGATATTTAAACAGAAAATTGCATGCAATTTAAGTTTTGATAAGACAAATGCATTGTCCATGAATGATAGAACTTCTACACAATAAACATCATAACAACTTTACGGAGATAATTTTTATGTAGAAATTCATGTCATATAAAAACTAATTAACCTTAATAAATTCATCGGTCAACTAAATCTGAACCTACTTTGATAAATTTTTACATCGGTTATGCATGTTATTAGACTATTAATATGAAAGAGTAATTAGTTACAAGTTGTTACAATTTAAAATTAAGTTATAGATAGAATTTAGTAGATAATTTTGAGTTTGTTATTTTTTGTAATATACATTGTACGTATACTCATAATTAGTAGTGAATAAAATTTTAATTGTTTCATCCTTTGAATATCCTATAGCAGAATCAAGGCTTAACAACCAAATTGATACCAAATGACTCATCTCCTTAAAACCATAAATGTGGTCATGTAATAAGGACCACATCATCTCCTTCATCCGAAATCATTTATGATAGTTAAGCCTTCTTGTTTATGTCTTTTTTAGGTAGTCAAGTCATTTTGATTTTGTCTTATTGTGGTTAAGCGTGTTTGTTTTTTTTTTTTTTGTCTTTATGGATTTTTACGTCACAAATTTTTTATGAACAAGATTGACATTGTAAATCTAAATAATATTTATATATTTAAAAATATTATTATTTATATTGTTTAAAAATAGCTGTTAAGAATTAAAAGTATATAAAAATAAGTATTCTTAATTGGTGATCATGTAAATGTAATTTTCAACAATTAAACATGGCTTAATTAATTATTAAATTTTATTTTTCTTTATTGTACTCTTGATTCCTCAAATATTTTAATTATGTAATTTTAGTGCATCTAATTCTAATTGTGTCAATTGGTTCCTCTAAGTTTCGAATTTGAGTGATTTTAGTCTCGGTATTAACGGTCAATTAGATTCCTCAAGTATCGCAAACATGCAGTTTTAGTCCCCCAAATATCATAATTAATGTGCAATTTTTTATTCCTAAAAAATTAGTTCCAATCACATAATTATAAAATTTGAGGGAATCAAATCACACAATTAAAATACATGGGGGGAGGCAATTGGCACAATTAAAATCTAAGGAACTAGAATCGCACAGGGGGGCAATTGGCACAATGGAAATCTAGGGAACTAGAATCACACATTTGTAATACCTTAGGATTCAATTGACACAATTTGAACCCATGAGACTAAAATTATATAATTGTGATACTTCAAAAACTAAAAATTGTAATTAAACCTAATATTTTGTTAGTTTTTAAATTCAAAATAATTTTAAAATAATAAAGTACTAAAATAAACAACAAATTATCGTTTTACTTTAGTTCAAATTTAATATTATACTCAATCAAACCAAAACACATTATCATTATTAGTATAAAGATTAATGATCATGCACACTAACAATATAAAAACAACTTTACATTATTGTTCTATCACAATTTATCATTAATATAATTTTTAGATAATTATCATAAAAATCAATGAATTAGAGAGCATTTTTTGTTTCGAGATACAACAATGTATAGCTATTTTATACTACACGAGTTCTAATTAATGACACTGTCTACTTAAGCACCGGTACTTAATGAGCAAAAAAAGTTACAAGCAACGAGCCTATTAGAAAGTGTAACAAACAGTGAGTCCACAACCTGTTTTTTCATAAATATATAGTTCTCCCGAACCAGTTCAAGAACAAAAGGTCTCTTGGATGTTGTGGGGTCAGTTATATATAAAATGGACACACTTATGAAAACACAAATAAATCTAGTAGGATAGAAGGCAATTACCCTTTATCATGTGGATTGTGGTTGTGTGACATTGGATTTATTAGACTTTAATTTGTAAGATATGGCATTGTCTCATAACTCATTAATTACGTGGTTTGTGTTCTCCTCTCAACAAGTTAAAATGTTCCACCACAAATCAAGTTTTGTGTCTTAGCCAACTTGCATGGAGCATATATGTTTCTTCTCCCTATGGTCCCCAACCAACAAGATCTAAGTTTCAGATTGAAGGATCCAACTCAGTGGTGCAGATTCAACTGGTCCCACTTACTTATTTTATTTTTCCCCCTAATTAGAGACACAACAAAAATCTATTGTGCCATACACATATTGCCGAGAGTATGATCAAGTCCTAAATTGAGCTCATTGGTTATTACGAAATATTATTTATTATTATTGTTATTATTTTTTTATATACAATCATTTAACTTTTTTAAAATAAAATAAAAAATTATATGGTGTTTTGGTAAATGGGATAGTTCAAGAAACAGTTATGGACTACTAGAATCAAGCAGAATAATTTGCCTATACATGTGATTAGTTAACAGCTGTTATGTGGTTTAAAAAAAAAAAAAAGGGTACAAAGAAGGCCAAATATAGATGAGTCAGCACAGTGAATGACTCACATAAACGAGAGTGTCAGTAGTGTTGGTCACTGGCTTTAAGCCTCAGAGAGAGTATAATCAAATAGGTGATTTTTGCCTCTATTTGGATTCTGGACTTCTTCGAAAGCATTCCCTAAGTTTATGATGATATGGCTATCTGAATGTGATGTGAAGCTCTAGAATTTGTGGGAGAGAGAGAATTTTTTTTTTACAAGATCCGACCTTTGAAGCACTTGCAGATTGTTAATCTCCTTCTGTTGTTTAATGGGTATGAACCTGGTTAGATTTTTAATTATTAATTATTATTCATAATCCATATGCTTCCTCTTTTCTTTTGGGGGGAGGGGTTGTTGATCGGATGGGGATTCCCTCAAACCTTAATCTTGATTTCAACTTGTACAAAATTAATAAAATATAAGAACATGTTTTTATTTGCAAATGATATAGCTAGTTTTTAACTTTTAATGGGTGTAACTTTTTACCTTTTTGGGCATTTGATTGTTTCTTAGCATATTTAATATTCATTTCCAAATTAGGAAAAAAGTCATTTATGCTCTATATTGAAAATGCATTCTTTTTTGAAGAAAACCTAGTGTAGCATGAAGTTTGTGTTTCTTGTCTAAAAGGCTACATTTGTGTCATGATAGGATGACAGTTGCTTATAACTACATTCATGGACTAGCTAGGATAACTTTTGGTTGAAGAACATCACTTTTGTGTTGTTTTATGGGATTTATTGAATCTTTTGATCATCTTGTTCTTTTTTTGTGTATATATTGTTTTTCTTTCCAATTTGTATCATTTAGATTGGATTTGTAATTTTTTCTTCTTATGTTATGACTCCTTTTATTTTTATTATTTTTAAATTATGCTCAATCTGCAATTGTGTTTCTTTATGTTTATTTTCTCAACAGTGTTTGTTCATTTCTGTCAAGGTTGTTTTGACTTCTTGCAGTGACGAAAAGCTATGGATATTTCGGAGTACACAAGGATTGTTTTTGACAAACTTCAGAGATTGGAGCCTGATCATGCTACAAAGATCATCGGGTATCTCCTTCTCCGAGACCATGGTGAGCAAGACATGGTGAAATTGGCTTCACTGCCAGACCATTTAATTCGCGACGTGGCGTACAAGGCAAGAACTGAACTTCAAAGATTGGCCGCTAGATCAGCCATTCAGCCAATTTCACTTCCCACCGACTCTCAACAATGTTTAAGCCATTTGTCAGTAATCTCCCCTACTTCGGTAATCACCCCTGGCACTCCTACTTCACCAGCAAGCTTCCAGGTTCAATATCCCTATTGGGATCCTCAGTCTGCTAGCAATTCTAATGCAGAATTCATGGCACTAGGTTATTTTGATTCTATCCTAGAACTTCAAAAGCAGACACCTTTGTTCAGTTTAGAGAATCATATGGATACTATGAACTCCGGGACTGCTGGGATTGCTGATGATTACTATGGCTTAGATGCTTCATCAGCTAGTAATTTGGGTGAAAAAAATGGAAGGTTTGAATTTCCAGTTAAGACCTGTCACTATTTCAACAAAGGGTTTTGTAAGCATGGAAATAGCTGTAGATATTATCACGAACAAGGCGTCCCAGATATGTTCTCTCACATGTATGGAAATGATACTTTTAATGATGATCAGGTGATTTCACCTGGGTCACTAGCACAATTAGAGTCAGAAATTGTTGAACTCCTGAAACTAAAAAAAGGAGGTTCCATATCAATTGCTTCCCTTCCAATGGCATACTATGACAGGTACAAAAAAGTGCTGCAGGCAGACGGCTACCTGACTGAGAGTCAGAGACATGGTAAGTCTGGCTACAGTTTGACAAAGCTTCTTGCACGGTTGAAAAATAGTATTCGACTAATTGACAGGTGAAGACTTTTAATTTTCACATGTATTATTATGTTGTAAATTTATTGAATATTTCTTACTCCAATTTTCCTTTTGCAATGGTTGATTAGCAGGCCTCATGGGCAGCATTCGGTTGTTCTGGCAGAAGATGCTCCAAAGTTCAATGGAAAGGTAGATTATGGTAAATACATCAGTGCATCGCGACAAATATACCTGACATTTCCGGCTGACAGCACTTTTACCGAGGGTGATGTTTCAAACTACTTTAGGTAAACGAATGTAACCATAAATGAATGGCTCAAACTTCTTTGTAGTTAATTTTGTCATGGAAAATTCAAATTGCTTTAACATGTTTTCCTGTGTAGCACTTTTGGGAAAGTTGAAGATGTAAGGATTCCGAGCCAAGAGAGAAGGATGTTTGGATTTGTAACGTTTGATGATCCTGAAACTGTTAAAGTAATTTTGGACAAGGGAAATCCCCACTGTGTTTGTGAATCCCGGGTTCTTGTGAAACCTTATAAGGAGAAGCCAAAACTTATGCTCAGGTGAATTCCTTGCTGTTCTTCCTTTTGCCAATGAAACTTCATTGCTTTTGCTGAAAGCTTGAAATGACTATATAATATCATTAGAGAAGTGTTATTTGTACAACAATTCATAAAACAAATTTTACAACTAAGAGAGAGAAAAATATAGATGAGAGAGAAGAGTGAGATGTAATAAATGTTATGATGGAGATAGATAGATAGATACTAAATGTTGTTGTATAAACAGCTGTATGTATGAGTTGTTATATGAACAACACAACTCTTATGGTTAATCTCGACAAGAAGATTTCCCGTGTCTATCTCTAACACCTTGTTACAAGTCTTGAGTTTAGCATCATAGTTCCTCAAAGATATTAGCCTCAAGCACCAAAGCATGTTTAGTTGTGGTTAGTGGATGATTATTTGAAGTCTCAAAACTCATCTATTCACTTTTACTCTATATATCCTTTATGTCGTAAAATGAGACATTGACTAATGCTATTACCATGAATCAGTATTTACATTTTATGATCTTAGTAGCTGCTGAAGGCTGAAGCACCTTTTAACAAGATCCATTAATGTTGTTTTCTTATATGATTTTCAATTCGGATGCAGGAAGCACTCAGATAGAATCGAGCACTCTGCTTATTATTCACCACACTATGTAGACATTGACACTACCTCAAGTGAGCATGATATTCTTGGAACCTAGATTTTTTTCCTACCAGTCATGTATCAATTATGTCATTATGATATGCATATGCTCTTCTTTCAGTTTGTTTCCTTTTGTGTAAGAGGCCTTTGTACTAACACACAATTTTTTTAGTTCCAAGAAGTTGCAGGAAACCTCGATTTCTTAGGAGGCGGCTCGTTAAACAGCAAGAGGAGGCATCGCTTGAATTTCAGAGACGACGTTTTGCAGAGCTGCAACTGGCCAAAAAATCATTGTCCACTTCACCCCGTTTAGGCTTCAACATGGACGAGTTAAAAGTTTCAGATGGTGTGTAGTAATATACTATCATGGATTGCATATTTTTTGCATGACCAGTTTCATTACTGTTCTCTTTTCCTATCCTCGCTATTACGTCTCTTGCGTCTTTCATGCAGAACATTTCAATGTCCAGTCTGTAGAACCTCACAGTCATGCTCCGAATGACAAAGCTGGATATACAGATAACAATTACGCTGATGATGACTGGTATGAATCATTTTCTTATAGCTTTATCCTGATACACAACAATCGCTAGCCCACCTAATTATATTCAATTAATAGGTTATAATAATTTCTACACATTCTGCTATTCTATCAATCCCTTGCTTAAACCTCCTTAAACACTTGTTTCTAAATGTTATTAAACATGTCTTTCCTCAGATAATTTTACCAAGAATTTGACCACTTTCTTCTTTGTTTTACTCAT
>CM023948.1:25120339-25155363 GCA_013407115.1 Glycine latifolia | reverse complement strand
CAAAATCAGAACTTTTAAGTCTATTGTGTTGTTGGTACATTTATCTTGTTCCTGATGTCAACTAATTATGTTTCTATGTTTTATAAATATATTTATTATTAAATTATGTAATTGAAAGACGAAAATATTAAGTTGTTAAAATTAGGAATTTATTTGTAAGTAACTTTAATTTAATCTCTATGTCTAGGTGAATATAAATTGTGACTTTTTTGTTATTGTATGTTAAGTAAATGAGTTCTCTAACGTTAAGTGATAAAAGTTAACGATGAGACAGATTTATCTTGTTAATGTCTCACAATTTTATAAACAAAAATAACTATTTATCTTTATTCTTATAATATACATGCTAACAAAATTAAAATATTTAAAAATGTATATTTTACTTTATTATGACAAAATAATATAAAAATGAATCATTTTTAAAGTTCATACAAGCATATATACACTAAATTAATGCCTAGATGGTGTCTGTTTTGTTATGTCCATCACACCAAACTGGCCTAACTTAAGTTGCAAAGTGATGCGTTCTGGTTACATGAAATACTAAACAATTAACGTTGTCCCTACTTGATTATAAACATTCTGTTTCTCTTTTCTAAGATAGGAGTAGTCCTCACCTAAAGCTGTACCTAAAAAGGAGGCTTTACTACTTTAGTGTCACTGAAGCAGGGTTAAACAAATCAAAGGTTTGCCCATTTCAATCAACTTGGTAGGACTCTCTTGAGGTTGAGGGAATGTATGATTTAGAGCGTCAATAAGGCTTTGTTTGAGAGAGGAAATTTAGAGGGGAAGGAAGAGAAAGGAAAGGTTTGGATAGGAACATTTTCTTATTTGAGAGTTTTAATTTTTGAGGAAAAAAATTTAAGGATTTTTAAAACTCCTCTAAAATCCTCCAAAGTCTAGAAATTATTGTTTCCCCTATTTGAGGGGTTTTTAGAAGGTAAAGTAATAAAATTACTATCCTACCTCAACCAGTGTTAATAAAATTACTATCATATCCTAGCCAGTATTATTTAATTGAATTTAACTTTTTGAAATAAAGGCAAAATTGTAAAAATATCATATTAATTCTTCATTTCCCTCTTTTAATATATTTTTAACTCTCAAACAAGGAAGAAAAAATTTCACTCATTTTCTTTCTTTCCCTTCTCCTCCTTCTCCTTGAATCTCTTTCCTTCCATTCGCCTCCTAACTCCCAAACAAAGCTAAAGGTATAAATATATTTATCGTCGTAGGCAAATAGTGTCAGGAAAGAAAAAGTGTATCAATAGTTCTTTTAATAGTTGGCGGATGAATGCAAAACAAAACACATTTATATGCATGTAGTCTAGTGTAGGTATGATTGCTGAAAAAGTCGTTGTATGAGGAGAAAAAAGAAATATTATTATTACATATTCGGCTTCTTTAAATTCAATTTTATTTTTATTTTTCATTATATTATTTGTCACATTAATTTATCTATGTCTAGTCAGGGATAATCGGAAGCTCCTGCACTTCACTCGTCTGAGGAATTTTTTATTATCCATAAAAATAAAAAATAATATTAAAAGATTTCCAAACTCGTCTTAAGCTTTTGTAATTCCACTATTTGTAGCCCTTGTTTTCTTGTGTGACCCATGCTAGTTAGTTTTTATGTTTGCTTAAATTTTAAATGTTTAGTGAAAATTAAACTTTTAAAAAATTTGATTGTATTTTTATTATTTATATACTTTATACTCTTTTAACTGTGTGTTTTTAGATGGGCCTTCATAAGTCAGAAAAAAAGAAGATGGATCTTCATATAAGTGAAATCATCTTCAATTTAATTACTGTATAAGTAGGTTAGATCAGGAGTGGTAATGAATAAAACTAACTTAAAATTAGTTTGAAGTTTAATTTAATAATTAATTTATTGAACTTGATTCATAAATTAAATGAGTTAAACCTAAACTTAAAATTGTGCTAATTAAATGTGCGAAGGCATGTACTATAGAACTTATTTTTGCCCCATTATTCTATTCTCCAGCAGCTAGCAATAACAGTGGTTCTCATAATCTTATAAATCGTATATCAATATATGCCGGTACAAAAATTGCAGAGGACTTTAATAGTGATTATGCATGTAATTACCATTAATTAAAGATGTATGTAATCGCAATTAAAGGTAAATTTAGTGGAATACTTTTAGTGGGAGTAGCTTATATTGTGTAATAAATATATAAGAAAAAGTTTAATTAATAAGAGAGATAAAAAATAAAGTACAAAGTTACATAATGTATTTTATGAAATCTAAAATATTAATTATATTTTTTAATATTTGTATTAAAATCTTAAACATTGTATATAGTGGAACAGTGAGAGTATTTATTGATAATCAACAAAGACACATAAATCATTGATTATATATCCCCAAAGGTACAGTCATTTACAACTCTTGTTATGCATTCACCTATATCCACCCATCTTAAGTAGATTTCAAGAGCCAAAGCTCCTTTGTTGTCTGTTTGTTCTCTCGACAACGCGTAAAGATGGCTAGTGAAGTTGACAACAACTTCTGTTGTTGTGATTCGTAGGGTTAATGGATGGAACGGTTTTTAAAGGGATTTTTTCTTCTTAATATTTTCCTTTAGAGATAATCTTGTCGACCTGAAATCTCATGAAAACATTATTAAATATCAGATTCCTCTTCTGACGAAAACTCAAATTGTAATTGACCACATTATGGTACATTATCTCCTTTTGTTAAACTCAAACTATGAGTAAGGATATTATTTTTATTTCTATCATTTTTATGTAATTTTCTCCAGAAATCTAATTTAATTAGTAACATTTTCCATGGTTAATGTCTTTCTCCCGTTTGTGCAGCACACAATTGGCCAGAGAAGTGCGAATATTGTTAAAAACACATTTTTTTTAAGTACTTTCTTTGATATATTATTTTGTATTAGGTGAAATTCATACATGGGTTTCATTAATTTGACAAAGTGAGTCATATATTTAGAAGAATTCAAATAAAATTTAACCATATATATGAAATAAAACGGAGTAGACCTTGAAGTCACGTGAGATGCTAGCGTACGTGGAACGGTGGAAGAGAAGTTTCATTTTGTATAGAAACAAAATCAAAATATAATTGTTCACATTTGCAGCGTATACTCTTTTTTTTTTCTCGCAAGCGTACCACTAGTCTAGCTACTACTATCTTTTGTTGCCAGTTTTCCAATATAATAGGAACAGATAAACTCTTCTTTTGATTTAGATAAATTATATCTGTTACCAAGAAGTAGGTTATTAAATGTGTTCCATTTTTATCTTTATATTCAAACTCACTATCTATAACGTTTTAAAGATTGATCATGAGAAAGTTTTTTTTTGCTTCCCACACTTATCTTCATGTTTGAACGTTAATGGGTAGAGTTCTTTCTATATAAATAAGACACGTTAGCTTATAGTTTTGGGTCGTTAAGCCTATTTCTCTCTTCGGAAGTGAATAAAAGTTTAGAAAATTTGAGAGAAAGAGGTCATGGATTTAAGTTTTCTTACTGATAAACAATTAATAATTAATATTTATTGATATAAAAAAAGATTTAGAAAAATTAAAATCCAATAGGTCTAGAAACATACAAATTCTTTTCACCATATCTTTGAATTTGGTGTATGAGTAATATGATGAATGATTCATTTAATAGATATAAAATAAGCTTTGATGCCATATTGAAATTAAAGGACATAACTGAAAATTTTTGTATTTTTCTTCATTTATAAATATAAAAAGATAAGCTAGTAAAAAGAAAAAAAAATCAAAATTCAGTGCACCCCTACGACCCCAAAAACCGAAGATTAACTGAAGATATTTCTTCTAACTGAGATGTTGTGGGGGAGCAAACTGAAATCCATGACACAGTAATGCAAATATACATCATCAAAGACTCAGATATCAACACAATAGAACTTGAAATAAGCAAATTGCCCAATTCAACAGACAAGTCATAGCTTCCAACACCAAGACACTTAATGTCAAAATAATCCTTAATAGTATAATTAACTAACAAAATGATCCACGATGTGATATAATATTAAGATATTAATTAAATTTTACATTAATTAATACTTTTACTCAATTTTGTTTTATTTATATATTGTTTTGGTGAATGTTGTTATATATATTAAATTCAATTATTAAAAAATTTCACCATAAATTTGTTAGAACGATAATAATAATAACAACTAAATGAAAGGAGGCAAAAAAAAGTAATAAAAGCATATGAAAATGACATATATAATATTATTATATCTTGAAATAAAAAATAGAACAAACTACTCTTACACTGGTTTATATAATCCACTGCGTGTTACTTTTGGACTTCAATATTTTTTATCTTATAAATAAATTAGCTTTTATTTTTGTTTTAATATTTTTTATGATTCATATTTATATAACAGTTAAGTCATCCATTTTTTTTAGTTTTCCATGCATCCGTCTATCCTTTACAAAAATACCTTTTTTCAGATACAACTTTTACAAAAAATACTTATGTGACTGACAAAGCTTCATCTCGCATTACCACATATTCATTTGTATTTTAAATAAATAAAAAATAAACATATTAATTCAGTGTTGGAGTTCTTACGCATTTTCATTTTAAAGTTAAAAACGTCACAAAAATGATCGAAGAAAATTAGAGAACTAGACAAGAAAAATGATACATTTGCATGCACGAAAAAAATATTTAAACTTTTTTCTAGCATAGAAAGTGCTTATTTATTTATTTTTTTTACGAAAAAAATTGGATTTAAAATTAAAAGGATGGGAGAGATGCAATAAAACGAGTAAAAGAGGGTGAAACCGCGTGGTGACCGTTCCATGGAGCGCCAGCACATGCATGATGCATCATTACAATGTTTAGCATTTCAATTCCATGACGTGTCCATGTCATTCAACCTCACTTTTCTATTTCTATTTTAAATAAATTAAGTGCCAACTAAATTTTATTTTAATTTTTTTAATATTTCAAGAGTTTTACACTACTTGCTTTTAAAACATCACAACTTCAAGTTTTGATAATTATTGCATGAAAAATAATTAGTGTACACTTTTGTCTATAAAAATAATAAGTTTTATTGTTTAAAGAAGATGCTTCATATAAATTGATTTTTAAGTGTCAACTTGTTGACAAGTTATATTACTGAATTTCCAGCTTATAAGAAAAACTTTAAATAAAAGAGTTAGTTTGTGCTAATTTAAAAACTTTCAAGAACTAAAATCAATATACTTGTCATTTTCTGGGATTAAATATGTCAATTCCTGGAAAAATGTCCCCTTTTACATTATGTTTTAATTTTCTTTACATTTTTATTTATTTATTTCATGTGGTAAAATGTTGAGCAACGAGCGAGAAGGAGCAAAACTATAAAAGAATGTTTTCTTAATAAAAAGATTGGAATTTAAAAAGAAAACAAAAATTGGAAATAAGCGAGACTGCGTATGCATTGAGAGCCCATGTAACTATGTTATGATCTGTTGTAAGCAGTAACACATTGATCTTGTTTATCGAACTTTGGCTGGGTTGAGAAAACACTTTCTCATGACCATAAATTTGGAGAGAAATTTGTTATTTGGTTATTCTATGCTTATATACTTTTTTATTGTAAAAGGTAGTTAAGTAAAAATAACTTATATTAAGTTATATACTAAAACGATATAATTTAACCTGATAAATAGTAAACTGCATACTTCTTTCAATTTTTGAAAAAAGTAAGAATTGAGAAATGTTTGTTCCTCTTCTGATCTAAAAAAAGGTGCAAATTTTTTCTTTAAAAAAGTTTACATACAATAAAACTTATACTAAAAGCACTTAAAATATGTATTTATGGATCAGTTTGTTTAAACATAAAAAATAATTTTAAAATAAATATTTTTTAAATAAACATAATTTATTTCTTAAAATAAGTATAATTTTTTAAATAGAAATAATTTAAACAAACACAAAAAAAAACAGAAAATTACTCATTTTATTAATAAATAAACTTAAACAAACTAGTTATATATTTAATAAGATGACTTTTAATTGTAGACTATAATAAAGTTGATATAACCCTAATGATGTAGAAATATATTACAAATTAAAAATAATAATAATAACGCATATGTCTCTTTCTTATCTTAAAAGATAGAACATGATAGCTTTCTTTAATTAAAAATGTCAATTTAACGATCACCATCTTCGTTACAAAACATTTGAAAACGTAGATCAAGTAATTTAATAAATAAATAAATATAATATTACAAATCCAAAGATATTCCAGAATAATTGACGAGAATAAAAACAAATCGTCAAATTCATAATAAAAAAGTTAACAAAGCTTAAATCATAAATAGGATTGTGATAACGTGACAATAAAATCAAAGTCTATATGTAAATTAAGTGCGATGTTAGAGTCAAAAAAGTAATTTGACACAAGAAGGAGACTTTCTATGTTGGCGTCCATATAAAATGGCAAAAATGCAATTCATAAGGGACCAAAGCTCCCAACAACCGTTGTGACTTGCCATGTGTTCCAAGATATAATCTCCAACTCCAAAACAAAACCTCTTTACATGACACATGTGTATGTGCATAATAAATTCTCTTTCAGTTTGAGGTGCAAATCCAACTTGGTCATCACTGGTTCTGAGTGATCTTGCCTCAGATCAGGTTTTTTGCTTAGGTGAGAGAGCCTCAGAAACTATTGCACTTCTCCCTTTTTTTCCTGGTTTGTTTGATTGATTGATATCATGAAGTGTTTGTGCTTGCTAAGTTGATGTCTTGATGATTGTGCTCCATCCTTTTTCAGTATCAGAGAGAGAAAAAAGTATTATTTTTCCTTCTTTAGTTGTTCTGATTGAGTTTGTGAAAAAGGGTTGTTGTTTGAGTTGATAGTCATGGCATGTTTAACATTGAGAAATTATTTTTACCTCTTTCTGGATTATAGTTATGTTTTGCCTTTGCTTTTCAATTGTTGTTGGGGAAAAATATTATAAATCTGTGTTTTTCTAGTGTGTTTGAATATGGATTTGAATGCATGCATACCTTCAAGTGGTAGTTTCTAACCAAGGGCAATGGTGGTTAAATGTTTAAGGTTTAGAACTGTTTCATATAAACTCTTTTTTTTTCTTTGTGTTAATTGAGCTCATGGTTTAGAGTATACTCTCAGAATTGAAAACGATGTACAGCATGAGGGAGCCTTTTCTGAAAAACTTAATCTTTTTACTTTCTCCATTAAGGATAAATAAAGAAGAAAAAGAAAAAGGGTCTTGCTGCAAGTAGCAGTAGGTGTACCAAATTCATTATATAGTCTAAAGTTTTATCTTTAGTTTACTTTTTTATTTTTTATTGCATAAATTTGAAAGCACAGAAGCATAAACTGGCTGGTGATTGCCATGAGTAATCAAAGGGGTGCTGTGCTGACAAACTTAAATATTCAAATAGACTGGTAAATTTGTATTTTAATGTGGAGGTTGAGAACTACTATATTCTGCTCAGGTGGATACTGAAAGTTATACACTGTCTCTTTTGGTGTGCTGTTTATTTTTATAGTTATATCATGAATCTGGGAAATATAGACTGTTTTGTCAAGAAGCTTACCCTTCTGGTTTTGAAATGCAACCAATCTTAATAAAAACTTCACATCCCAATTCTTACTATTTTCTGACACTTATGTGAATAATGCATCCATTATGCCTTTACACCTAACCTCAAGGAATAACAAATTTGGGCAACAACCACTACATTACATTTTTCAATCAGTATCAATAGAGTGTGTCTTTGTTTTCCTTTTTTACAGTTTCAGTTATCTTTGTTAACTATCATGTTTGTCTAAATTTTTTTCTTAGCCTTCTGCAGAACAACTCAGATTTTCAGTGCACTGCTACTGCCAAGCAGAAGTTAAATTAGTGTGGATAAGGATTGCCACGCTTGAAGAGTAGAAGCAATCATTCAGCAGTTTTTGTGTCAAAATATTTTGCAGCTCGAATATATCAAAGAACTGGGCTCATTCTCAATGCAAACACCTCAGAATCATAAAATTTCTTATGGCTCTAGTGGGTTCTATGTTGAGCCTGTGCAAAATTTGGAGTCATATTGCATACCATCAAGCGAGAACATAGACAATTACTCTTCCTCTGATAACAGCAGCCAAACAACCTACCCTTCAGTCCAAACTTTAGAACAATATTGCACCCTTGAATCTGCTTCCACAGGCAACAGTTTCCCTAGCCAAAATTCTCCACCTGCTCTCAGTTTCTCATCTAACAATAGCCTGTTGTCAAATCTAGAGTCAAACTCATATGTGTTAAGGCCACAGCATTCTCTTGAAATTGCTAGTGGCTCACCTGAGGATGATTCTTATTTGACGCATGACCTTAATGACCTGACACATAAGATAAGAGAGCTGGAAACTGCTATTTGGGAACCTAATGCAGATATGCTAGATATCTATGATACCGTAATTCCAGAACCTGATTCATTTTTGTTAGAGGCGGAGAAGTGGAAGAAAATGACGGAAATGTTATCTAGAGGGGATTTGAAAGAGATGCTTTATATGTGTGCAAAAGCAATGGCTGTGACTGATAGGGAGACAACTGATTGGCTGATGCCTGAGTTGCGTAAGATGGTGTCCATTTCGGGCAATCCAATTCAGCGATTGGGAGCATACATATTGGAGTCCTTTGTTGCAAGGATCGGCGCCTCAGGAAGCACAATCTACAAATCCTTGAAATGTAGTGAGCCTACGGGTAATGAACTACTTTCATACATGCATGTACTTTATGAAATTTGTCCGTACTTCAAGTTTGGGTACATGTCAGCAAATGGAGCAATTGCTGAAGCTCTGAGGGAGGAAAGTGAAGTCCACATAGTTGACTTTCAGATTGGCCAGGGAACCCAGTGGGTGAGCCTGATTCAGGCTCTTGCTCGCCGCCCTGTAGGCCCCCCGAAGATCCGAATATCAGGTGTTGATGACTCCTATTCGGCCTATGCCAGGGGAGGAGGGCTTGATATTGTTGGGAAAAGGTTATCCGCACTTGCACAGTCATGTCATGTACCCTTTGAGTTCAATGCTGTAAGAGTACCTGCTACTGAGGTGCAACTTGAAGACCTTGAACTTCGCCCTTATGAAGCTGTGGCAGTGAACTTTGCCATTAGTCTGCACCATGTGCCAGATGAAAGTGTGAACAGTCACAATCATCGTGACCGATTGTTGAGATTGGCTAAGCGACTGTCTCCTAAGGTGGTGACTCTGGTTGAGCAGGAATTTAGCACCAACAATGCGCCGTTCTTGCAGCGCTTCGTTGAGACAATGAACTACTACTTGGCTGTTTTTGAATCAATCGATACTGTTCTTCCAAGGGAGCACAAAGAGAGGATTAATGTGGAGCAGCATTGTTTGGCTCGTGAAGTTGTCAACTTAATAGCATGTGAAGGAGAAGAAAGAGTTGAACGTCACGAGCTTCTGAATAAGTGGAGAATGCGTTTCACAAAGGCTGGATTTACACCTTATCCATTGAGCTCCGTTATTAATTCTTCAATCAAGGATCTTCTGCAGAGCTACCATGGACACTACACTCTAGAAGAGAGAGATGGTGCACTATTTCTTGGTTGGATGAATCAAGTTCTTATTGCATCTTGTGCTTGGAGATGAAAATCCTATAACAGTTCATTTTTGTTACTCCAGGCTTCTAGTTAGGTTATGTATCATCCTTAACTTCTTCATAAAATTTCTCCTCACTTCATAGTCAAATTACTATTTTGTAAGAGAGCTTTTTTAATCTTTATGTCAGCAATGCAAGTAATATCAAGAAAGACTATATATCCTGAAATTTTCTGAGGTGTATTTTAGAACTTGTAATGCTTACCAAATATCATCAGAGTGATGCCAATCTATAACTACAAAGCATGTAAGATGAAATCTATAGCAAAACAATATGAAACTTCTATTTCTTAGCTCTTACTACAGTTCCATTTTCTAAGCTTAATTGCATTTCTTCTAAACTCAGAGCCTTCATATTCACCAGTACCACTGCAGCACTAGCAATTATCCTACAAACCCTCTCACTGTTCCTTATATTCTTTACTCTTCTGGTAACTTTATACACTAATCTCCATGCTACTTGAATTTAATTGAATATGGGAATATTATAACTTGAAAATGAATTGAATTATTTGGCATTAGTAACTACAAGATGGATCTCCACAGGATTTATAAGCTTTCTTCATAGATTTCCTTTGGCAGCATCAATTTTTGCCATAGAACCATTTGATATATGGATCTCCAATACTAACTGCTGTCAAAGTTTTGCAATTACCAGGACTAGTTAGCAACACAGATAGTGAAGACAAGGATAAAAACTGTTTCAAGAATGTGTACAGGGCTAACTGTTTCTTCTAAATATTCTATTACATGACCTGAACTTTCTGATTAAATTATCTGCAACACTCATGTTTCACAACTCACTCAATATCTTGAAGCGTTGAGGTATGTTGCTAGATAACCCCATTAGTTAGCCTTATAGGATACCACACGTATAAGGAGATGTAGATCCTCGAAATGTGAGAGCTCTACTTTTTCTAATAAAAATACGTGGTGTTCCATAACAATGAGGGTGTAACCTCCAAGAATTCTTATGCTCAATTCAGCAAGGGTCCGAATCAGGAGATGAGGGATGAAGCAAGGGTATGCGTCAAGAGGTGAGGGATGAAGAGATGCATAACTTTTGCTGGTGATGGAGAATATTTATTGGTATTTCCTTTAACCTTAGATAATGGGTGATGAGAATAATTTGTTATCTAATTGGGAGGTTATATGATAATCAGGCAGATAAGGAAATTTAAATATCTGGATCCTCCCAAACTTGTGGAGGGAAGTTAGTGCATATTTGTTTTGCCCTTAGAAATGTTGTTTTGCAGATCTAACGAATGAACGGAGAAGGGTACGTTTGTTGCCCCACCAATGGATTCCAAAACATACCTTTAGCATTTGGTTTGTGCAGGTTATATGCTAGAAGGGCTTAACTTGCTGAACCTAAGATGGATCTAGGCTAAGCCAGGTTTGAAACACGAGGTTTTACTATTGAGTGCATAAGTCACTTGGTAAGGAGAAAATGGATTACATGCAGACACGCATTCATAAATCAGAGATTGGATGAAGATCGAACAGTTTGTATTTTAAATGTGTATGTTAAGTCAAATTAATGAAATGATACAAGTCCAAGTGAATAAAAAAAAAACAAAACAGGCTCTATCACATATATTGTGAGCCTTGAAGTCACAGATGTATTGTGGGGTTAATGAAAGTACCAGAAGCAAATAATTTACAGTGAAACCGTGTTGTTGAGCCTAGAAATAACTATACGGTAGCCAGAGTTTTCCATTGGATGATCATTGACTCATTGCCTGTGATCATATTCTTCTTTTTCTGAAACTTAACTATTTCTTTGCTGTATGTTTCTGGCTTCCTAGGAAACATAGCGCGTATGGATTGAAATATATTATCACAAAGGAGTGGCTTAGTCAAATTAGTTGTCTCCTAGAGTACAAAGATTTCTGAGACAAAAAACATTAGAGACTTGTCTGTCCGAGACAAGTGCCTACTTTTTTGACTATTTGGTTTAAATACAAGACTTATATTTTCAATAGTGTTACTGTCTTCAGTTGATTTAAATTTAGTAGTAACATTTCATGCCTTTTAGTTACACTAGCAATATGACATGAGCTAGAAGCCAAGAACACATGACTTACAAAGTATTTATATTAATTCCTTTTAAAGCCATATCTAAAACAAGACACAAGATACCAACTCTTACTGTCTGCAGTGCACCCCTTGGTCTGAAAAGTTGCCCCACAAATCAATGACACTGAAACATTGTTGTGACCTTTTTGACCATGAGTTATTTCACTGAGCATTAATTTTTACATTTACATATATTTGTAGCAAATGAAAGGATTCAAACAATCAAACTATTTATTTTCTTTTCTTTTTTGAGGAAAAGAAGAAAAGAAATTTTTTGCAGCTTCAGACTTTAAGTGGCTTTTCCGCAACTAGTGCTATTTATCACATCTGAACCTGTAGATTCAAGTTTTATTCAATCTACAGTGACTTTTAAGTGTGTTTAGGTAAGCATTTATGAAATTGATTTTGCAAAATTAATTTTAAAGTAAAATCAGAAGTGATTAATGTTTGAATTCTTTATTCTAATAACAAATTAGCAGTGAAACTGAAAAAAAAACTGCATCCAGTATAAACTATCTAAAGTTACTTCAAATACAAATCAATGTTATATCTAAAATCAATTAATCAACGTGAATTCATGAAACCTGACATGTAAACATTTATCTAAACTCACTAACATGAATCCAAACCCAAATCAATTTTAAATCCATAATCAATCCATCAACATGAAATGAAACTAAACATGTAAATATTTATCCAAATTCACATGTTTTATACCCATGTTTTAATCTACATTTTCAAACAAACAATCCACTTCTGGCCAAAAGTTAGTGAGGGTAGCTTCTGCGTCTCTTTTGGATTTGACTTGAGTTCAAAACATCTATTATACCACAAGTATTCGCTTCACAGTAAATAGTATGCATAAAATAGTCTTAAAAATCAAAGGTGTACAACTTCAGTGTTAACTCGTGCTTTCCATCGAATTCCACTAATATCAAACACAATAAATAACACCAACTTCTTTTGTCATGCGGGGTATGTATGCCTTAAACCAAGGCTGAGCAACTCGGGCTACCGTGAATTTACAGTAATCCTATGGAATTAAATCCAAGAGTTCAAGAACAGGCTAGAAGCTACTTCTTATAAATAGTTGAATCCAAACACTTTTACAAGGTTTTTTGTTGAAGCAACTTTGGTATAAGCTTCATATTTGTACAGAAGAAATCTGTATATAAATTATACAAACATCAATTAGATTTAAGAGTCCACCTGAAGGGGCACAGCTACTGCTAATTCTGCTAAAGAGCAGCTCTTATCATATAAAGATATGAACATAAAAGAACTATCAGCATTTCCAAAGAGAAAATGAGGAGCTATGCCTTTAAAGCTTTACCCGCCGAAAAAGAAAAGGCAAAATGGAACTCAGAATTTAATTTTATTTAATTTTTTGTTTTACAAACAATTTCAAGGACCCATTAGTATTCTCCCTATGTTCTGAGGGCAAGGATAAGCAGAATGGTTTAAAGATGGACCATCACTTGGATTTTCTTTAGAACCATATGGGTTAGAGTTGTTATTTAGAACACCAAAGTACCCTGGCGCCGTCGTAGTATGAACGAACTTGAAATTGGAATTGCTGGTTTGAGTTTGACTATCCCCAAATTCAGAAAGCATCATTCTTCCTTGACTGTTTGATGTGTTTTCGGCAGCTGGGCTAATTCCCATCCCAAGGTCAAGGCTGATGGTATCACTTTCTTCGGGCCTAACTCTTGTCATTCCACTTGCACTTGCTGGTCCTGCCATGTCATGGCAACTATTCCTTGCAATTGGTACATCATGATTGTGTTTCCCCTCATACGTGGTAATCACAGCTTTTGGATCATGAGATGCCCTCTCCACATGTTTTCTAACGGGGCAACCGGTGTTTGTGCATTTGTAATAACTCCTGAATAATAATGTGAGCATTATAAGAAACAAGATTACGTAAAAATATGCAGCACCACATTGTTGTCAAATAGCAAAAAGACTCGGTTGACCAGCCAACTTCATCAAGGTTCCATGTACACACATTTCATTTACATTCCATGTTTTGAAGTTTTAGCCAAAAAAACAACATAAGATTACACTACAGAGGAAAAACAAGATTAAACACTATAGTGTTGACAGCCATATTAATAATCTTCTCATAAAATAGAAAGGTATGAGATTTGAGATGCATGAAAGGAGTAGCACTAGCAACCGGTTTGCATCTGCAATCTTACAGGTCATTCTTAGGACAACTATTACAACACCAAAACTGGCAGAACATAATATAGTTCAATATATAAATACTTCCTCCCAAGTGCTGGGCAGCTTCAGAAAATTACATCAACATTAAAACAACAGACCTTATTGTAAAATTGGGGTCAACTATGCCAATCCTTGATAAAAACTAATAGCAAGTCCAGACAGTTGGGTTGAGATAAGAATACTTGTTTCAGTTGGGGGTACATGCTTATAAGGAATGCATGTTTTCAGACAACGGGAAAATAACAGCTAATATTTTATTTCCAATATCATGACGTAGAAAAGAACAACAATATTTGGCTAACATGACGGCATACAATGAAGGAAAAAAATTTATAACACATAAATCCTAAAATCTTGACAATCATTAGATAGTACAAAGCCTTCATTTCCAATCATGCAAACCAGTGGATATCATACTGCCTTTACTTTTCCCCTAAATTGCCTTATAACTTACTATTAGTCTACAATCATGACCATACTAACATTGATATATTTTCTCTGGGAGTATAGGAGCATCAACACATATTCATCCACACGTTCTTGATATCCAAGTATCTAACAGTATACTATTAATGTCGCACGAACCTCTCAGTTGACATTTCTTTGCACATTCTTAGCAATAGTGCTCTTACAATCAATTTGCTTCCTTAAACATAATGTATTTGACCATTATTACAATTTCTTTTTAACCCACCATCACCAACTTTCCTTAATATAAATACCATGCTGGTATATAACATCAATATCCCTCACATCAACATCCTACTAATGTAATTTCGCAATTATTTCATATTTGAATTTCATGAGTCAAAAGAGAACAATACAATCTCCTTAATGAAATATTCAAAATGCTTTGGAATAAATCTGTGTAAGCAGATTTACAATTTAGAATATGCATCATTTCAGAATATATTATAGTAACTACTCTCTTTCCCATTCTAGAATATATTATAATACATCACTCCTCTGAGTGAGATGAGGTTGGAGGTTGTCTAACCCTTCTTTACAGTAAGCAAAACACTAAAATAGTTTAATAATATACATGCCAAAACAGCCTTTGATAAAGAACATCTTTTCAAATTTCAATTGGATATCATCAATTTTGATTATGCTGTATAGTCATCAATGAGAGGACATACCTAGGGTTAGGATTGCCTCTCACCACCTTCTGCCCATACTTGCGCCAGCGGTAGCCATCATCCAAGATATCAACCTCACTCAGAGTTTGTACAACAACACGTGGCTCCCGGATAGGCTTAACTACAGGAGTGATGTCAGCAATTCCAAGATCCATTTTTCTGCTCAACAAAAACTTGTGATCATCAGCAATTATACATAAGCAGCAGAAAGAAACTTAGAGCTTTGGGAGAAATTGTCAAACCTTCGCTTTGAGAAGCGATCATCATCATCAACCTCATCATTATTCCGGTTTGACAAAAACCCCGAACCATCTAGATCTCCATCATTTGTTGCTACAGGCGATAACTCTGGTTTACCATCAGGCTCAGCCAGGTGAGACCCCTGGCCACACATATTGGATCCTTTGTCTACAATTCAAGAATTAGAAGAAAAAGAAAGCCACATTATTTAGTTTACATTAAGTAGGAATAAAATGGAATCAATAAGAAGCATCTAGCAGGTATTACCATCTCGGCTAGTCAAAGAAGCTTTATCAGATCTGTCTTCTTGCACAGACATAGTTCCAGCAGAGTAACGGCGGTTTGGTTGAGGTTTTGGATGATCATGTGTTCCCTTGTAAATTATCTCAGTGATTTGCCCATCATGGGAGCGTTCAAATAGTTTCTTAACTTCACAGTTAGGATGTGTACATTTGTAATAACTGCGTGGAAATTCACTTCCTTTAACATGTTTTTGCCCATATTTTCTCCAGTTGTATCCATCATCAGATACTCGCTCAGCTGCAACGGTAAGTCCATTACCTCTATTGTCAACTTGTGATGCTTGAAGCCCAGTTGTTATGTTGCTCCTAGGGTTCAATTCATCCAAATCACCTTCAACACAGGCATTAGCTCCTGAGCAATCCATTTGAACAGGTGATGATAGACTTAATTCATTTGAAGGGGAAGCTGACTCATTTTTTACTAAGGTTGATGAATCAAAAGCTTGAGCTTTTCCTTGATCGTCTATTTGAGTAGATTTTTCACTTGCCTGGTTGTCAAAGTCTGAGGGAACCTTAAATAAGTGAATAGCATTGAGTAAGTACCATGCAACCAGTGATCTTCAAAACAACATTAATCAAAGCGTGAAACATGACAACCAAATCTGTTTCTAGGTAACACTTTTAAACCCCTGTGCATCCCCCAGCCCTAATAGTTAAAAGATTATAATACTTAGGGACTGATTTAGTCTGGTATGACAATGGCAAAGTGATGAGTAGCAGCAATATATTTAACTACTTATCCTATCCCGTTGACAAAGTGATCAGATATATTCATCAGTTTTACTAGAAGTAACATCAAGTAATTCATTACCATATTTGATCTATTGTGTGGTTTAAACTCAAAGAAGCTAGGTTTTCTCTCATCGATGGTATTGCTATTGAAGCACACAGTGGTTACGGGAAATGTAGCAGATGCAGCAGAAGTCATGGAACCATATGCTGTTTGATGAAGCAAAGAAAGGGATCCTGTAGTCGGTGAAGGTTCCACCTGCAGGATATACAAGAAAGTAATATATAATCTACAGCCCTCTAACTTGGCAAATCAAATATATAAACATATAAACTTAAAAAGTAACAGGAAGTTTCAGAAAAAAAACAGTAGCCAATGGACCATGAATAATAACAGACAGAAAGTACGTATGCAATAATCTGAGTTAACCACAAAAACGAGCAGACTTTTCAGCTATTTGTGTGAGACCCACTTACAATTGAGCAAATACAAAGTTCATGATTTTCTATTCACGATAGCATTGCATGCTGTTCATTTAGAGTTTATACGACATGATAGCCCAGTGCATCATGACATGTGGAAGTTATATAAACACAACTCAGAAAAGCCGTTCCCACGTCAATATTGCACAGCATTCTGCACAAATTAGGACCACCCACACTATTACATCAAGATTTTGTAAAATCTTGATGTATTTTTGTAATTTCACAAAAAAAAAAAATCTTGACCCACAATCTTTCTGACATTCCTCATGCTATTCCCATGTCAAGCCATACAGAACTAAAATGGATCCACTAATCCTTGGCAATGCATTTATTCTTTTGTTACACACATACCACATACAAATAGGGAAAAGGAAAAATATTTATTGTAAAACCTGCAATGCAACACGGTTGAAAACAAAAAGGGATAGCACCGACGACGCAAAAGGAAGATTCAGTATGTGAAAAAACAACACTGACGCAAAAGAAAATGAGAATGCTGAGAGATCCTAATAAGAGAAAGCCATATTCCAACACAACACCGTATTGAGCATAAAGCAAAGAATACAGAATTCAATAAGACCAAGCATCAGAATCTCACGATCCCAACATAAAGCAGTAACCACCCATATAATAAAATCTATCAAAGTGAAAAAGATCAAACACAAAAAATGGGCCAACCCTAATTACAAAAATTAAATTAAAATAATTAAAAAGAAAAACAAAATTAGCCTTAGCCACCAGATTAAATAAGCACATATACTCACTCTGTCACACACACATCGAATTTTCCATGAAACAAACAGCATCTTCAATTCATCAACATTTAAATCACGCCATTTTTTATTTAAAAAAAAATATATTCCTTCCAAAGCATAATACTGCCCCATATGCCCCATTTGGATGCCCTTGGCATTTACATGAAAATCACACCGAAAAGAACTATTTTTTTATACGCCACTCACACTGGATGGACTTCAACTCACTCGGGTCAAGTAAAAACATTTAAACACACCTTTGACCAAGTTCAACTCAAAGATAAATTTTTAAAAATAAAAAAAACACCCAGAAATAAAAATCACATTTTGCCAACGAATTCACTTACCCATTTCATTCTTTATTCTTTTTCGGAGCAATTTAACGGATCAAACCCGAACCATGAACCCAGCCCCAAAAATGAGAAACCCTAGAAAATTAAAAAAATTGAAGGCAATCATTGACTACTGAGTACTAACCTTCATGTTGGAGAGCAGCACCGGCGACTCGAGAAACGACGTCGGACTGAGCCCCGGCGAAATCGTGACACACGGCGAGCGCGAGATCGGGAGCTTCGCCGGCGACATGAGCTTGTACCTTGCTCCCGCGGTGGCCGGAGCAGCGTCGGTGGCGGAATTGGGCCGATTCGGATCGTCGGAGAAGGCTTCGCCGGCGTCCATTGGGGTGTAGAGAGAGAAAGTGTCTCTCTGTGTGAAAGAGAGAGGGGGGGTTGTTAAATCAAAGGAGAAGAAGATGGAGGTCGAGATGAAAGGGCAAAAAGGTCATTTCATGGGAAGGGTATGTGTGTGTGAAATGTAAATGTGGAGAGTGAGACTTAGTTTGACTTGTAAGGATGGATCTCTCATCTCTCTGAAACTGAATTGTTAATCTGTGTTGAGTCATTGGGTTTTCATTTTAAACGTTTTCTCTGTCATTCTTTATTCTCTCTCTCTGTTTCAATCCTCGTCGTGTGTGCTGCTGCTATGTATATACTACTCCTCAACTCCACCCCCCACGTTATACAACTTTCTTAGCAGTAGTGCTAACAAGATAGGACTTTTTAACGTATTCTTTTATGAGAAAAAATTATAAATTAATCATCTAATTATAATTTATCATATATATAATAAATTTATTAATTTTTAAAATAATTATTTTAAAATAATTTATAATTAGATAATATTATAAATTTATTTTACATAAACATTAAACTCTTCTTTTATATATATATATATAAGTAATGAAAAAATTATAAAATTAAGAGAGAAAAAAATCATTGAATAAGATATGAAACTCATTAAATTATGTAATTTTTAATAAATTTCAATTAATATTAATCAAAAATTGTGTTGGATAAAATTAATTTTATTAAATAGATAAAAGAGAATAATATTAATATTAAATTTAGAAACTAAAGTAATATTTATTAAAAATATTGATTAAAAATTAATTAATGTTATATTTAAAAGATAAATATAATACCTATTTTGAAATAATTTTTTTATTAAATGATATACTTATTTTAGGAAGAAGGCAGTAAAATATCACTACATGGAAAAAGATACGCAATTTGATGCATTTTAATATCGTACAATTTGATACTTCTTAGTATTTTTTTAATTGATGAAACTCACGTGTGATTATATAATTTATAATGATTTTTAATTAATAATAATAAATGTGTTTTTTAAGTCAGAAGTATTTTTTCATTAAAAATAAGACTCAAATCCTACACATTTGGTTAAACTAAAATAATTCCATACTAATAAATTTATGTATTTGGTGATATAAAAAAATGCTGTTGAAAGAGTATATTAAAAATGTATGAAGAACATTTTTCTTTTCACAATAGAGTTTAATATCCTACAATAAATGATACAAGTGATTAGTAATAATTTGTTAGGACTAAAACTTAAAAAATAGAAGAAAATGAAACAAAATAAAATTTTAATTGTAAGAACTAAAAAAATATTTTAAATAACATTAAATATTACAACTAATTATTATATTTAATGTTATTTGTAATTCAGAAGATATTTTTAAGAGTATAATAAAATATATTAGAAATTAATATATTAAGAATTAGTCTATATTTCTAATATTTTTTATACATATATTTGGTAAAATTAGCTAAAAAAATTAGAGACATCACTCATGAGCTCAAAAGGAAACTCCCAAACTGATGATTGCATTATGGGAGAGGTAGTAAGCTTCTTCCTCAACTCCTCAAATGTCTCTTTGCAAGGTTAATCAATCACAAATTTTACATCCTTTTGAAGAAGCTTAGATAATGACAGTGCAATCTTGCTGAAGTCCTGGATGAATTTCCTATAAAAACCTGCATGTTCAAGAAAAGAACGCACTTCCCGCACAGAAGCGGGGTAAGGTAGAGAAGTAATAACATCAATCTTGGCCTTATCAACCTCAATATCTTTACTAGAGACCAAATGTACTAAGACTATATCTTCATGTACCATAAATGACATTTCTCAAAGTTAAGAACAAGGTTAGCCCCAATGCATCGGTCAAGAACTTTAAGAAACTATCCAAACATGCATCAAAAGAGGAACCATAAATAGTGAAATCATCCATAAACACTTCCATGCAACTCTGTAATAAATCAGAAAAGATGTTCACCATGCACCTTTGGAAGGTTCCATGAGCGTTGAATAGGCCAAAAGGCATCCTGGTGTAGGAAAATGTGCCAAATGGACAAGTGAATGTGGTCTTGTGTTGGTCCTCCAGTGCAATATGAATCTGCATGTAACCTGAAAAATCATCAAGAAAGAAATAATGTGATTTACTTGTCAACCTCTCCAGAACCTGGTAAATGAATGAGAGAGAGAAATGATAATTACGAATTGTCTGGTTAAGTCTCCTATAATCAATGCAAACCCTCCAACTATTGGCTACTCCAGTCAGAATCAACTCATTATCTTGGTTTCTCACAACAGTGATGTCCGACTTCTTTGGGACCACTTGGACAGGTGAAACCCATGTGCTATCTAAAATGGGATAGATAATTCCTATAGCTAGTAGCTTCAACACCTCATTCTTCACCACATCAAGAATGGTGGGATTATGCCTCCTCTGTGGTTGCCTTATCGGCCTAGAATCATCCTCCAAGAGTATCTGATACATGCATATAGAAGGATTTATTCCGGGAAGGTTAGCAAGTGTCCATCTAATGGCCTTATGTAGCCTCTCAGAACATGCAACAATTTCTCTTCATGTTTAAGTGATAGGATGCTAGATATTATGACTGGGAGCTTCTGAGCGTCATCTAAATAGACATATTTGAGGTATTTAGGTAGTGGCTTGTTTTGAACTCGACAAGTATACCGTTCGTTTCAAGTAATAAAGTGAGTAAGTAAAGTATCGTCTCCACAGGGATTGAATGCAATCTTATGTCAACTTAACGTCTTAGAAATTGGAAGATAATTAATAAGTTGAGAGAGTTTGTTGAGTTGTATTTAAGTAGCGTAAATGAAATGACAGAAATTTAACAAGAATGTAAGCAAATATTAATCGGATTTTACTGCAGTAGTGAGAGATGATTGTAGTTAAGCGCAATCCCCTATGATTCCTTCCTTCTATGCTTCGATTGATTATTAACTTGAATTACTTCTAATTACTCAGCTAATGTATTTTCCTATGAGTGGCTAAATCCTAATCCGTTAGTAATTTAACCCTTTGGTGAAATTAAAAACCCTAATCCCTTAGTGATTCCTTCTTAAACAAAGCATTAAGCAACACATCCTGAAATTGATGCAACTACACATCCCTATCCCTAGGCAATGTATAAATTGTTGTTTTACTCAATTCAGAAACTAGAATCCCAATATCCCTATTGTGAATCCTAACCCTAAACCTCTTAATAGAATGGTCAGTCCCAATTAAGAATAAAGCAATGAAGAACAGAATAAAACAAAGCAATTATGATAACTCTTATTAAAACCGATCAAGACATAGAGGAATTCTCATAGGTCCATGGCTCAACCACAATACAAGAATTTAGCCAAGCATACTCAGAACTGATAATATTTCCATTACTAGCATGTTCTTAGAGAGAATTTAAGAGAGGAAAAGAAAAGATTACACAGAGTTATATTTCTGCAATTCCTCAATGTTTCCAAGCTTCTCCCAAGGTCTTCAATGGCTTCACTGCAGTAGTGCTTCCAGAGGTTCTGTCAAAAGCTCCCTCTTTGTGACCCAGAGATCTCTTTTTATCTCCCAATATGTTCTAGGTCTAAATCCAGTAATGGGGAACTGTTCCCCCCAATAAATCAATTTCAAATCTTTTAAATCAGGAAACCCGAGCTCGTGGCGCGACTGGCGTGGCATCCCACGCTGATCGCGTGGGATGTTCGAGTTAAATAAGCTGCTCTGGAACTCTGGCGCTAATAGCGTGGATCCCCACGCTGATCGCGTGGGTCATTCGGGTTGAATGCTTGAGTTTTGATAGAATGGCGCGACTCGCGTGGATGGCCACGCTAACAACGTGACTTGTTCGAGCTGAGGGGTTGGCCTTTGGTAGTCCCACGCTGATCGTGTGGTTGGCTACGCTAACAGCGTGGCTTGTTCGAATTGGAAGTCTGTGTTTAAGCATCTGGCGCGACTGGCGTGGTGGTTGGCGCTACTCGCATGGGCTCTTCGAACTGAATTTGTTGATCTTGACACTTCTACGCTGATCGCGTGAGATTTAACGCTGATCGTGTGGCTTGTTCGAGAGCACTAGCTTGCTCTTTTTGCTTCTTTTCCTGTCTTGTTGGTTCCTAAATGACAATATAACTAAGAATTTAAATTACTATGCAATTAAGTAATAATATATCAATTCTATTCTAATTTACTCTTTCTTAAACAATTTATTAATCAATTAATCCTAAAACTACTATATGCTGGAAGCATATCATGGCTTCAGCTCCAAGGAAAGTGGATGAATGGTGGACGGCAAGGGAAGGTTGGTGGCTGATGGAAGGGAGATAGGAGAATCAACACCTGCATTTTTACAACACAATCAAAGTGAAGCGTAGAGGAAATCTTCGCACAAATACTACACACAGCAGCAAAATCATCACATATACAATTAAAAGACCCAATATCAAAATTAGAAAATTTAGAAAGTAACTCTATACAAATATCTACACTATCGATTGCAACATCAATGATATATATAAGGAAGACAAAATGTTCCTCTGCAGGATGCCTCATGATCTCAAAAATGTTGAAATTGATAACATCATCACCAAACTCCATGGAAAGAGTTCTTGCATGCACATCAATTTTGGTCCTGACTGTCATCAAGAATGGTCTCCCTAAGATCAATGTGGAACCATGGCTGAAAGACTCATTCTCCATATCCAAAATGTAAAAATCGACTGGAAAAATCAGATCATTAACTCACACCACCACATCTTCAATAACTCCAAGTGGAAGTATAACACTCCTATTGACTAAGTGAATGACAACACTAATGAGTTTCAAATCACCAAGTTATAATGACCTGTAAACTGATGTAGGCATAACATTAATGAATGCTCCAAGGTCAAGCATTGCATCTGTAAAAGTGCAATATCCAATAGTGCAAGGGACAGTGAAAGTGTCAGGACATTTGCACTTTTGTGGCAAGGTGGATGGTGGAATGGAAGCAACAATTTTGTTCTGTATAAGTACATAAACATTTCTACTCATCTTCACTTGCTCATTTCCCTTCAACTTTCTCTTATAGGTGCACAAATCCTTCAAGAATTTGCATATTTTGAAATCTGTTTGATGACATCCAAGAAGGGAATGTTGACTTCCATCCTCTTGAAAGTCTCAAGAAGATCATAATTAAGCTCCACTTTTTTTGTATGAATGAATGTAGAAGGAAAATGTAGATGAATATATTTTGGTGCAGAATCTGTTTTGGCACCATCATCAATTTTGCCATCAGCATCTGTTGAATTTGGAAGCTCCTTGTCACTCTTCTAGGTAATAGCACTCACATTCTTTGAATTAATAATTGGTTGTGCTCAGAATGTTGCTAGAACCTTGTTCTTGCATCTGCTGGACAGTAGTCAACTGTCCAATTATAAGTATTAAGTAAAACTAATTTTTGAAGTAGTTAAAAAGTGCAGAATTACTGAAAACAATAAAATCATGATTTATTTAAAAATGATAAGCAATAAATTTGATAAATATACTAAGGATAAAAATATAAAAATATAAAAAAAAATTGAAAGTTCTAGTATTTTAAAAAATATTATTTCAAATAATATTTTAAAAAACGTTAAAAGTGACTGTGCGGCTACTAAAAATTAAATTATTTACCGAACAACCAGATTAGATTTGTAACTAACTAAAATTTGTTGATAAACATATCCAAAATGACTATGTTTCTAATATTTAGGATAAAGAAACTGCACTCATTGTTTATTAATTATCAGAAGGACTTAAAGTAGTATTATTGTGCATTAATTGTATTTAGGATAACATACAACCTATATGATTTTACGAATTTTAAAAAAATTAGTGTGCATTGATTGTATTATTTAGCTGATTATAAATATAAAAATCATGAAAGTAATTTTTTCTCTCTTTTATCTGTCTATTTTGGAAGATAGAACATATAATGATATAAGTTGATGAATATAAATAATGTTATTGTTTATATTGAGCATGTAAAATATATAATTAATAATTTTCTAATATGTTTTTCATTAGTACTATTTTTTCATTTACGATAAGTGTATGAAGTATTTAAGTATAATTGAAAGGATGATTTTCAAAAAAAAGATAATAATTAATATATTTTTTGAATTTTTTTTTGCAGAATATTGCTTGAACTTTTAAATGAACAGATAAATTAAAAAAATGTTATTTCTTCAAAAAATTGACAAATAAAATCAAAAGAGAATAAAAATTTAATTTTTTTCCAAACAAAAGGAAAAAATAAATATTGTGTGATTCCGTAGTGCTTGGTACAGGTCATATCTTATATTTATGAATAAAATATTTTAAACCTGAATTAATTTAAATTGAGTTGAACAATCTATTCAAGAAGATGAAGTTTTCTTCAGAAATTACTACTTAATTCAAGAAAAATGAATTTCTTATTATTCCATAGTTAGTTCAAATTAAAGTATACAATTACGGTGGAAAACTATAATTATAAAACATTTTTAAAAACACTAACTATACTTTAATGGAAAAAAATCATATAACTTTAAAGAGAAAAGGAATAATGTGATCATAGTGTAAAAAGTTTTATATAACTATTTAATAACAATTTATATAGTTATTTAATCACAATTTATTATGTATGGTAAATTTTTTGAATTTTAAAATAATTTTTTTGAATTTTAAAATAATTATCTCCAGATAATTTAAATGATGAGTTATAATTAAATGAAAATTTAGGAGAAGATTGGTATTAAACTCAACTTTAAATATAAAAATGTAGAATTTTTGTAATGATAGTTTGATATGAAAGAGAAGGAAAAAGGGTTTGTGTGGATTTAACTTTAGACTTTTAAAAAAGTAATGTGGTAGATGATTTTGTCAAAGAATGGTTTCACTATTGGACAAAGATTTCATAACAAAATTATTCTTTATCTTTTTTTTCTCTGTTGTTGTTGTTTCTAGCTCTTCTTAATATCCGTCGAGAAATAATAAAAAAAATTGTTCTTTTGATTATCTGATTTTCTGGGCTAGGTAAGATTTGAAAGGGAAAAGTGGTGTGCCAAGTACCAACTCTATGTTACTCTTTACCACACAAAAAAGAGTTTGAATGATTGGTGCTGAACAGCAAATCAAATCCCTTTCTGCAAGTTGGAAGTTAAGGCCACACCAAAATTGGTTCCACAATGGGATAGATTCAAATAATTTATCAACATGGGTAGGAGGGTCAAGCTCAAGCAATCAGATCTTAATGCATGATTGTTTTATTTGTTATTTCTTTATTCATTTTATATTCTTTTTAACAAAACCTCAATTTCATCCCTAAAGTATTACTCTCCCTCCTAAATAGTTTCAAAAATAAAAATATATATACAAATAATCCTTCAACTGTTAAATTTAATTCTTCAAATATTAAAATATCTTTTAAATCAGTCCCCGAACTTTAGTAAAAATATATTAATTAATTTAAGGACTAAAGTAATGAATATTCAATACTTGAATGATTATTAATATAATTTTATTACTTTAGGGACTACTAAGAAGAGAAAATATTATTTAAAAGATTGGTGGTTTGTTCATAATTTTTTTTTATATTTGTTGTCTATGTTATTTGAACTTTGGTCTCTAGACTACAAATCAAATCAACCAAGCTATATTATCGTCGGCACTCCCTTGTATGATAAGTGTTACAACATACAAACAAGTGACCCATGAGTGAAGTTGGAAGTTGATTAAATGGATTGAACCAAAACTAGTTCACTATAGTAATTCAGGAGGCTTTTGGTGGGGTTGAGAGAGAAACAATGAAGTTGCAACTTTGGACACTGACTACAATTTTTATTGCGTCTATATGGGGCAATTTTTGACCCCTCCTTTCAAATTTGGATATTACTTCAACCTTCTGTCACAATAAATAATGGAATGTTGTCAGTTTTCATGGATATGCCATAAAATAAAAATTTGGAAAGAGTAAGTTTTGATATGTTGGTCTCATCACCCTTTTGAATCACTTATTTATTGATCATGGAGAAAATAGCAAGTTCTCAAAAAGTGGTTAAGAAGATAATTTTTGGTCCACATTAATATAATGGTTTATAGGCTTTAATAAAACATGGTCTAGGAAAGGGTAAGCTAAGCTATGTATTACCTGAGAGAGAAAATGAAAAAGAAAGGTGTACTTATGCCTATGATTAGGCGAAGATAAAGGAAAACAACCGAAAATCTAGGCCTTTAACGGCTTGAGAAGTGGTTAGAGTATAATTCTGCTTTCTTTTCTAATTCTTTACCACTTTTTTAATAGGGTATGAGGGTACCTCTTTTCTTCCTTGATGAATTGTACTAATATTAAAATGTGTCACATTCAATGCAATTGCATATGATACATTATATTTTTATCCAGAGTTGCCTCCATTCTCCCTCCCTCCCTCCGGTCTTTTCTATATTACTATTTAATAAACTTAAAGCATGAATCACTCATGTACCATAATAGTGCTAAACTACCTGCAATTTGTCTTGTTTTATTTAAAAGCTTATGTGCACTGAATATGTAAGATCAATAAAATTATCATATTAATGGAACTTTTATTGCAAGAATTTGATGTCATATTATAAAGAAATGTGATCTGCTAAAAGCATTATTACATATTGCAATTCTATAGAGGTAAATTCAACCATGACTTGAATAGATACAGAGCCTGACTGAAACTAAACGTATAATTTGAAGTTTGATCAAACTGCAAGCCAAATTATATATTATCACATTATATTTTTAACTCTTATAGTAAGAGATTTGTTTTAGATAGTAAAGTAAAAAAGTTATAGTCCAATTGGTAGGGGTTAAGGTAGCTTGCATGAGGTCCTAAAATCAAAGTTCACTGTCGTCGTTACTTAGCCATGTTACTTCTTTTATATTGAGTAATTAATTTTATCTTAAATTTAATTAAAATATAATTTTTTACCCTATTATCCAAACACATATTATCTTATATAATAAGTTTATTAACATTTAAATAACTATATTTAAAGTCATCTCGGTGATGATTTGCAATTGGTTGATAATATAAAATATTTTACATTAACAATGCATAATAATTATTTTTATTTATAATTTTACTCCTTTTAAATATTATTTCTTAATTTAACTTTAATTTGAGTTAAATTTTAAATCTTGATGCATGTCTTATCTTTCTTTTTTAGATGAACTTAATTTTGAAAATACTGCAATATTAATCAAACGTAATTTGAATTTGTTTTTTAATTTCAAATTTTGAAATTTACAACAATTCTTCTTATAGAGATAGATGGTGTAATGCATTTTTTGGATAAAAGAAAATGTCAACGTAATATATAGGAGTGTTAGAGTAATAGATTTCAAATACTAAATAAAGAAGACAAATGTAAAGATAAAAGTAAAGAAAAATAGCAGTGACCTACCTTTAATTTATGAGCATGATCTAACCTAGACTTAGGTGAATAAACTATAAACTCCCAACAAATGAACAAGTTACATATAAAATTTTAAATCTAATCATACTAAACCTTTTTTTTTATCAAAGTTTAATCATCTTCAGCCAGTTAGGTAAAACTGAATTTCAATAATTCAATAATGTTGTCGATGAATATATCAGCCCATCTTTTCTTATACAATAAATTTTTGAACGACTCAACATTCTTCCTTTATCTGAGATGAGTTTTTAGATGTGATCTGATCCACTACCATGTCAGTACATTATTAAGAGATTGAAACATTATAGATAAGTCGTAATAATCAATTTTCTTTCATAATTGTATGCCGCAATATATTGAGTGTAGAGGAAGATTGTCGCCATGAATGCATGTTCGGTCCCAATACATTTTTAAAATATGCATAGTTTATATTATGTTGTCATGGTGATTGTAGGGAAATGTCTAATCACGTCAAGTACATAAATAACTGTGACTTTATAATGTCGTGAAGCAATTCATTCCCAATTACTACAAGTTGGTGATAAGCCATTCATTTTTTTACAGATAACTTGTCCATTTTCTTCTGAATGAATGAAATTCTCAGCTCTAACTAGTAAAATTTTGTGGAACACATTGAGAATATGTCACAATAATCAATGTGGAATAAGTATTTTTCCACACAATGAAAACAAGGTCTCTCACTGGTTACATCACAGGAAAAAAGGTTGTGGCTTTTAAAAGGTGAGAGGCACAATCTATACAAGAAGTAGTAATACATACAAATCCTTTCATAGGTAAAAAATCACTTCATAGGTAGAACAATGACATGTTTCTCCAATACATTAACTTTCTAACTAGTGTAAAACTCGAGCCATATCTTTTAATATATCTACTAGTAACTTCCTCCAGTTAGAAGCACCTCAAATGATTATAGCTTCACCGTAGGACTAACAAAAACAACTTGTGCAGAAATTGATAACAACATAGCACTAGTAGTATTCATCTAGAAAAAAGTAAATAACTTTTTTATTGTAAAGAATTTTTTATATTATTATTCAATTACAAATTGACATGTATGATAAGTTTATTACTTTTATAATAACTATTTTAAAAATCATAACAAAGATCATTTATGATCGAGTCTAAAAAATTTTACATTGCCAACAATATTTATCCCATTGTCTAAAGACTTTTCGCCATGCAAAGTTAAGGGAAAGAGATATTATTCGCAACCTTACTCTTACATATATAAAAAGACTGTTTTCAGATTTGATCTTATGACCAATAATCACCAAAAACACAACTTTACATTGACAACAGTGCATAAAAAATAAACTATAGAAAATAAGAACCATACCCACTTTCTTAAGTAATTATAATCATTCTTATCAACCTTGATAGTAAAATTTATTGTCATTGACATTCTTTACTGGTTTCATCAGCTTGAGTGATACTTAAGTTTATTTCTTTCTACCTTTTCATGTCACTTACTATGGATTCAAAATCAAGGGTTGCCACTGCCAGCCCATGGTTTATCAATTTATGACCGATGGGAACCCACACACGCCCCAATTTGGGCTGTTTTTCACAAAAAAGAGACCTCAACAATTATAGACCAAAGCGTGCATAACGTGTTTTGCCCAAAAATTATTTTTAAAAAAAAGCACACATCATGATCCTCCCCAGCATTGAAGACAACTAACATCAATTCATCTACCACTACAAAATACAAAAGCTACAAGTAGCTCAATTTGAATTAGTTTTAGTCAAAAAGAAGCAACCCATAAATTTATGTTTGATGCCAGCAATTAAATTGTCGATCGATAGACAATGAGACATAGTTCGAACAGTACAAACCATGAGACATAACAAGGACCCTTCACCATTAAAAGCTGTGAAATAAACACATGGTACAAAAAAGTAGAATACAAATGCAATTGCATACAATGTCAAGTTGGTTTTGAAATTTATACACGACTATTAAATAGCCAAAACAGAAACAAGAGACGACAATCTGCACTACATATTAGTCTTGTAAGAGAATTCTAATAAATAAGACTGATGATGTAAAGAAAAAAGAAAAGACATGAGTAAAAAGATAACATTAATGGAAAAATGACAATATAATGCATCTGGCCTTTGCCATCCAATATGGATAGTGCATTATGATTTATGAATCAATGCCATTCCCCCAAGCCTTATGTTAGAGCTAAAATGTTTTTGGATTAAAACATTTCGCATTAAAAAAGTGAGATTTTGGGATAGTAGAGTTTGATGGTCTTCATTCAATTTTTCATCCAATGTCAATATTACAATAAAAGCCTCTAAATATGATGGTCTTCATTCAATTTTTCAGACTGGGACATAAAACATTTGCCTGTTTTTATCAAACTTCACATGGGTTGTAATAGGCATTTGCCAACAGCCAATGAAAACTTTTTGAATCTTTCATGATATGGAATAAACAGAAAATCAACTACAATTGTAGAACACTTGAGACCATATGATGAAAATCTTTTAATAAAGACTTGTTCTATATGGTTTTATTGAAAATTTGATAGTTAATAAAAACCAATGATGACTGATCCATGTAACAGACCCATGTAAAACTAGTAGGATACAATTTGGTTGTTGACATTGGTCACAAACTCCTCACCCCCAAAATAATCACATGAATATCAACAGACTTGTTTAATAACTAATCATACACACTTGAAACTACAACTTTGTAAAGATTATATTCAAGATAACTTTAGCTCTCCAAATCCTGTCCATGTCCCATTGCTTACTCAAAACAACAAAGCCCAGGAAATAGAGAAGAAAGAGAGAATGAGAAAACTCATGACCATGATTAACCTAGAAATAATTTTGTAGATACAATTAAGAAGTGATTCAAGTAATTAAAATTGTAACAGTAAACATCTACTTCTTGTCCTGCAATCATGGTCAATGGCGCAAGGTTGCAAACTAGCTTTTGATAACTAAGTAGTCAAGGTGTAAAGTCAGGGAGAAACTAGTATATCAACCCTCCAGTTCAGTACTGGCAAATTAAGTGAATTATTGATCTATTAAGGATAATAAGATGCTTGGTAATAATGTTGCAGACCAATCCCACCATAAGTAGAGGCTCTATCATAATAACCACCAGTTTGCACATGTGGATCTGACGAGCTAAGATGAGAATCACCAAGACTGGGATTGCCACTGGGACCCATTGGGACACCATCATGACCATAAGGCCCAGCTGAAGGACCTGCATAAGGAGGAACATTTGGGGTAGGAGCCACCATGCCAAATGGCATGGCTGGCGAGCTCATGTATGGATTTGGATGCTCTGGAAACAAACCTGATGGATGGACAAGAGGTTGCTGGTAGTGGTGTATAGTTGAATTTACATTATTGACATTCTTGAGGATAGCTGCAGATCCAACTGGTGCTGATGCTCGAGGACGCTTGATCCCAGTCTGCTGCGGCTGCTTCTGCATATTTCTCTTTTGCTGCTGTTGTTGCTGTTGCTGTTTATGCTGAAGAGGCTTTGCAGCAGGAGTTGGTGCAGCACGTTTATTATTTGTCTTCTGCCTCTTTAATTGCTCTATATGCTGCTCCAGGCTAGCTAGTGGGTATTCAGATTCAAGCTTATAACTCTCAATAGTCTTGATTACCGTTCTCAGTGTATTAATTTCTCTTGATGTACTCTCATTCTGCAAAAATACCTTAATAAATATAGGGTTTAGGGCACCATGCATTGGGTTTATTAATCAAGGCGACACTTACCAATGACTTTCCTTCCTGGAAAAGTCTTTTACCAAGTTTCTTAGCTTTTTCTACACAAGCTTTCAAAATAGGAACAGGTGAAATCCTGTCAGAAAGATTAAACTCAAGAATATACTTGACAGCTGGAATATGTTTGTCCTTATCTATAAGTTTTTGAACAATATCTGCAAACCACAAACGCCTTGTGTTAGCAAGGAAATTAACTTAAGAGGGTAACAATATAAATTAAGCATCATTTGTCTATAATATATTATCAGAGAAACATAAAAGTGATAAAACTCTAACATCATCCTAAATTAACGAAAATCCATTCTTGTTCCTATTACCTACACCACTAGTGCCTCCACTCGCGTGCATGCCACATGCATGTGTGTGATTGTGCATATGCTAGCCTCCTTACTTGTGTATACAGTTTAGCATCCTCTACATGGACAAAAACTGACTCGATTTGGAAACATACAAATTTTACATAGAGAGATAAATACTAGGCAAATTTTACAGTTTTCAATTTTGTTTTGTCGTAAACTACGTTTTTACCTGTGAAACTTGTGTTGTTTCCAGCTAAACGAATGAAATTTTTGTCCTTTTTAAAACTTGGGAGGATGCTAACATTCACATTAAAGGAGGAGGTATACTACACACCTAACATTTTACCAAATCTCTTCCAAGACAAGAAGCCCCTTTACAAACTTCACTTTGCTCACAATAAAAGTAATATCTTTAGGCTTCCATTAGTGTGTTTTTTTGTTTACTTATATTCATCATTTACAAACCATATTTTTTGTTTTCACATTGTTTCCTATTTTTATCATTTCTTATGGAGTATCTACAAAACAGAAAACAAAGTTTAAACAAGCGCCCCATTTCAATTCATGTTACTTGCACATACAAAGCAAGTGCATAACTCTCATTACCATTCATTTCTTCCCTTCTCTCTTTCTTATCCTTATTCATCAATACAAACAATTCTAATAACCCTAAGTTAAAATATGTGCACAAAACTCAGGTCCAAGAATCATTTCTCTTTCAAACTATATACTTATATTTTGAAATACTAAACTCCAACAACATACATAGCATTGGTATCATCCTCCAATCAATCAAAATGTCAAACACCATCAATTCATAAAAAAATGTCAACATCCTTACCGGGAACTCTCTCCGTCAATCCGACTGTCTGGCACAGCTCCGGGAAGTCCTCCTCGCTAGTAGGGGCCGCGACCAAAAAGTCAACAAGCTCATCCAAGCTGAATTCAGAGACAAAACCAAAGGCACAAACCAAATGCAAAAGCCCCAAAGCTCCAAACATATTGTCCTCATCACCCACCAACCTCTCTTTCCATTCCAAAGCCAATTCTCTGGCTCTCACACTTGCCTCAGCACTCACACTCAGAGCAGCAACCCTGAACTGCTTCAACAGCACAATGCAAGCCTTCCTAATCCTCCTTAATTCCCATTCCTTCAATTCACTACCTTCTCCGTGAAACCCCTCCAACGCTCCCAGAACCATCTTACCGGCGTCCGGCGAGTGCCGAAACGCGCCGGGAAGCTCCGCCTGAACCCTTGTCCTATCCTGAAAGTTGTCATTGACGTAGTTCATCAACCCTACACCGTCCATTTTCTCGCAGAAAGCGACCAATTCGCTCCTGGGCGTGACCGGGCCCGGAACGACGTCGTTCTGGGGGGACACCCCAGGTGATGATTCGTCGTGATTCGATGATGGGTCGGTAGGGTTTGACGAAAAGTTCGCGTGTTGGGGGGTGTGGGGTGGTGGGTCGGGAATTGGGGTTAGGGTTTGGGATTGGGATTGGAGGAGGTAGAAGCGGTGGATGAGGGAGTGGTGGAGGTTGGTGAAGTGGGAATCGAGGTCGGGCCATGAGAGAGGGAGGGGAGAGAGAAGGGATTGGAGATCATCGAAGGCTTTCTTCAGATTCTCTTTCTTGGAATCGACAAGGTTCAGTGCTGATGAGATCGTCCTCAGTAAAGCCATTGTTAGAGCTTTGTGAATTCAGAGGTTAATCGAGCGGGAGGTGCTTTCTAAAATTATGAAAACTATAATTTTTACCATGAATAAGTATTTATTTTATCCAATTCATAATAAATAATTAAATACATAATTATATTTTACATTTATAACTAATCATTTAAATTAGGATATATTATTATTTTTCATTATTAAGGATTTTTTTTATAAAAAATAAATTAGAACTAAAAATATTAAAAATAATAAATTAAAAGAGATTGAAAAAATTAAACTAAATCATTTTGTTGATATTAAAAATATAAGATGATATATTATATGTATGTTAGGAGTATATTTAAATTTAAAAAAGATATATACAAAGATGTGCCATTTTCATGTTTCACCATGATATTATCCATGCAATTGCAATTGAATACTCCCTCCCTTACATAACTTTGGGTTTTTTTTTTTTTTTTGTTTCAATGGTGGTTTTAGAATTCCAACATATACATATGCAATTTTTTTAACCGTTTATGTAGTTGAGTAATTTTTTTAAAATTTATAGGAATTAAAAATAAGTATCAAAGAATTTATAATAATTGATATATCTTGTTGAATCAATTAAGCTATATTTCTTTGATATATTGTAGTTGAATTAAAAATATATTTAAATTATTTAAATAATTTTGAGGATAAAAATCAGTTTGAAATTTAATATGGATAGACGTGTTTGAATTAATTATAAATTGAGTACTTCGAAATAACGTAGATATTTATTTTATAAGAGTATAATGAAGTCAATTATATTAATAATATATAAATGTAAAATATGAAATATCAAAAATTAGAAATATATTTTTATTATGTGGTGAGGTCTTTCAATCGTTATCTTTTGTTAATGTTGTGATTCGTGATTATAAAATCTCCTGGGGATAGATGTGTAATTCTAGAATTTGAAAATTATAAGCACTTCGAGAAACGAGATCCACTTCGATTGCAAGAAAAAAAAAATTAACAAAGCTCGAGAAAAATAAAATTTGATTATATAATGAATTAATAAAACATAATATCATTTAGATAAGATTTCCTTACTAAAAAATAAAATTATTACTAATTTCATAATTTAAAAATTCAAGGGATAAAATTTTTTGTTTAATAACTAAAAGATGATAAAAAGATAATATTTAAATAAAAGTTCCTAAAAAAAGATTATTATTGATTTGATAATTTAGAAGGAAAAAAAAAGAGATAAAATAATATTATATAATAACTAAAATTTAATCAAATATAATTTTAAGATGAGATTTCTTTTAAAAAATCACCTAATAATCCATTAGAAACAAAATATTGTTTAGAACAAATTAACTTCCCATAAAATTTAATCTAATTACATATATCTTTCCCTCAATTTTCTTTATCCAACTCGAAACCCCCTAACTTTTCGATCCTCATTAAAAGTTATAACCCTTCTCCCACTCAGTTAGTTTTATGAGCACCTGAATGACACGTGATTTCTTCATATATATATATATATATATATATATATATATATATATA
>CM023948.1:25085564-25120239 GCA_013407115.1 Glycine latifolia | reverse complement strand
TATATATATATATATATATATATATATATATATATATCCCCAAAACACCCCACTTAATCTTCTTCGCAAGGTACCTCAAGGAAAACAACAAGATTTGCAGAGGAGATGAATAAATGATTTGCAAAAGATTTAGAAAAGATCATACCAAATTTAAATAGATCAAAGAAGCAATTTTCTGTGTATATCCGAACATGCTTAGGCACCCATAATGCTGTCGGACAACAAAACAAATCAATTTGAGGATAGTCTGTTTGTTGTATAGTTATAATTGTATATGATGTTTGTTACGCTGAATAGAGTTAGTTGTTGTGATTTTATCTTCTGTTTGAGTTTAAATTTCGGTTGTACAAAATTCTATTTAATAGACATTTATTCAATCAATGAAAGACAACCACTTAGATACCAGATTTTATCTGGATAAATAAAAAAACAAATCATGATCAATAACATGAAACAATTAAACTCAAAACTTCTATCAAACACCTTAGGAGCATCATAATTTCCTTTACATGTCTAACAGTGAGCAGATCTACATCAAAATTTAAGAATACCGAAAATCATAAGAGTTAAAGCAGATCAATATTTAGTAACAGATCACAGCGGCAACAGTTGCGGAGGGAGGGGAAGACCCACTTGTGAATGGTGGAACGTGTGACTTGGGTTATGTACACAGGGATCTTGTTCACTTCACTCTCGATGTAGGGTCGAATCTCTATAATCTTCTTCTCCGGCATCCACTTCAGCGTGGACGACGTCGTTTTGTTCGTTGTCATCCACGAAGTGGCGATTCGAGCTGGCGATGTTCACATTCTTCGAGACGTCGCGCTCTCGATGTGCTGGAGCCGCGAGTTGAAATCGAAGAGAGAGGACTTGAGCGAATCGACGTTGGAGAGAAGGGATCGGAGGTCATCGACGGGGAGGATGAAATCCTGGCAGTGTGCCTTGCACACCTCTTCGATCTCCGACTCCTTCAACAGCGCGAAGTTCTAGAGGTGGTGGTGGAGACCTTGCAGAGGAAGAGATAACGAGAGACCTTGACCTGCATGCCACGATTTTTAATATTATTTCCCCAAATGCCACGTGGACAAACTTATTTTCCAGACTGCCACGCGTCATATTTCGCTACCCATGCCAGCGAAATACGTTGGCTGATGTGACGCTTTCTGATCAACGAGGCAGTGACCAAGCAGAAGCGGGCAGGACACGTGTCAGGTGGCCCCTATTTCGCTGGGCAGGGCAGCGAACGTGACACGTGTCAGGTGGCCCCTATTTCGCTATGCAGGCCAGCAAAATAGGTATCCTATTTTGCTTTGCAGCCCAACGAATTACAACTCCCACCCCCCTATTTAAGGACACCCCCTTCCTCAGAACACTGTGTGAAATTATTTTTGGTAACCGGTGCACCTATTTCGCTTGGCCCCCCCAGCGAAATAGGTTGCAGCCACGTGGACTGCCCATTGGGCAACGCCTATTTTGTGGGTCTGACTAGCGAAATATGTCCACCAACAAGAACGCGCCACATTAGCCAACGTATTTCGCTAGCATGGGTAGCGAAATATGATGCGTGGCAGTCTGAAAAATAAGTAAGTCTGCGTGGCATTTGAAAAAATAATATTAAAATTGGTGGCATGCAGGTCGAGGTCTCAGATAACGAAGGGATAGGTATTCTGTTGGTGGTGGGTAGGGGTAATTTGGAATTTCAAAAAAATAAAGAAGTAAATTTTTAATAAAAATTAATTTTAAAATACGTTGTTAAATGAGGAATGCCAAAGATATGATTTCAAATGAGAGTATCCATGTGTAATTAAAATGAGGTAAATTCTAAGGTGCCGTAATTAATGGAAGGGTTTTCAATACCTCTTTAATAAATCAATAATATAATGTCATGTGTATTAATTTATAAAAGGCGTAATACATTTTATATTCTAGAATAAGAGATTTTTAATTCTAGAAGAAATATTATTTTGAAATAATAAAAAACTAAATAAATATTATCAATTAAATAAAATTAAATTCTTATTTACATAAATTAATTCTTATATATATTTAATTAATAAAACACTAATATTTAAGGAATTATTTGCTATACACTTTGGTAATAAAAAAACTATTATACATTGACAGTATAAAGATTTTTTACATTATTAATCAATAATTTTTTTATAATAACAATGTATATCAATTAAACTCAATATTTAATAATATTATAATAATATAATTTAAGAAATTAAATACCTGAAATAACTTAAAATATGTTTAAGCTGAAAATATAATTATAATGTTATATTATATTATTACTTTATATTATGCAAATAAATAATAGAATAAAAATAATATAAATAATAATGACAATCATATTTTTTAAATGTTGTATCCTTTGACTGATATATTGGTGGAAAAGGTATAAAAGCATTTTAAAAAAATGTTTACAACAAAAGATATAAATATTAAAAGTAAAAAAAATGTAACATTTAAACATTAACGTATAAATATTGATATCTAAAATATTAAAGAAAATTAAAATATTGCATCTAATAAAATATTTTTAAAACAAAAAATATCATAAAAAAGCACAATAATATAATTTGTTAAGTGTTATATAAGCTCATAGTTAAAATACTCAAGGGACTTTCCAATAACTTTTTTTATCATTGTTGACGCTGTTAAGCCGTAAGCCATGCATGGTTCTGTCATCCTCAACATCATTCACGTGGAAGTGACAACATATATTTGGTTTCCATTGAACATGGATGGGAATTGATCATACCTTGAAAGATCACAACTGCTCATTGTTTTATAACTGTTTCCGTTGGGGAAATTTATAACTAAATAGACACATATCAATTGATTCAACTTAATTTCACAAAAAACAATATATACACTTCAACTTACACAAGAGATAATAGGTCCAATTGTTTTCGGTATTTGTAGGATCGATTTTGGAAGCATTATTCTGTAAAAAAATATTTAAGAAAATGATTTACGTTTTGGGTATGATAAGTTAAAAGTGAGTTGAGGAAAAAAATGTTTGATTAATAAAATAAAATTGCTTTTAAATTAAGTATCTAAATACATCTAATAAAGTGAACATTTGATTTCCACCTTTTGAATACCTATTTTTCTAATTTAGCTATTATAAATCACCTATTATTCTATTTTAATTTCATTTTCTCATTTTCTTCTACATATTTATCCTTTAACCGCTATATATAAATCACCCATAACTTCTCGTATCTTTCTCATTTGTCAAATGGAGGCATGAAGTGCCTTTCTTCCATATTAGTAAATAATAAGAGTATAATTTATTAAGAAAAGATTTTAAAAATTAATTCCACCAAGCATAAAATTAATTTTGGAAACCACAAAAACTACCCAAACACCTTCAATCTCCCTGTACAAATTGATTATAGAAATCGCAAATTATCATTCGCCTTAGACACACGCACTTCAATTTTGATAAAATTGATCAATTTAACCTTAACTGTGTAAGTAAAAATGTCCTTGTAACCCCCACTTTTAATATGCGTTCTGTTGGCTGATAAAAAAGAGTACTGTATTAAAAGTAATATGCCTGTTTTATGTTTTTAGTTTTTACAAAATTTTAAGGACATTAATTTTAGCTTAATTAACTTGTTTAAAGAATAAAAAGATTTTGATTTCTTTGTTTTTTTTCTGATCATGTATTAGTACAAAACATCAAAGGACATATGTTATGTCGCTATTACTTATATTAAATTCTTGATTTAAAGATTTTGATTTCCATTCATATTAATAATTAAGTTTATTTATAGGTTGTGAAATTAATGCTGGATCATAAACCCTAGCAGTCTCACATATTACGGAGCACTATCTCACATACATACTCAGAGCTGCAGAAAACTTCATCTTATGTTACAATATGGGATATTGAAATGAAGATGGCAAATTTCGAAGAAAAGAAACACAATCACATTATTCTCACACAGAAACTATATGGTGGATGAAAAGATAGTACTATAATATCTCTCTCAACATGTGACCTCATATCTTCACATGCATCACAACACGATTATTTTCCGTTGAGATATTTCTTTTAACTAATACCAAAACAACAAAAACCGCATGCAAAACTTTCTACCACTTGGTTTCATTATTGAAAGGATATTTTGTAAAGCCAGCAACTATAATTCCATCTTATCAATTAAGTGCACCAAATCAGGCACACCGTTTCTCAGAAAACCAGCAGTGGTTTCTAATAGTACTCAATGACTCATATTTTTTGTGACATAAGACACTATATATGCTTAATTAGTAGTTGCAAAAGCCATGCAATTTGTTCATATCACATGTTCTTTCATGTATCCATAATTCCATTAAGTGCAAAAGTTAAAGCTAGGATATCGATCACGGGTGGTCGGCCTTCAAAGTATTAAGGATTCATATCTTTTGCCAGTTATAATGCTACTACACATGTTTTGCAAGATTCATGGAATAACAAATTAAAATAATTTAACCTTTCAAAGATGGGGCTTTCTTTTTTATTATTTATTTATAAAAAAGATGGAAAAGTCTCTAATTAAACCTTAAAGCTAGGTTGAACTACGAAACAAAATTAAACTAGATTTACGGTGTCATTCATGCACACAGAATGATAGAAAGTTTTTCTTTTGTTTGACGGCATGATAGAAAGTTATTGCATCCCAGATACACCACCTTAAAACATTTGCACCTAAGTTAATTGTGAAAATTGAACACTCCTAAAATGATTTCTCTTACTCTTTTAAAGCATAAACTAAAAAAAGTAAAGACAAAAAATTAAATCACCGGAAAATTTGTTATTTAGTCATAATTATTTTAAAAGTTTTTATGTAAATAATTTCGAAACATTCAATAATATAAAATATTTAACTGACGTATTCTGCTTGATTTTCTGTATATATAGTTCCCACCAATGGCTCCTCTTTTCTTGTTTATGTGTCCCATTCTACTACTTCTCACATTAGGTGGTGTTTCTTCAGCTTCTCTTTTCTTCAAAAGGCAATTGATTTTTCTTCATGGTAATGATCACCACCTTTCTCTATTATGCATTATAATTCTTCTGCTAAATGTGCTAAATAAAACCAATAGTTACCGACAAAGTCCAACACAGTTGACTGATTTTCTTAAGCATATTGGTAGGGTGTTGATTACCTAAGTGTGCGTACATATGAAAAAAACTTTATTAAAAAAGATAAGATCTACTTTTGTGATCTTTAAGTCTCAAGGATTAATCTCATAATTTTTTACTAGGAGATTTAAATAAAAAAGCAATAGCCATAAGATTTGATTTCTTTTTTCTTATTTGCCTCTTGGATTAATTTCGATGAGAATTTCATGCATACTAATATCCGATATTTTTATTCTTTAATTTTCTGTTAGAAACTGAATCTTAGTATGAATTTTTATGATCCGTTGATTATAGTTACCATCATGATTTTGTTCTCTGAAAATTAGACCTAAGAAGCAAAATTTTGATTTATTCATTTATTTAATTATTTGCACAATATTTTGATGGTACTGTCATCTATGTTTTGGTGCTAGATGCCGAGTGTTAAGCCTAATGCATCTCACAAAGACACAGAACCATTTGTTGAAGTTGATCCAACAAGAAGATATGGAAGATACAGTGAACTATTAGGATATGGTGCTGTGAAAAAGGTGTATAGGGCATTTGATCAGGAAGAGGGAATAGAGGTGGCATGGAACCAAGTGAAGCTGAGGAACTTCAGTTATGACCCTTCCATGGTGGATAGGCTTTACTCTGAAGTGAGGTTGCTAAGAAGCTTGACCAACAAAAACATCATTTCCCTTTACAGTGTTTGGAGGGAGGAGAAGCACAACACCTTGAACTTCATCACTGAGGTCTGCACCAGTGGGAATCTGAGGGAGTACAGGAAGAAGCACAAGCATGTGTCCATGAGGGCCTTGAAAAAGTGGTCCAAGCAGATCTTGGAAGGGCTGAATTACTTGCATTTGCATGATCCTTGTATCATCCACAGAGACCTCAACTGCAGTAATGTGTTTGTCAATGGGAATACTGGCCAGGTAACTTTCATTTTTTCCAAATGAATTTTTTTTCTTCAATCACATGTTTTCTTTTGATTGTCAAGATGAAAATCAACCAAAAGAGAAAAAATAATAGCAATGGTGGCGCATTAGCCACATTTATTTACAATTTCCGAAAACATCATTTTATTTTAAAACCTTGGAAATTGTCAAGTGCTTATGATTCTATGGAATTTGGCTTCATTTGATACATGTTTTAAGGTATAATCACTAAAATTTTACAATTCAAGAGGTCTCTTAAATAGATCTCAATACTTTGAGAAATTAATCTTGGCTAGGGGATACCCAGAATTAAAAAAAAAAAAAAAACTTAACATGTCATGGTCAAATATTAGTAATAGTTATGATTTACTTTTTTGTTTCTCTTTATTGCAAGAGTGATATTTTTGTTTTCATGTGTATTAGGTTAAGATTGGGGACTTAGGTTTGGCAGCAATTGTCGGGAAGAACCACTCTGCACATTCAATTCTTGGGACACCAGAATTCATGGCACCTGAGTTGTATGAAGAAGACTACACTGAAATGGTTGACATATACTCATTTGGAATGTGTGTGCTAGAGATGGTGACACTAGAGATTCCATATAATGAGTGTGACAGTGTTGCCAAGATATACAAGAAAGTGTCAACAGGTGTGAGACCACAGGCCTTGCACAAGATCAAAGATGCTGAGGTGAATGCCTTCATTGAGAGGTGCCTTGCTCAACCAAGGGCTAGGCCTTCTGCTGCTGAGTTGCTCAAGGACCCCTTCTTTGATGTGCTTGATTGTGACGAAAATGGTGACTCCCATGCTTCATGACTAAAATTAATTATCTTATCTTTACTTTATAAGATAATAATACTACTATATTGATATATTGATTTTTATAAATGATTTATCCCTTTTCTGAGTTGATAAGTCAATTGGGGTAGGCTTGATGACTGTTATATTTGCGTTTATCTTTCTCTTTTTAGGGTGTGTAATTGGATAAGGGTTGAACATGGGTGAAGAATGAAGATACACAGGGGGAAGTGTTTATCTTTCTCTTTTTTTATTCTTCCCCTTTGTAGGGCTGTGAAATTGGATAAGTGTTGAAGGGTGCGCTTGATTGGAGATATTGTCATATTGTACATTCAAAATTCTACCAAAATTTAACATTTTTCAGTAAATGTTACAAGTGTCCAGCTTAAGTATCTGTGATGGCAACAGCTAAGAAAATGAGTGGCAAATAAATTCAGTTTTCATGTACTACAGTACTATATAGTACCAAGTTTGTCAACTCTGCTATTGTAGTTTAAGATTTGTTATTTTGTACTCATTTCTGAAATTCTTAGAGATGAAATGTTTGCACTTTGAAATAGTATGTATTCTTAATATTTTAGTTTGAATCAAAATATTTTCTATTTTACAAAAAATTAAGAAAGTATTAAATGATATTTTTAAATAATATTCTCATTTATTCGCATATCACATAAATTCTTATGGTTTTCCTCATTTTTGTTATTGGTATCTTAAAAAAAAGAATATGATACGAAAGTATTAACTAAATCTCCTGTGCTAGAATCATAACAACTATGAGAATAGAAAGGTACTAGTATTTCGTATAATGAGTTCTCTGTTTCCTTGCCTCCTGTTGATCATGATAATCAGATATTGGAACAATCCAAAGCATTGGGAATGTGAAATATATGTAGATCATTTGATTTGAAGTCAAACATAAAGTGTAGTCAAAAGTTTGAATAAGCCTTTGATCAAAATCGGTTTTTTTTATCAAATGGGGATAAAAATTTAACGTAATTATGTTTTAGGGGCAAAAGATTTTTTATTTCCCATTTAGGGATAAGTTGTATCACCTATCACGACTTTGTACTCAGAAGTCGTGACAAATATTACGACTTTAATTTTTTTAATAACTATTTTAAATTAAATTAGAAAGAAAATCATATGAAACCATCCGATTTCAATTTTTTTCAAATTAATTAAATAATATATTTGAAGTAATTATTTATTTAATTTAATATAATTTAAAAAGATATAATTAAAAAACGTTGTTATTAATTTAATATATTTTTTTATTATTTGAGTAATTTGAAAAGGCAAATAAATTTGTTTATATATTGAGTAGAAAATTCCAAATTTTTATTACTTAAACAAAATTTAAAATTGTTAGTTAAATTATTTTTAAAAATATGCAAGATAAAAAAATTTAACGTTGTTTAAAAAAGAAAAAAATTGAATAATTAAATTTAAAAGAAAATAAAAAATGAAGTCGTGGAGCATCACACAACTTCAAAGTCAAGTAGCTCCACACGACTACTAAGCAAAAAAGAAAAATAAATAAAAAAAGGGAAAAAAGGAAAAAGGAAAAATGAAAAAAAAACGAAAAAAGGAATTTAAGTAATTTGAGTAATTTGAAAAGGCAAATAAATTAACAATATTTTTTTTTATTATTTGAGTAATTTAAAAATAATTTAAATTTTGTAGATTAATATAATTTAATTAATTTTAAAAATAGATAAAAGTAGTTTAACTTTATTATTTAAAAATGCAAGCAATTTTTTTAATATGATTTAATATTTTCTGTAAATATTTTAAATTATTTGATTAAGTATTTTAGTAATTTATATTATAATTACTTTGAATTACATTTAATATTTTAATTAATTTTGTAAATTTTTTTAGTAATGTTAAAATTTAAATTTTGATAGATTAATTGTTGGATGAAAATATTTTGGTAATAATTTTAACTTGTAAAACATGACATAACATATATTTATTTTGATTTTGATAATTAAATATATTGATTTTGTTGATGAATTTTTACAAATATAATTATTTTTACTTTTGTTAACACAATGTGATAATTATTTGGGGTATATTTTAAAAATATTACCATTTAAAATTTAAGATTTAGAAGAAAAGATAGAACTATACTTAATAAAAAATGGGGTGTAATTAGCCATTTTCAATTTTTACAGATAAATTTATCAAATACTAGAGTGCATTTAGTAATTTATTACTTCTCACAACTTAAAAGTGGTGACCCATCTCACAATCTCACAACTTTAAAGTGGTGAGCAATCTCACAACTTTAAAATCGTGGGAGGGGGGTGTAGATAGCAAAAAAATACAAAACAAAACATTATACGACTTTAAAGTCGTAAATATATATACGACTTTAAAGTCATATATATTTACGACTTTTAAACGTTAGAGAAAAATAAAAAATATATAAATTAATAATTAAAATTATATGTTTATTAAAATATTTAACTATCCAATTTATTAATTTTCAAACAACCTAAAATTTAAATTTAATTTTTCAAATTAAACTTACATGTTATTAAAAAAATATATAAATTTATTTGTCTTTTCAAATTACTCAAATAAAAAAATATTAAATTAATAACAACATTTTTTAAATTATATTAAATTAAATAAATAATTAATTCAAATATATTATTTAATTAATTTGAAAAAAACATTGAAGTCGGATGGTTTCATACGACTTTCGTTCTAATTTAATTTAAAATAGTTAAAAAAAATTAAAGTCGTAACATTTGTAACGACTTCTGAGTGCAAAGTCGTGACAGATGACACGACTTACCCCTAAATGGAAAATAAAAAATCTTTTGCCCCCAAAATGTAATTACATTAAATTTTTATCCCCATTTGATAAAAAAAGCCATCAAAATCACATATATAGGCTTGGAGGCCAGCACAGAGATGATAACTTCAACAAGCAAATGGTTTGTTCAAATTTTGAAAATTAGCCTAATGACTTTTGAAGAAGAGGAAAGGATCATGATAAAGGGAAGTGGATATGACGAAAGGATCAAATTTGTTGGGAAATTATGGTAGTTATCAGTCTCGTTTGTTTTTCTTAACAAGGAATGGCGGTGTTAGACTTTGACTTTAAAATTTAATTTGATTGCCAAAACAGAGGAAAAAAAATTGATTGGTAGGTTTTGAAACGAAGGTTGCTAATAGCTAGCCGGAAAGTCTATTTAATTAAAAAAAATTAAGCTGATTTTGGTAACGGACTTATAGATCAATAGTCAACAATTCAATTAATCTAATAACATAAAATCGATGGTGTATCTAATAGTGGGGATTTAATGGGTCGGTTTAATGGTAAGGATATGGAAACGAAGATAAAGAAATGAAAGCTTTATCTATTCTAAGTCATTATTTGGTGAGATAAACTTATCTTATTAATTTACAGTAAAAAAAAAAACTTATCTTATTGATTTAGTTAAAATAAGAAATGATAAACAACACTTTTTTTGGACACTCTTTTACATACTTTTTTTTATGGATATCATGCTTTATTTAACTAATGAAAAAGTTTGTGTATTTCATATGATAAATATTTATTTTTGTATAATTAAAATTTATAATAAGTAATTTTTTTAACATAAAAGTTAAATACTTTTAAATATATAAATTATATTTTGGATTTACAATAAATATTTTAAATTGTGAGACAATTTTATTTTTTAATCTATTGAAAATTTCTTTTAAAAAGACTATTAAACTTCAATTTGAAAATAAAGATAAAAGAAAATAAATTGAAAGGCATAGTCAATTAAGAACATCAAGTACACATATAAAAGTAAAAGAAAAGTAATTTGAGATGGTTGAAAGATAATTTTTTTTGGAAAAAAAGATGATTTATTTTCTAGTGTGAGAAGATATAAGATTAAATTAATATCTGGTATTTTAGTTTGTACGATACACATAATAAATATTTATTTTATATAATAAATTTATAATAATAAATACTTTTAAAATTTAAAATTATATTATAATTAAAATTTGTAATAAACATATATTTAACTATATAAATTATATTTAGATTTATGATCAAATTCGTATTTTTTTTATAGATTCAATATTTTGCTATAGCTAAAATTAGTATTTTAGATTTATGATAAAAAATTATTGGGATACATGATTATTATTTATTATTAATTATTGATAATTTATTTTTAGAATATTTAAATTCAATTTATAAAAAAAAAAGATGAAAATAGTTTAAAAAAATATTCTATATGTGTATTTTTTAAAATATAAACTATATATTTCAAAATTAAAAGAACTAAAATATTAAACCACCTTTAAATATTACTTTTAACTAAAATTAAATTGATAGAAGAAAACGTTGGCACTTGGCAGGGTCTTCTTGATCTTAGAGAATCAGCTTTAATGAGTGGCACTCTCATTAGTTAGATTTCAGATTTGCTCATTTTCTGGTAAAATACGATGACAAAAGTCATACTGTCATAGTATATGCTTTAAACAAGAGACAACGACAGTTTTCTCTGAAAGTGCTTCTGCAAATTGCGAGGACTTCTTATTTTGCACTCTCCTCTTCAGTGTAAATATGCACTGACTGTTTGTCTATATTGGTCTCAATGTGATTTCAGTAATGTAAATTAAATCTTGTAAAAAAAAGGTAATGTAAATGAAATGATTATTGTTTATGGGTTGTAATTTAACAAGTTAGTAAAATTAACTATCTAAATTGATCTTCCAAATATTGTGGTGTATCACCGCTTTAGTTTTTTTAAGATTTTTTTTATTAATTTGATCTTAAGAATCTAAAATATTATTATATTTATTTTATAAGATATTAAAGTGATCATTAAAAAATAAATATTTAATAAACACTTTCCGATTTTAAATAAATAATTTGACAGTAAAAATATTTTATAAAATTAATGCAATGATGTGCTAATATTTAAAAAACAAATCTAATAAGAATTTATTTACAACATTTAATTTTATTTACTGACTTTTTGAGCACATTTATCATCGTTTCAACATATAATAAGTAACTCGTAAGTATTTTATGCATTATACAAGTATTTAAGAATATATATATATATATATATATATATATATATATATATATATAATAAGGTATAAAATACTTAAGATACTATTAATTTAATTGTTAAAATATTATTGTTTCGATAATAAAAAATTAAACTCAAAGTATAAATAAGTAAAGGTTTAAATTTTTTTAACTTTGGAAATTTTAAAAATTATCTTCATAATTTCATGGATGTTGCAAATTCTAGTTTCTCATTAATTATCATTAACTAAAACAAATATATAATGTTAAATATTTAAATTAAGTTAAGCTTATATATTGTTCAATACCATACTAAATTCTTATAATCTTTAAAATAATAATTAAATATGAAATATCATGCATGCATGGTAGATATATGACATAAAAGAATTTGTTATAATTTTATCCTTTAATTTTTTTATCAACTATGATATTGAAATAACTCTAACAGAAAGCGATGATGATTAATTTTCGTTGAAGTTTTTAGGACTTCCAACACATACAATTGTGAATAGTCAGGTAATTTATTTTAATAGTAATTCTATATGACTTGTTAAGATTATATCTCAAAAAATACCTATAATTTATCCCAAATAAACTATTTTTTATCTTAAGAAATAAAAATATGTAACACTTATACGTCGGTGATGTGCATGGAACTTCTAACCGTTACTAAAGAATTGCATCAATAACTTAATATTTTCAAGTTAAAATCCCTATTTTAGACGGTTCATAAACTATATTTTTTTTTTTTTTAAAAACACTTGTCATTTCTTCAACATACCGAAGCTCCACTAAGCAACAGAAGCTTCTCTTTGTTGTATATTGAGGATCTATCACATCCCATTGTCAATACCATTAGAATCAACTTGGCCTTTTATGGGAATGCCTCTTTAACGTGGAGATCATTCTTGTAAAAAAAACGTGGAGACATTGATTATTTGAAAGACCAAAAGAAGAGCAAAAGAAAGAAAAAGAAAAAGAAAAATGTAAATTCTTTATCATTATTTTCAAGAGAAAAATTTACATATACTTGAACAGAAGTCAACATGTGACTTTGGGACTAGTTCACTTATTTGACTCACCGAATAACCTAGATTGGAGAAATATCTCAAGATTTTTATTCCCAGCAGTAATCTGAGTGACTTCTTTAAATTATGTCAAATCAATTTCTTAATTACGAGCATTTCTTTCGGTGGAATGCAAACCTTTATGCCTGAGTTCCCATTTTCTTATATATAAAAATGCACTTCTTTTTTTCATCATTCAGAAACAAACACACATATCCATTTTATTTCTGTTTTATTTTCTTCTTATTTTTCTCATCATTTCCTATCACATTTTCTTACGTATCATTTTATCTTTCTATTTTCTCTCTCTCTCTTTCTTCTTTTCAATCTCAATTTATCCTAAAATTAGATTGCCATTTATTATTTTCCATTTAAGAATGATCAATGAGTCATAGTTTGCAAGTTTAAGTTTCTTAATATTAACTCAATTTTTTTTGGCCGTGTATATAATAATTATTTTATTAGAAGAAGTAAAATCCACTTTCTAATCTTTATACTTCCAATAGATTAATTATTAGACTCGATTAAAAGGCATTTTTGACGAAGGAGACGCATATATACACATTTTCATTACGAAAAGAAATGCAAACTATAGCTAGTAAAATATTATTCTCCACTCATGTGGTTAGTGACATCATGGATTCCAAGCCATAAGGGAGAATTATCAAAAACAGAATAAAGGTTTAATTTATACTATAACAAAAAGATTAATCACTAAGTATTTAGTGAGAAAAAGTATAGTTACTAGTAACTCGATCACTTCAAATGGGCCATGAAGTTATGAGTGGGCGGCATGGAGCAAAAATGCAAAATATGACACTGACTGGAAAAGACAAAAACCAAATTATAGATGCTTCTTCCAAGAGATTTTTAAAGATGGTAAATTTCTGGGGACATGATTAAAGATAAACTAACTCATGATTTTGTTAAGAGATGAGGGGGCAATAAATTAAGTAGCACATGCTTATAGCACGTTTAGTTTTTGGTCTAAAATAGATGTATCAGATAGAAAATATATGTTTTATATATAACAAGTGAACTAATTAGGGACAAATGATGTTATTGATTTAGGTTCTGGACAGTATTTTAGAATTTATAATTAGCCAATGTGTCGTGGTTCAAGAACCCAAATTCTTCAACTGAACCTTAAATAGGTATGCATCCAAAACTATTCGGTTCTAGATTAATCATGACGAATGAAAACAAAGTATTAAATCATTATAGTTGATTATCTATTAGAGGTAGCGATTCTAGGAAGATTTATCCAACGTGGCATTATTCATGTAACTGCACAAAAGAAATGTCAAGATAACCAATTTAAGAATGATATACATAAATCCTATAGGGTCTAAGTTATATAACTCTATAATCTTATCTTTTATTGGGGTCGGTGGTAGATGAACCCAATAATAAATTAGAAATAAGACAAAGAAAAGAAAGAGGGAGGGGAAGAAAAAGTGGAAATAAGACAAAAGAGAGTCGACATTTACCTCTCTTTGTGTCGAGCTCTTGATAATAAGCTCTTGTTCTTTCGAGAGCATCCAGTGGTCATCTCATAACGTGCCCAAACCATCACAATCTATGCTCTCTCATCTTTTCACATACCGGTACCACTGCTACCTTTCGTCGAATGTCTTTATTTTTTATCTTATCTATCTTCGTATAACCACACATCCACCTTAACATTCTCATCTCTGCTACCCTTATTTTATGCTCATGCGTTGGCCAGTATTTTGTTCCATATAACATTGTCGGTCTTACAGTTGTTTTATAGAAATTTCCTTTTAGTTTAAGGAGAATTTTACAGCCACGCAAAAACTCCGATGCACTCCGCTATTTCATTCACCCTGTTCTGATTCTATAATTTACATCCTCATCAATCTCACCACCTTTTACAAAATTGATCTCAAGTATCTAAAAATATCTTTCTTGGGTACCTCTTGACCAAGTAGACACATTGTATCTTGATCACCATCTCTTGCCCGTGAAAACTCACACTTAATATACTCCGTCTTGCTCTTACTTATCGTGAATCCTTTAGATTTCAAAGTGTTTCTCCACAATTTTAGTTTCCTATTAACATCATCTTTGGTCTCATCAATAAGCACGATATCGTCCTTAAAAACATACACCATGACACTTCCTCTTGAATATCTTTCGTTAGTTCATTCATCACTAAGACAAAGAGATAAGGACTTAGAGCTGAACCTAGCTTGGTGAACACCTACCGTGATAGAGAAATACCTTGATGTTCCATTACAAGCTTTCACACATGTGGTAGCTTCATTATACATATCATTGATTATATTAACATACTTTAATGTTACCTTTTTTCTCAAGAGTCCATCATAAGACTTTTCTTGGAACCCTATCATATGCTTTCTCAAGATCTATAAACACTATATGTAAGTCTTTCTTCTTTTCTCTATATCTTTCCATTAATTGTCGCATCAAGAAAATAACTTCTATGGCACATCTTCCTGACATAAATCCAAATTGATTTACGGAAACCTTGATCTTCTTTCTTGGACGATGTTCAATAACTCTCTCCCATATATATATATATATATATATATATATATATATATATATATATATATAAACTTAAGCATCAAAAGTCCTTATTAGTATATCATCGAAGTTTAGCTCTCAAGAATTTTCAGATATTTCGTACGTGTGCATAAAAATTACAATAATATGAAAGTGTGCATGCATATGATTTAAGACCAATGTTAATATATTGTGAACATTACGAGTTAACATAGAGTGCTGAACACTTTAGATTGAGAATTAGAAAATGATTGTCCAGAATATGATAGCATGTTTTTTTCGGGTGTAATCATGCAAGATTTGTATAGAGAAATTCTGGAATAATAGCTACATTCAACGAACAGTTGAAAATAACCGTAGAAGGTTAATTTGAAGGAGTGTTTATTTTTGTTGTTAACAAATTAATCTCTCAATCGATAAACAAGAACTAGTAGTAGCGTATGGTGCTGAATTATGCCTGTTCATGATTGGCAGCATGTACGTAGATATCAGCAATTTCAACAGCATGCAAATTAATGTGCAACAAATTCAGTCATGGATCAAACCACATGCCACATGCCACATACAGGACATTTTTAATGTAACATTGACGCTGCATTGTTTAATTAAAGAGAATAGGAATCGTATGGAGTAGCAGCATGCATTAGGAATCACTCAGGTGATGTTGCTAATTACAGCCATGTCATCTTGTATCCGGTCTCTTATTCAGCTATCGTAATAAAATAATATAAGTATCTTGCAGTAAACAAAACTAAAAATAAGTGAAGCCATGGTATTCTCTTTACAAGTGTCAAGAACTAATCTCAATATTAAATTTTATTTAAGAAATTAATCTCTTTCAATATATATATTTTTTATATATACGGATGATCATATTTGAGGATCAAATATTTGATTACATGATTAATTAAGAGACATAACTATTCATATTATACCATGTTGATCCTTAATTAGAAATAAAGTAGAATAATAGTCATCAATTAAAAATAATCATTGAAACTGTGATTAAAAAAACATATGTATTAATCATAAAATAAATAATAGGAGTATATTTTAACTATTTAATTTCTAATTAACAGTACAGTATTTTATCTTTAAGCATATTTTTACAATTTAGAAAAGTCAAATCTAATGGTTTGGAATTGTTCGATGCCTTCTTTTTTTATTATAATAATTTGCTTCAATATTCATTTACAAATATTTAATTAAACATGATAATTTTTATCAGTAATATATCCCTTTTATCAGGAAAGAATTTTGCATAATTTTTTTTTTCCCGAAATAAGGTATATATAAACTATATTTGTAAGTATCCTTTCAAGCTCTGGGGGGGACCTCTCCTAATTTTTGGTAATATCGTAATTAAACTTTGTTTTCTCTTCATATACGAATTGAATTACGTACATGTAACATGGCATGATTCATAATTGCCCACTTTCTAGCTTATAGATTGTTTGGTATATATTTAGGCTACACGGCTTCTTGAACAAAGTTTTTGCATATTGCTAACTAGCATAATCTAGGGTATACATTTTTGGTCATTAAATTCCTTTTGTTTTTTTTGTTAATATAGGTAGTCCATCTAGATACTCGAACCAATAGTCCAATAGATTACCTGATAGACGACATCAATAATCAATAAAATATTATCAGTTTCTATTTTTTTTAAATTTTGTTTTTTTATCCGCCAAATAACAATATTATTATTATATATAAGCACAAGATGTGCAATAATTACATAGAGGATAAACATTGCCCTGCATGCTAATAAGCTAATTAATCAAATGACCTTGCACACATGTTACATACACAAAATCAGTTTCACCACTACTAATTAAGAGTACCTATGTTGATTGTTATCTTTAATTTGCATATACTCCTCGACAAAAGTTTAAGTGCATATAAGAAGATTCCAGGGGGCACCGTTACGTTAATAACAGTCTGTCGCTGGATTCAGATTAGTTAGCATTACAGTTAGTTTGTAGAACAACTCACCTAGAACAGTATTTTGTTAGTTTGGTAGATAGGTTCCAATCTTTTGTAACAATTTTCACTATTATCCTTATCTTTCTGTTTATGCGACATTTGAATTTGATTATATGTAACAAATTAAATCTATTTAAAGATTGCAGCGAATCAATGCAAATCAAGTTGTTTTAGCCACAAAAATCTATTATGGTATCAGATTGAAAGACCAAGGAGTTATACCCTTTTTCCCACCAACCCTTAGCTTTCCTTTACCATCATTCCTTTTTTTTTTCATCATGACTGATGTCGAGTCTCATGCTTCTCAAACCACACGGAGCCGAGTCCTTAAGGTCACCGACCCACGCTCCTCTTTCTTTGTTGCCCCCTCCGACAACACAGGGATCATGCTCACCAATGTGCTCCTGTGTGGTGAAGGAAATTACGCTAACTGGAGCAAGGCCATGAAAAATGCCTTATTAACCAAAAATAAGTTGGGCTTCATTGACGGTTCTGTCCAAGCACCGACAGACGCGTTTTCTGATGAAGGCCATTCATGGATCATCTGTAACTCCTTGGTCAATGGTTGGCATCATAACACCATTGACCATTCTCTCTAGCCTTTCATTCGGTACTTTGACACCACCAAAAAGCTTTGGGATGATCTTAAGGAACGCTATTCCATTGCGAATATTCCTCGCACCTATCAGTTAAAGAACTCGCTCCTCTCTGTCAGGCAGAATGGTACCCCTGTTGGTACCTATTACACCCGTCTTTGCGCCTTGTGGGATGAACTTGAGGAGTGCCGGTCCTTTGATGCTTGCTCTTTGGGTGGTCGCTGCCTTGCAACTACTCACATTTATCAAGAATCTAAACACGAGCGTATTTATCATTTCTTCATGGGCTTGAATGACTCCACCTTTAGGCACTTGCAAACCACGATCCTTAACACCTCACCTCTGCCTACCTTGAACCAAGTATATGCTATGGTGACTCAGGAGGAGACCCACAAGTCCATTGCTCGCTCCAACCTAGAGAATGATGATTCAATCAGCTTTGCTATGCACACATAGCCTCCCTCTGCTGTCCAGCATCAGCACTCGTCCCACGCCACACGACCAGTGTGCTCTCATTGCGGGAAGCTTGGTCATAATGTGACCAGGTGCTACACTCTCTATCCCCACAAACGGCCTAACTGCGGCAGCCCCAATGGCAAATCCCCTTCCAGCAACAATTCTGCTCCTGCCCAGACTGTGGATGTCAATGCTGCCCATACTGCCGCTCTTGACCCTTTGTCTGGTAACCCACTTACCTCATCTCCTTGGATAGTTGATAGTGGCGCCTCACGTCATATGACGGGATCTTTGGCTGCCCTCTCTGACCTTCATCCCATTTCTCCTCTCACTGTTGGTTTGCCTAATGGCACCACCACTCATGCTACCCAGGCGGGCACTATAACACCCTAAAATTTTACAAGTAGAAGGATATTTGTGTTGATTAATTGTTTAATATAAATCTTGAAATTTGTTAAAGTGTTTTGCATGGGTGTTTGTGCGTAAAAGGTGAAAGTCAAATTTTGTGGCTGAGATAAGCTATCCGTACACGCATAGTAAAAATGGCGGTGGCTATGGTGGCTGTTCGGTCACGCAAGTGGGCAACTATGGTGACTGAGATAGCTGGCTGAATCAAGTTGTTGGCAATTTGCCTCAAAGCTTCGTCTATAAATAGCAGTGCATGAAGCGGAAGCACGATTCACTCTCATTCCTATGCGTGTTTCTCTTCTTTTTTCTCTCTAAACTCTTTGCACCCAGAAATCTCTCTTCTTCCACCATACCGCCTTTAACTCTCAAGAACCACCATAGTTGTAGCAGAAACACCCCTACGTTAAGAGTAATTCGTGAACAGAGCTTAATCCTTCATTCCTGGTTGTTGTGAACACTTGTGTTCGAACAAAACACACGTTAGATCAAGAGAAAAGAATCCCTGTTTAGGTAAGGGGAGTTTATTGTGTTAATAATGATTTTTGATATCATGGTTGGGTTAAAATGTGTATTTGTTGTTTAATATGCTGTGTGAGATATATTAATGGTGTGAAGAAGACGACTACCGGGTTGGGTGAGTCGGGTGGAGTATATGTGTGTGTGTGTGTGTGTGTATATATATATATATATATATATTAAAACACTGTTGTTTGTGACGTCGGCTACCGGGAAGGGTTGACCGAGTTGCATGTGTCAAACCTTTGTTTGTGACGTTGGCTGCCGGAAAGGATTGACTAAGTTGCATGTGTCAAACTTTTGTTTGTGACGTCGGCTGCCGGGAAAGGTTGGTCGAGTTGCATGTGTCAAACCTTTGTTTGTGACGTCGGCTGCCGACAAGGGTTGGGCGAGTTGTATGTGTCAAACCTTTACTTGTGATGTCGACTACCGGGATGAGTAAATCGAGTTATATATCCCTTGTATTGTGATGTCGGCTACCGGAATGAGTAAACCGAGTTATATATCCCTTGTATTGTGATGTCGGTTACCGGAATGAGTAAACCGAGTTATATATCCCTTGTATTGTAATGTCAACTACCGAGATGGATAAGCCGAGTTATATATCACTTGTGATGTGATGTCGGCTACCGGGATAGGTAGGCCAAGTTATATAATCCCTTGTGATGTGATGTCGGCTATCAAGATGGGAATGCCGAGTTGTACGGTTTAAGTAGCCTGCATGTGCGCATGCAGGACGTAACTTAGTCTTTGTATATCGGGTTTCTTACCCAGAGTTATTCCCTTAGAGCTATTAGAGCTCGTACCTTCTTGGGAATAGAGCCATCGGGTTACTTACTCGGTAGATCCCATGCCTTTTCTTTAAAAAGCTACCGGGTTCTTACTCGGCAAGAGCTCGTACCTTTCTTTAAAGAATTACCGGGCTTACTTACCCGGACAACCTTGTGCAGTTGTCCGACCTTGTTCAGGATTATTACATCAATTGTTATGGCTAAGTGTCAATTCGGACACCTAATATTGCACACCTATTCACTTGTTTGTAGTGTTTGTGAATGACGTTGAGATTGGCCATTTGTATTGGCTTAAGTCATTAAATGCATTAATATCATGGAGGGTGTATGGCATTATCCTAACCGGGATGCATTAATCCCGGACAGGACCATACATTGATAGTGCCCATGGTAATCTAAATGCATTTGGATATACATAAATACCCACAAGAGTGTATGACATTATCCTAACCAGGACGAGTTGATCCTGGGGCTAGGTCATACATTGATGGAGCCATGGTGATATTTTATGTATTGACGTGAGATGCCGGGACTGGGTGAGGACCACGATCAGTGCATCAGTGTACCCGAGAATGGATCAGTATATATGTATATGGGGGGCGTATAACGTTATCCTACCCGGGTCGAGTTAAGCACGGGCCTGGGTCATACGTTGATAGAGCCCATGTACATACTTCATGCATAATGGAAATAGGATGGTGGCAGTAGGGTACAGAGGTACTAGAGGGACATATCTGTTTGGAACTCCCTTGAGACTCAGGGCTGATCACCAAGAGGGGGGAGCGACCTGTGCACGACAGAGTGACCTTGACAAGCTTCTGTATCATTTTCCTGAGAGATGTTATTTCCATGAGGATGGTACCACATTGCATTGACTAAGAGATAAGTCTGGAACATGCATCATGACTAGTCATTTTAAGATGAATTGTGAAATGTGTTTGGACGGGTTGTCCATGGTTGAATGCGTGATAAAATATTTGAATATTGTTGTGATTTTACAATGTTCGAGTTGTCTTTTTATAACTGATGATATTTATTTAATTATTATTTTACATGATAGACTCACATTTGCTTTGTTGTACCTTGTGGATTGGTACTTGTGATGATTGCGAACCATGTTCGTGTGAGAAGATGGACAGCAGTAGGAGACTATGAAAATGACCTATGTTGGCTGAAGCCGCCAAGTAGCCGGGATGTAGATGGGCTGGATCCCGGGCAAGGGTTGTATTTTTGCTATTTACACCCCTTGTTCTAATGACTACACCCCGACGTTTTGCTAATTACACCCCGTCATTTAAATCCATGTTTCTTTTGAGAATTTTGTGCAATTCAGACTTGGTTATTTATAATTACTACCAACTTATGATTATTAATATACAAGTATTATGATGTATTGCACCTTTGTGTATTCGAGTTTTGATTTGTGATATTGATTATACTTACGAAAAAAAAATTACTACTATTTTTATAAACAAACTTAAAGGAATTTTCAAATATAAATTACCATTAAAAGCATAATTAAGAGTATGATACAATAGCGACGAGGCAGGTTGTTATAGGCACTTTTGTTCTTGGACCCTCTCTTGTTCTCCGAGATGTTCTTTTTGTGCCATATCTTACTTACCACCTTGTCTCTGTTGGACAATTTCTCCAGCAGCACCCTGGACGTATTGTTTTTACTGATCACGGTTGTATTTTGCAGGACCCCATGAAGAAGAGGGAGATTGGTTTGGATAAGCTCATTAATGAGGTCTATATGTGTCCGTAGGTCCAGCTCACGGTCAACGCTGTGCACTCATCGTCATCTGCTACACTTTGGCACCATCGTCTCGGCCACCCTTCAGCACAATGTTTCCGCTTCATCTCTTTTATTAACCAATCCTTTGTTTTTGCTTTGAATAAAGATGTATGTGATGCTTTCCATTGTGCCAAGCAAACTCACAATTCTTTCCCTTTGAGTATTAATAAAACTAATGTTTGTTTTGAGTTGGTTCACTGTGATCTTTGGGGCCCTTACCTACTGCTTCCATTCAGGGTGCGCATTATTTTTTGTCTATTGTCGATGACTTTAGCCGTGGCGTTTGGATTTATCTTCTAGCTGATAAAAGTGATTGTATTTATTATATTCAAACATTTTTTGCCATGGTAAAATCCCAGTTTGGTGCCACTGCTAAAATCGCTCGCTCTGATAATGGGACTGAGTTTATTAATCACTCATTATGTTCTATTTTTTCTACCCACGGTGTGATACATCAAACAAGTTGCGTTGATACCCCCCAACAGAATGCTCGAGTGGAACGCAAGCATAGGCATGTCCTCAATGTGGCCCGCGCTATTCGTTTTCACAGCAATGTACCCATTTGTTTTTGGGGGCGATTGTATTCTGACGGCTGCCTATCTTATTAATAGGACTCCTTCCAAAGTTCTTAATGGTCGTACACCGTATGAGGTTCTTTTTGGTTCACCTCCCTCCTATGCTCACCTTCGCATCTTTGGGTGCTTATGTTATGCCCAAAAGCGTCCCCTACACCGAGATAAGTTTGCTGCTCGGGCCCGCCGGTGCATGTTCGTGGGATATCCACAAGGAAAGAAAGGATGTCGTGTTCACGATTTAATTACTGGGGAGACCTTTGTTTCGCAAGACATTCGCTATCATGAGAATGTCCTGCCATTTATGCTCGCATCTGATCTGCCTCAGCTTCTTCCTCCACCAGTCCTGCCACACACCGTTCCTGTTGATAGTATGCCCTCTCCTATTAATGACCTTGAGTCCCCTGCAATTCAAACCACACTGAGTGCTGACCCTCTTGATGTCCCTGAAGTTAAGCAACCGTTGCCTCCTCCCGCCTCCACTTTAAAGGGGAGTGTCGAATTTGGTCCCACTGACCCCACCCCCTCGCTGCCTACTCCTTCTCCTGCTGCCATTGACAATCCTCATTTTAAGTTGGGTCGTGGTCTTCGAATCCGTAAGCTTCCAACTTGTTTCAAGGATTATGAGTATAATATCGTACATACAATGACCCTTCAATGAGCGATGTCACGCCGTCTACTTCTTTAGGTATTGCGTACCCTATTGATAACTTTGTACATTGCTCTCATTTCTCACCCATGCACTAGTGTTTTTTGGTTGCGATCTCTACAGGTTCTGAACCAACCAGCTACAAAGCTGTTGTGCAACATTCCCACTAGCGTGATGCAATGAAACAGGAAATCTTGGCACTCAAGTAGAATGGTACTTGGTAGTTGACATCACTTCCTCCTTGCAAGCATGCTCTCCCATGTAAGTGGGTGTATAAAGTGAAGTACAACTCTGATGGCAGCTTGGAACGCTATAAAGCTCGCCTAGTTATTGATGGCAGCCACCAAGTGCAGGGTGAGGACGTTACAGAGACCTTTTCCCCAATTACAAAGATGACTAGCGTTCCCACTTTTCTTTCTGTTGCGGTTGCGAAGCAGTGGCTTATTCATTAGCTCGATGTTCACAATGCCTTATTGCAAGGGGATCTTTCTGAGGAGGTTTACATGCGTCCTCCTCCTGGCTTCTCTACCCAACACTCGCACCATGTTTGTTGTCTGATGAAATCACTCTATGGCCTCCGCCAATCACCACGCAACTGGTTTGTCAAGCTCTCTTCGGCCTTGAAATCTTACGGTTTCTGTCAGTCCAAGGTTAATTACACATTGTTTACCTACCATCATGATCACACTTTCTTGTCCCTTCTTATTTATGTGGACGATATTGTGCTTGCTGGGACTGACGCCATTGCCATCTCAAGCTCAAGTCTTATCTTCATAGTTGTTTCAAGATCAAGGATCTTGGCCCGCTCAAATACTATCTTGGCATCGAGTTTGCACACAGCTCTTCTGGCTTATTTATCTCTCAACACAAGTACGCTCTTGACATTCTCCACGAGGTTGGTCTCTTAGCATGTAACCCTGCAGCTTTCCCTGTTGAGGCTAATCCTAATCTAGCCACAACAGACAGTGACGACTATCCTGATCCACCTCGCTATTGGCGGCTAATTGGTCGCTCAGTCTATTTGACAATCACTAGACCTGAGCTTTGCTATGGTGTTCATATTTTGTCACAGTTTATGCAACGGCCTAAGATTGTACACTTTGAAGCTGTCCAGCGTTTCCTACGTTATGTGAAGGCTAGCCCAGGCCAAGGTTTGCTCCTCTCTTTTGATAATAGCCTTCAACTCACTGCGTACTATGATTCGAACTGGGCTTCATGTCCCATTTCGCGCCGCTCCGTGACTGGTTATTTTATTTTGCTTGGCTCTTTACCCATCTCGTGGAAGACCAAGAAACAACCAACTGTGTCTCGTTCGTCTGTCGAGGCTGACTACCGGGCAATGGCCTCTACTACCATGGAGCTTATTTGGCTTAAATCATTCCTTCTTTCTTTGGGCGTTTCTCATCCTCAATCGATGATGCTTTGTTGTGACAACAAAGCTGCCTTGCACATTGCCGCAAACCCTGTCTTTCACGAACAAATGAAACACATGGAACTTGATTGCCATTTCATTCGTGATCATGTTCTGTCCAACAATATCTCTACACGCCATGTTTGTTCTGAGCTTCAGCTGGCCGACATCTTCACTAAAGCTCTTGGTCGCCAACAATTCCAATTCTTGTTGCACAAGTTGGGCGTCATAGATCTCCACACTCCAACTTAAGGGGGAGTAATAGCCTGCCGCTGGATTCAGATTAGTTAGCATTACAGTTAGTTTGTAGAACAACTGTTGCGAATTCGACAAGTGTACCGTTCGTTTCAAGTAATAAAGTGAGTAAGTAGAGTATCGTCTCCACAGGGATTGAATGCAATCTTATGTCAACTTAATGTCTTAGAAATTGGAAGACAAATAATGATTTGAAAGAGTTGTTGAGTTGTTTTTAAGTAGCGTAAATGAAATGACAGAAATTTAACAAGAATGTAAGCGAATATTAATTGGATTTTACTGCAGTAATGAGAGATGATTGTAGTTAAGCGCAATCCCCTATGATTCCTTCCTTCTATGCTTTAATTGATTATTAACTTGAATTACTTCTAATTACCCAGCTGATGTATTCTCCTATAAGTAGTTAAATCCTAATCCCTTAGTAATTTAACACTTTGGTGAAATTAAAAACCCTAATCCCTTAGTGATTCCTTCTTAAACCAAGCATTAAGCAACACATCCTGAAGTTGCTGCAACTACACATCCCTATCCCTAGGCAATGTATAAATTGTTGTTTTACTCAATTCAGAAACTAGAATCTCAATATTCCTATTGTGAAGTCTAACCCTAAACCTCTTAATAGAATGACCAGTCCCAATTAAGAATAAAGCAATGAAGAACAGAATAAAACAAAGCAATTATGAATACTCTTATTAAAACCAATCAAGACATAGAGGAGTTCTCATAGGTTCATGGCTCAACCACAATACAGAATTTAGCCAAGCATATTCAGAATTGATATTATTTCCATGACTAACATTTTCCTAGAGAGAAATTACCAAAGGAAAAGAGAAGATTACACAGAGTTGTATTTCTGCAATTCCTCAATGCTTCCAATCTTCTCCCAAGGTCTTCAATGGCTTCCTTTGCAGTAATGCTTCCAATGGTCTGTCAAAAGCTCAGTGAAAGTTGTTTCTTTGTGACCCAGAGGCCTCCTTTTATCTCCCATATGTTCTAGGGTTAAATCCAGTAATGAGGAACTGTTTTCCCCCAGCTAAATCAATTCAAATCTTTTAAATCAGGAAACATCGAGTTCGTGGCGCGACTGGCGTGGCATCCCACGCTGATCGCGTGGGATGTTCGAGTTAAATGAGTTGCCCTGGAACTTTGGCGCTAATAGCATGGATCTCCACGCTGATCGCATGGTTCATTCGAGCTGAATGCTTGAGTTTTGATAGAATGGCACGACTCGCGTGGATGGCCACGCTACCAGCGTGGCTTGTTCGAGCTGATGGGTCTGTGTTTCAGCATCTGACGCTGATCGCGTGGTGGTTGGCTCTATTCGCGTGGGCTCTTCGAACTGAATTTGTTGATCTTGACACTTCCACGCTGATTGCGGGAGATCCCACGCTGATCACGTGACTTGTTCGAGAGCACTGGCTTGCTCTTTTTGGCTTCTTTTCCTCTCTTGTTGGTTCCTAAATGATAAAATAACTAAGAAATTAAATTAATATGCAATTAGTTAATAATTCACCAATTCCTAATCTAATTTACTAAATCTTAAACAATTTATTAATTAATTCATCCTAAAAACTACTATATGCTAGAAGCATATCAAATAATTCCCAGATTTATATATTATTGTCCTTAGCAATAAACAGAGTTTCTATTGGAAAGCAAGTTTCAACAATCAGGCATAATTTCACAATTAACATTCTTAGAATCACAATGCTAAGTATAATCAATTTCAAATCAAGGTTTCAATAATACTTTCAATTCCATCAACTGCAAGAGTTTCACTTGAGTCTTCCTTACCAAGATATGTGTATTTCACTCATCACTCAAGTGTATAAGGTTTATTATACTCACTCAATCCAACACAGTGATAGCACTACCATAAGCTTGATCATATTCTCGAGTTCCTGAAAATAAGAAACATGAATGCATGCACAACTGATCAAAAGGTCTTTATAAGGTTATAACTTGGCCTGGCTTAAGGGTAGGAATATTTTGGATAGTGACTAAAATTGAGATTGGATTTTCTTTTGTTAGAATTAGCCAATTCCACTTAGCAGTACATTATTCTTTATTCTTTGATTTTTCCTCTGCAAAACACTTGTGATGAGGAAGTAAGAAATATATTTAGATCCACCAGCTGGTATTTCAGACTTGTTATTTCCCAACTGGATTCTTCACTAGATTTGGTTTTTGCCAGATCTGTTCTGTTGGCATTTTCACTCTTATACCAAAATTGTCTTCTTGGGTAACTTTGTCTTTCCTCTTACCTTTCCTTCCTTTCCTGTTCCCCTTTATTCCATGGTCTTGATTCTAATTCTTTCTTTTCCAATCTCAAGTAGGGTGGTCAAGGATTATGTTTCAACTTTCAGGTTTATGAATAAAAAGGTTTATGCTCAAAAGAGGTGACAATGGAAAATTGAGGGTTAGTCAATTTGGCCCTGGCTTAAAAGAATAAACTGCCTTAATCATATCAGAATATACATGCATCCAGAGAAACAAATCAAGTTCTAGAGTACTTACCAAGGTGAGGCCTCTCTGACAGAATTTTATATTGTATGGCTCAATCCTCACAGGTTATGGACTCAAGTTAGCCTCTGTTAACTTCATATCAAGCGTCATTTCAACTTCAACATGAATATTAATATACAAATAATCGTAATTCAATCATGCTTCATGCAAGCCATGCCATATTTCATCTCACACAAGCTTCCTAACAGAAAATTCTAATTCATCACTGACTTCACAATTTTTCTTCTGAGATATATAAAATAAGCTTCTAACACGTTATTCAAAAATTTAAATCCTTATAATTTTTAGCATAATATATAAATTTTCTGTTAGACGTCTTTTGTCACTTGAATGTGATTCGTCAAATAAATACTGCGTATGCGCCCATTCCCAGATTTAGAAAATTGTTGTCCCCAGCAACAACTAATAAGGATCGTGTGCTCACTCACGTAATTATTATTTGAAGAATCGCAACCAAAACGAAATATTGATTCAAACAGAAGACATTCACATCAAATTATTCATGCATCAAATATCACAAATGTATCAAGTATAAATGTGTACTGTAGTAATGTAAATGGAAAATGAAAACAAAAATAGAAAATAAACAACAGTAAAAATCAAAAATAGTCCTGTGAATCACTCCTCGCCCTCTGTCGTAACATCCTCAGCAGTCTGAGATGGACCAGGGTGGTCCGCTGCTGGCTCTGCAGGGCTGGATGGGCCAGGAGGAGTCGGAGCTGCGGGTGGTGGTGATCTGGACTCCACAGGTGGCTGGAAAGCTGGCGGTGTGGGAGTGAAATGGTACTGGTAAGAAGAGAAGTCAATGCTCCGCTCTCTGCATAGATCCTCCATTAGCCTGACCTGATACTCCAACAGGCGAGTCTGATGCTCCATCATAGCTCTCATCGAAGGCTGATGCTGGAAGTCATCCTCTGGTAGAAATATAGGCTGTGTGGACTGCTGAAACATCAGAGACTGCGGTGGATCCTGCTGGGCAGGTACATCTGGGCCGGGGGCTGGAGGAGTCTGAGGTAACGGTGGTCCACGAGGATTGCGGGCTGCTAGTTCATCAGGAGAGAGCTTCGAAGCTCAAATCAGCTGCTCCTCTGCCGCACTCTCCATCGCGTCTGTGTATGTCTTGAGGGTCATGACGGAGGCAGTCCGCAGGTCCATAGGCTCGTCGTCTGGGATCTGAACCCCAGCACAACGACAGAGATGAAGAATAAGGGAGGGGTGAGTGAGCCAGGACTTACTGCTGGCGTCCTGAATAATGTGGAGAATCCTTTTAGAAAGGACATAAGAGATGTTAAGATTCTCCTCTCCACGTAATACATATACAAGTGTCGCTCGCTCTAGATTCACATCAGTCATATTCGTAGAAGGGATGACTGTGTGGTTAATGAACTGGTGCCAGAAAGCTGCGTCTCCTACTAGATCATGCTTTCTCAGCTTTTCTAGCACATAGTCGAGGCCCGGCTTGGTCTTTCAAGCCGTGTATCTCCCCGTGATCCCATAGCGGATCAGGTCAGCTCACTGGGGCATCTCGTCCCTGTAGAGCTTCGTGATGACGTCTGACTGCATGCTGAGGAAAGTGTGGCCGAACTCGCATCGGGTGAAAGGGGAGTAGGCGGTGTCCAGGAACCTCTCTAACCGGAGAGTCTTCGGGAAGTGATTCCCACATGATCTTCTTCTCCGGAATGACTTTATTGGGTAAATACCAAGAGTCAAACCGCTCCTGGCACTCTGCGGAGCGGAAGCAAGCTGCGTCAAAATCAGCAGGGCGGGCCCTTTTGCTGCTAGAGGCCGCGATACTTTTCTTCTTCCTCTTCTCCACCTATTTACCCTGAAACTCAGAAAATATCCAAGATACAATTATAAATAGGTACTAGATTTGCTAATTCCCAGATTTAGTCTCTGCATGTCACTGACGTATTCAATCAGAGCTAGTAATCCAAGAGGCAATCTGGAATCAGCTAATTCAACTTGTATCCTAATGGAGTGCCTTTAGTTAAATATTTTTTATATCATTCTTAGCTTATTTGACTTCTCTTGGACTTTTATTTTCCTATTCTAATTCAGTTTTTATCTTAGGCAAGTATGTGGGCTTAATTGCTAATTGTTGCGTATTTTCGGATTTTTGCTCACTTGACATATCTGACTTGTGCAGGGCCTACAGAGTGCTACAGAACTCCGAATGGAGCATTCTAGGAGTCCCTGGAAAGATAACAAAAAGATCTACAAGTTTGCTAGAAATAGCCCGAGGCCAATTCTATCATTTGGAGGGTCATTTTAAGCTTCGAAATCGGAACCTCTGCACTTGCAATTTTGGGCTGCGAATTTGATTTTATGGTTGTAAATAGCAAATAACTAGAATTGTTGGGTTTGTTTATGGCCCATTTTAAACTCCAGACCTTGTCACTACATATTAGTGACTTTAGTGAAACTTGGACAGCACTTTACATTTTGCACAAACAAGTTTATTATTTCTTTTCTTTAGTGTTTAGAATCAAAAGCTTGTTCTTCATTTTCTCTCATTTGTTCTTCATCTTCTTCATTTCCATTTTGCTATTCTTCCATTTTTCTGCACTTACTTCATGGGGCTTTCCTTGGTGATCATCATGGAAGGCTAAATAATCACTCAATCCAAGGATCCAATCCAAGCAAGAGGAGAATTTGAGTTCTGGTTTAATATTTCGAATTCTGTGTGAATGTTCACTTTCTTCTTCAATTGCTATTCTGTTTTCATGATTATGAATCCGTTTAGAATTGAAAGCAGATTAGGTTATGGATTCATTACCTAATTTTGAATATAAATCACAGATTAATTGGATGATATTTCAATTAGGGTTTGTGGTTTCAATTAATTTAGGGGTTAATTCGATTGAACTGCTTCTATTGAGATTGAATGAATGTTCATGATAGAATCAACTTATGAGAATGATGATGATTCGAATAGCTTGGGTTGGTGAATTGGATTGATGCTTTCTAATCTGTTTTACTTTACTCCTTGATAATCTTGTTAATTTTTGCATTGTTCTTTAATTTTAGTTTGTGTTCTTACATGTTTTACTTTGTGCATACCAACTGTTTGACAAAATTCCCCCTTATTATTACCAATGATTTGAAGTTAGAATCATATTGATCGTGTCTCTGAGTCGACCTAGGTTAACCCTGTGCTGCAGAATTAGCTTAGTTAAATTGTTTTGAAGCCACACGACAAATGCTTATCATATCCAGTCAATAATGCTTAGATAGAATTCAGAAATACAATATCAAGCAAATGGATTCAATATGTGAGCATATATATGGGACAATACTAATTTGTTCCCAGTGTAAATCATTACCAAACGCAAATGTCAATCAATTATTCACAACAATAATGTCCAGCCACAGAATAGATGCTTCAGTTTCACTAAGCTCATGCTCAATATCCCAAGTCAATATTCAAATAAGCATGGGAAGTCAGATTAATCACAAATTCCCAATTTCAAGTTGAGATCATCAAAACACAATCAACTAATTTAATCTAACATCCCAAATTCAACATTATTAGGTTACATGAAACAATGACTTAAAGATTTCCAGATTATCAGATTATCTCAACTAAAGTAGTGTGAAACCTTTCTTCAAGTCAATATTTATTGAGCATAGGTTCAATTCAATCTAATTTAGGTTAACCAATTTGCATTCAACTCCAATGGAACACTTCCTAACCAATATCAACTTAAGCACTACAAGCAATCAATTATTGTGTCAAGCAATTCCGAATCAAGTGAAACCTCAAATTATGACCCACTCAGCATATACACAGTAGTTTAGCATTCATGTAAGCAATCTTTAATGCACTAGTGTCTGAAAAAGAAACAACATTTATCAAGCATATGTAGGTGTATTCACAGTCAAATGGCTAAAAATTATGTGGGTTATATCAACTTGACAATATCAGGCATATAGATTCAACCAGAATTTAATCAAAGCTATACCAACACCTACTCAGTTATCATGCATTCTAGTTCACCAATGAATAAGCAAACCAGACCTTAAACTTAACACAATGATATCACATGAAAGCATACTTGGTTATTGACACAAAATTCAGATTTTGCACCGGCCTTTTAAGCAATAATCAATTCGGCATAGGACGCTTATAAAAAATTCCCAGATTTAAATTTAAGGCACTCAACAAAACACAATCATACTCATAAGTTCAATTCAATTCGATTCAGGATGACGAATTGATCACAGGCATTCCTGGACTTAGAGAGAATCAAGCAATATCAATGTGTGTATGTAGGATTCAGATATACATACGTTGTCATCAACACAATTAGGGTGTGCATTTCAGTCCGATGGTTATCATGAAACTACATTATTAATACTAGGCTACATCTAATAGAACTAAGCATCACATATGACCAAGCATTGCTATGAACAACATACCACACCCAATTCAAGCAAATAAAACAATAAGATAACTATTAACTCAAGCATTGTATAGAATTAAGTTTCAAAAATCAAATTCAAATAGGAATTATGCAGGTTGGCGCGACTCGTGCCATATCTCGCACTAATCGCGTGGGGTCGCAATTCTGTCATTGATGCTCTGCAACTGAGTTTCCCACATTCAACCATTGTGCCCTTTTTTCCTATGCAATGCAGTGTTCATGGTTCGAATACTAACCTTTTCTCCTGCCATTGATGTGCTGAGAGTGAAGAGAATTGAAATGCACCAGGAACTCCAAGCTTCTCAAGAATGAGGGAGTTGAAATGAAGGGTTTGGGGATTGGGAACCTTAGACTGAGGTTTTAAGGCTTGGTGTTAGCTGAAGATTGAACGAAAATTAGGGAATTGGAGAGGATTTAGGAAGAATTAGGAGAAGAATGAGGAATGCAACAGTGAGGCGCGATTTTTGGGTTCTGAAATCCCTTTTAAAAAAACTGAATTAGCACTCTCGCGCGGATCGCGTCACATGCGGCGCTAACCGCGTGGATGAATAAAACAGGGATAATTGGCTCAAACACGTGGCACGAATAGCGCTATGCTTCACGCGATCAGCGTGAAATGATGCAGAAGAGTCATCTGGTTTTGGTCAACTGGCGCGATTCGCGCCATGTCTCACGGGATCAGCGTGACAACTTGAATCAAGACCCTCTGGTTCGAATAGATGACGCGAGTCGCACTGGAGCTCACACGATTAGCGTGAGATGACTCAAAAATTAACTCCAGGTTCGACCAGATGACGCGAATCACGTCATAGTTCACGCTATCAGCGTGAGATCCTTAATTATGTCACCTGATTTCGAATAAGTGGCGTGAGTAACGTGGGTTGCCACGCTATCAACGCCATAAATGGAGCAGTGACCGTTGAATTCGCCCAGCTGGCGCGACTAGCGTGAGATTTCATGCTATCAGCGTGGATATTGCAATTGGGGCTGGGTTGATTCGAAATGGTGGCGCGAGTAGCGCCACGCACCACGCGATCAGGGTGGGTTATTCGAATGCTCTACAATGCTTTTTATATGCTTTTTGTCAACTTTAAATCCTAAGGTAAACTAATTGTACACATAACAACTTAAAATGAAGAGCTAAAATGCAAATTAACACTTAAAATTAAAACATTAACATCAACCAAAATAAATCAAGAATAAACGAGTATAATTAGGCATAAAATAATAACTGAATTAAAAACTTGCAGAGATTGAGAATAACAAAATTAAATGCTTGGATTGCCTTCCAAGTAGCGCTTGTTTAACGTCATGAGCTTGACGGACAACTGTTACTCATCCAATGAATTTAGTGGAATGGAAACTGCATTCCTATCCACTTCCCCTCCAAAATAAGGCTTCAATCTACATCCATTCACTTTAAATGACCTATCATTGTCTAGAGGAGAAATTTCTATTGTTTCATAGGGATAAACCTTGCACACTAAAAATGGACCAGACCATCGAGATTTTAACTTACCTGGAAACAGTCTCAGGCGAGAGTTATAAAGCAAAACCTGTTGTCCTGGTTCAAATTCCTTGGGGCGAATCTTGTTGTCATGCCACTTCTTTGTTTTCTCCTTGTAGATCCTAGCATTCTCATATGCAACTAACCTGAACTCATCTAACTCATTTAATTGCAACAAGCGTTTCTCATTAGATTTAGAGAGTTCAAAATTTAAGAATTTAGTTGCCCACAATGCTTTATGTTCTAGCTCAATTGGAAGATAGCATGACTTACCGTAGACAAGTTGAAATGGAGACATACCTATAGGTATTTTAAATGCAGTCCGGTATGCCCACAATGCATCATCTAGTTTCTTAGCCCAATCTTTCCTAAAACTTTCAACAATCTTTTCTAAAATTCGTTTAAGTTCTCGGTTAGAAATTTCTACCTGACCGCTGGTTTGTGGATGATACGGTGTGGCAACTCTGTGGTTGACTCCATACTTGACAAGTAAGCTATCAAAATGTTTGTTGCAGAAGTGGGTACCTCCATCACTGATTATGGCTCTCGGTACTCCAAAGCGGGTAAAGATATTCTTCTGTAAGAATGAGACCACTACCTTCGCATCATTGGTTGGCAAAGCGACCGCTTCTACCCATTTGGACACATAGTCTACTGCAACCAAGATATATTAATTGGAGTATGATTTAGGGAAAGGTCTCATAAAATCAATCCCCCATACATCAAACAGCTCAACTTCTTGGATGTTGTTTAGTGGCATCTCATCTTTACGAGAAATATTTCCCGTCCTCTGACAATTATCGCATTTTCCCACAAATTCTCTTGCATCCTTGAATAATGTTAGCCAATAATAACCGCACTGCAAGACTTTTTGTGCTGTTCTATTTCCTCCAAAGTGTCCTCCATAATCTGAAGCATGGCAGTGCCAAAGGATTTTAGGTGCCTCGGACTCAGTTACACATCTGTGAATTACCCCATCAGCGCATTGAAAATAAAGAAAAGGGTTGTCCCACAAATACCTCTTTGAATAATGGAGAAACTTATTTTTCTGCTGCCAATTTAATTCTTCAGGTATGACACCCACAGCTTTGTAATTGGCCATGTCCGCAAACCATGGGCTGACTTGGATTGCCATCACTCCTTCATCAGGAAAAGATTCATTTATTTCTATCTCCGGACTATCTTGCAACTTCTTGTCAAGGATTCAAGACAAGAAGTTGCAAGATAGTCCGGA
>CM023948.1:25003207-25085464 GCA_013407115.1 Glycine latifolia | reverse complement strand
TGTCCGCAAACCATGGGCTGACTTGGATTGCCATCACTCCTTCATCAGGAAAAGATTCATTTATTTCTATCTCCGGACTATCTTGCAACTTCTTGTCTTGAATCCTTGACAAGTGGTCTGCTACCTTGTTTTCCACTCCGACTTTGTCTTTAATTTCCAAATCGAATTCCTGAAACAAAAGCACCCATCGCAGCAAGCGTGGCTTTGTGTCTTGCTTATTCATTAAAATTTTCAAAGCTGCATGGTCAGTGTAAACAATAACCTTAGAGCCAATCAAGTAAGATCTAAATTTATCTAAGGCATATACTACAGCTAGCATCTCTTTTTCAGTAGTGGCCTAATTGACTTGTGCCTCATTCAAAATCTTACTAGCATAGTATATTACATGTAACCGCTTTTCTCTCCTCTGTCCTAAAACAACACCTATTGCATAAGCACTAGCATCACACAAAAGTTCAAATGGTAAAGTCCAATCAAGGGCTATTAACACAGGTGCAGTAGTAAGTTTCTTTTTCAGTATATTAAATGCATCTAGACAAGCTTTATCAAAACAAAAATCTATTCCTTTTTCAGTCAATTGGTTGAGAGGTTTTGCAATCTTGGAGAAGTCCTGAATAAACCTCCTATAAAACCCTGCATGTCCTAGAAAACTTCTCACACCATTAACATTAATAGGAGGAGGTAATTTATCAATTACTAACAACTTAGCTCTATCAACCTCTATTCCCATTTCAGAAATTTTATGTCCTAAGATAATTCCTTCTCTCACCATGAAATGACATTTTTCCCAATTTAAAACTAAATTTGTTTTTTGACATCTTTTTAAAACATTAGCTAAGTTAGCTAAACATGAATTAAAACAAGAGCCAAAAACAGAAAAGTCATCCATAAAGACTTCTAAGCCTTTTTCAACCATGTCAGAAAAAATAGAAAGCATGCACCTTTGAAATGTTGCAGGCGCATTGCATAGGCCGAAGGGCATTCTTCTATATGCAAACACTCCAAAAGGACAATTGAAGGCGGTCTTTTCTTGATCCTCTGGTGCTACAGGAATTTGATTATACCCAGAAGATCCATCTAAGAAACAGTAATAATCATGCCCAGCTAACCTTTCTAACATTTGGTCCATAAAAGTAAGTGGAAAATGGTCTTTGCGGGTTGCATCATTTAATCTTCTATAATCAACACACATTCTCCAACCTGTGATTGTTCTTGTGGGGATCAAGTCATTGTTATCATTTTGAATGACTGTCATCCCACCTTTCTTGGGAACGGTTTGGACTGGGCTTACCCATGCGGTGTCTGAAATTGGGTAAATCATACCTGCATCTAACAACTTCACAACTTCTTTTCTCACCACCTCTTTCATAGTTGGGTTAAGTCTCCTTTGTGGCTGCCTTACTGGTTTCATATCCTCTTCCATAAGAATTTTATGAGTACAAAAGGAAGGATTAATACCTTTTAAATCGGATATGGACTAGCCAATAGCAGTTTTGTGTTCTTTGAGGACTTTCAGCAATTGTTCTTCCTCAAAATTCTAGCCCTTTGTTGATAATGACTGGGTAGGTTTCTCCATCACCTAGAAACACATACTTCAATGTCTCCGGCAATTCTTTCAGCTCCACTTTTGGTGCTCCAACTGGGATGTCATCTTCTTTCTTCTCCAGCACCTCTATGGCTATTTCCAATTCTTGTATAGTCTCTTGGCTTCTAATTTCCAACACTTCTTTAAGTTCTTCTTCTTCCATATGACCTGCACTAATCACATTATCCAAAACATCTAGCCTAAAGCAATCATGTTCATCAGATGGATTTTTCATGGCATCAAAAACATTAAAAGTAATAGATTCATCATCCATCCTAAGTTCTAGTTTACCTTTCTCTACATATATTAAAGCCCTAGCAGTGGCTAAAAATGATCTACCTAAGAGGAGTGGTATTTCACTTTCACCATCCATGTCTAAAACTATAAAGTCTGCAGGAAAAATAAACCTATCTACTTTTACTAGAACATCTTCAATAACTCCTGTAGGCTTCCTTAAGGAGCGGTCTGCAAGTTATAGAGAGACTCTTGTAGGCTTTAGTTCAGTGATTCCCAAGGACTTGCAAACTGACAATGGCATTAAGTTTATACTTGCTCCCAAGTCACATAAAGCTTTTCCTACATTGATGTTCCCTATTGCAATTGGAATATTAAAATTGCCTGGGTCTTTGAGCTTTGGTGGCAGCTTTCTTTGTATTATTGCACTGCACTCTTCAGTAAGTGCAATAGTTTCACATTCCTGCAATTTATGTTTCCTAGACAACAGTTCTTTCATAAATTTTGCATAGTTAGGCATATTAGCTAAAGCTTCAGCAAATGGAATGTTAATATGCAATTTTTTAAACATTTCTAAGAACCTGGCAAACTGTTGCTTTTGTGCTTGTTGCTTGCTTTTTACCAGATAAGGAGGCTTCTCAAAGCGGGAGAAATCCATTGGCTTCTTAGGCTATGCAGAATTTTTCTCTTGCTTACTTGTAGATGCTTCTATATCATGTGTTGCATCCTTTGTGGTGTTTTCTTCTTCAACTCCCTTTTGAAGCATTGTTGGATTCTCCGGAGGTGTAAGTACCTTTCCACTTCTAGTGGTTATTGCTTTTGCATGCTCCCTAGGATTCACAATGGTGTCACTTGAAAACTGTCCTTGAGACCTTTCAGCTAATTGTTTTGCCAATTGCCCAATTTGACTCTCAAGATTTCTAATGGAGGCATCTTGGTTTTTATGATGAGCTCTAGTCTCATTTATGAAGGCATTGGTGGCCTGGATGTGCTCATTAGTTGTCTTGGATAGCTGCAACATAGCTTTTTCCAGCTCCGATGGTTCCTTGGGTGGAATAGGTGGAGGTTGTAAATAATTGTGAGATTTATAACCTAAACCACCACCTTGGATTCTCCTTTGGAAATTATTCCCCATGGCATTGTTTTGATTTCTCTAGAAATTCTGTTGAGGCCTTTGATCGTACCACAAGTCATTCACCTGCACAGGGTCAGCTCCTACTAATATAGGACATTCATTAGATTCATGTTCACCTTGGCAATACTCACATGTGGCAGGTGGCATTCTGTTAGATGAAACTTGGGCTACTGAGACTTGGAGTTTGTCAATTTTTGCATTTAAATTGGCTAGTTGCTGGGCCAATATCTTCTGTTCAGCCAGCATTGCATCATTACTCCCTAGCTGGATGACTTCCCTTTTGGGCTGAATTGGAGTGCGTTCATTTTCATCACGGGCTAGAGAGTCAATCAATTCATGATTGAACTGCAGTTTTTGATCTTATCGAACCACCAGCTGCAACATTAACAATAAGACGTGATTCAGGTATCATACCATTAAAGAAAATGCGTACCTTTTTACCTACAGACATGTCATATTGTGGACACCTCTGAATCAGCTCTTGAAATCTATTCCATGCTGCACACAAAGTTTCCCTCTCATGTTGAGTGAAATTGGTGATCTCATTCACCAACCTATTATATTTATCCATTGAAAAATATTGAGCGAAAAACTTTGCAACTAGTTCTTCCCAAGTGGTTATACTATTTGAGGTCTGTCTATCTAACCATCTAAGTGCTTTTCCTTTCACAGCAAAAGGAAACAACCTCAATCTTATAGCATCATCTGACACTCCTTGGTGTCTAATGGTATCACAGATTCTTAAAAATCTATTAATGAAATCGTGGAGATCTTCATTATCTTCCCCTCCAAACTGACTGCGTTCCACCAATGTGATCAATGAAGGATGAATATCAAAGTGATTTGCTTCTATTGGTGGTCTCACAATACTGGAGTTTGGTCTAGTGAACAATGGAGCCAGAATATCCTCCATTAGTTCATCTTTCGGTCTTGGCTGATTATTTCCTCGGTCAGCCATTTCTGATTCAGAGATTGAATCACAATCAGAATTTTCTACTTCTCTTTCTCTGGCTAGTCTCCTGTTTCTTCTAATTTCAGGGTCGTACTGTAGATGATCAGGATTAACTATACCTCGCATAAACTAAGAAAAGTAGTTTAGTAACAAAAGAAATTCCAATCTCAAGATATAAAGTTAATATAAAATTGGCTATTGCAATCCCCGGCAACGGCGCCAAAAACTTGTTGCGAATTCGGCAAGTGTACCGTTTGTTTCAAGTAATAAAGTGAGTAAGTAGAGTATCGTCTCCACAGGGATTGAATGCAATCTTATGTCAACTTAATGTCTTAGAAATTGGAAGACAAATAATGATTTGAAAGAGTTGTTGAGTTGTTTTTAAGTAGCGTAAATGAAATGACAGAAATTTAACAAGAATGTAAGTGAATATTAATTGGATTTTACTGCAGTAATGATAGATGATTGTAGTTAAGCACAATCCCCTATGATTCCTTCCTTCTATGCTTTAATTGATTATTAACTTGAATTACTTCTAATTACCCAGCTGATGTATTCTCCTATAAGTAGCTAAATCCTAATCCCTTAGTAATTTAACACTTTGGTGAAATTAAAAACCCTAATCCCTTAGTGATTCCTTCTTAAACCAAGCATTAAGCAACACATCCTGAAGTTGCTGCAACTACACATCCCTATCCCTAAGCAATGTATAAATTGTTGTTTTACTCAATTCAGAAACTAGAATCTTAATATTCCTATTATGAATTCTAACCCTAAACCTCTTAATAGAATGGCCAGTCCCAATTAAGAATAAAGCAATGAAGAACAGAATAAAATAAAGCAATTATGAATACTCTTATTAAAACCAATCAAGACATAGAGGAGTTCTCATAGGTTCATGGCTCAACCACAATACAGAATTTAGCCAAGCATATTCAGAATTGATATTATTTCCATGACTAACATTTTCCTAGAGAGAAATTACCAAAGGAAAAGAGAAGATTACACAGAGTTATATTTCTGCAATTCCTCAATGCTTCCAATCTTCTCCCAAGGTCTTCAATGGCTTCCTTTGCAGTAATGCTTCCAATGGTTTATCAAAAGCTCAGTGAAAGCTGTTTCTTTGTGACCCAGAGGCCTCCTTTTATCTCCCATATGTTCGGGTTAAATCCAGTAATGAGGAACTATTTTCCCCCAGCTAAATCAATTCAAATCTTTTAAATCAGGAAACATCGAGTTCGTGGCGCGACTGGCGTGGCATCCCACGCTGATCGCGTGGGATGTTCGAGTTAAATGAGTTGCCCTGGAACTTTGGCGCTAATAGCATGGATCTCCACGCTGATCGTGTGGTTCATTCGAGCTGAATGACTGAGGTTTGATAGAATGGCGCGACTCGCGTGGATGGCCACGCTACCAGCGTGGCTTGTTCGAGCTAGTGGGTCTGTGTTTCAACATCTGACGCTGATCGCGTGGTGGTTGGCGCTATTCGCGTGGGTTCTTCGAACTGAATTTGTTGATCTTGACACTTCCACGCTGATCGCGTGACTTGTTCGAGAGCACTGGCTTGCTCTTTTTGGTTTCTTTTCCTCTCTTGTTGGTTCCTAAATGATAAAATAACTAAGAAATTAAATTAATATGCAATTAGTTAATAATTCACCAATTCCTAATCTAATTTACTAAATCTTAAACAATTTATTAATTAATTCATCCTAAAAACTACTATATGCTGGAAGCATATCAACAACTCACCTAGAACATTATTTTGTTAGTTTGGTAGATAGGCTCCAATCTTTTGTAACAACTTCCACTGTTATCCTTATCTTTTTGGTTTATCCTTATCTTTCTGTTTCTACGACATTTGAATTTGATTATATGTAACAAACTAAGTCTATTTAAAGATTGCAACGAATCAATGCAAATCAAGTTGTTTTAGCAACATAAATCTATTAGTTAAATTAAATTTCCAACAAGCACACTAGAGAAGTTGAGTCATCCATCCAGTCATAAAATTTAGCTTTGAATCCTTTAATCTTAACTTTCATCCATACCCAAGATTCATAATCATGAATGATGTGATCAATAACCTCCTCATCAATTTCCAACAGTTCCTTGTTAAAAATAATATTGTTCCAGACAGTTGCTACCCAAACCGTTTGCCATGCCCTTTTTGTTAACTTAGAGCATCTCTAATGCAAGCACCTTAAATGGGTTCCTTAAACAACTTTTTGTAGTCCTCATAGTACTTTTTGTGGTTCCCACAGTGTCATGTCACTCCTAAGGAACTCATCCAATATTTTGATCCAATCACAAGAAACTCAAAAAAATCCACGTATTTATATTTTTTTTTAATAAAACTTAACATTGTTTTAGTTTTTATAAATATAAATTAAAATAAGTAAAATGAAATGCGTAACAATATAAAATAAAATTTTACATAATAATAATTAATTAAACAATTTAAGATCAAAATAAATAAAAAACATAGACCTCGAAAAAAATATTACATAAATTTAGTTATTGTTATTTTCGTTTCCGAAATGTTCCAAAATATACTCAACTAAATCTGCTTGGAGTTGACGGTATTTTTGTTTGTCATGAACCTCTGCTCTCCTTTGAAGATATGTCGATCTGATACTCGGGTGAGCACCTAAAGATATTTCGAATGTTAACGTGTTGTTACCTACATTATCGTAATCAATATTACTTTGATATGTGTCACGTTCGTCCTCGACAACCATGTTATGCAATATGATGCATGCATAGATGATATTGTTCATTTTACCAATATCCCAAAAATGTGTCAGACCACGCATAATTGTGAATCGAGATTGGGTCACTCCAAAAGCCCGTTCTACATCTTTTCTTGCCAATTCATGTCGTTGAGCAAATAATTTTCGCTTTTCTCCTTGTGGCATTGAGATGATCTTCGCAAATGTAGCAAAGTCTAGATAAATACCATTGGCTAAATAGTATCCCATATTATATTGGGTTCTATTCACTATGTATTGCACTGCGGGAGCACGTGCTGACAAAACTTCATCAAACACATTAGAATCATTTAACACAGTAATGTCATTATTTGAACCTACAGTGCCAAAAAATGCATATCAAATCCACAAGTCTTGTGATGCAACGACTTCAAGAATGATTGTTGGGTTGCGATGATTACCTCAACAAAATTGACCTTTCCATGCAATGGGACAATTTTTCCATTCCCAGTGCATACAATCAATGGAACCTAACATACCTGGAAATCCGCGTGCCACTCCCAGTTGTAGTAGTCGTTCAGTGTCTTTATTACTTGGTCTCCTCAAGTACTCATTCCCAAATATTGTGCAGATGCCTGATACAAATCGCTCCAAGCATTCCACCGCAATTGTTTCACCAATTCGAACATATTCTTCCACCCCATCAGCAAGTGAGCCATAAACCAATATACGAAGTGCAGCTATGCACTTTTGTAATGGAGATAGTCCTTTTTGACCAAGTGCATCGAACCTCATTTGAAATTACTCATTGTGGCTACTGAGCCCATCTACAATACGAAGAAACACATGCCTTTGCATACGAAATCTTCATCAGAACTGAATCTCTGTGTACACAGAATTTACTGAGAAGTAGTCATTGAACAATTAATTATGACCTTCTTCACGATTTTGATGTACCATTCTTATTGGATACGCCCAACGGTGTTGCCATGTAGTTGTTGATGGTTCTGAAGTATCAACCTAATGATTTCTTCCTCGATGTTGTCTTCCAATTCTTCATTTATCATTTGATCTAAAACTTCATCTAAATTGATGTTTGGATCCATTATATGGTATATGAAGTGTTTGAAATGAGAGATAAATATTGCGTAATTTGTATGAGAACATGTGAAAATGATGAAACATTAGTAATTTATATAGCTTCATTTCTAACGGCTAGTTTCCAACGACTAGTTTTCAACGGCTAGTTTCCAATGGCTAGTTTCCAACGACTAATTTTATAATGGCTAGTTTCATAACCTAAAAATACTTTGAATATAACATACAATAAGGACCTACATTGTTAATAATTACATACAAAGTAACTGAATAACCTACTTATTCGAACATAGGGACTAAACTTTTAATTGAATAGTTTCTTCCTAATATGGTCACAATACTTTTCATGGTCTTGGCGTTGTTGTTTCAACATGTTGGATGTATCCTTCATAAGGATTTCATACTCCATACGCCGTTCTTGATCTTGCATACGCCGTTTTGTGCCTCCTTTAACTGAATAAGTTTTGATGTGTTTGCATTCTTCTCATTCATTACACTTTCTATGCCAGATAAATTGATATTGTTAGAAGCTTCTTTTCCTTTGCTCTTTCTTTTTTCTGTTTTTTGTCCCATTGAGCGATACATTGGCGATGATTCATCATATTCTTCGATTTCAATGGGTGTCTTTGTGTTAGAAGATGACGAGTAATTTCCACCTGCATAAACCTTTGTTCTTTTTGAAGTATTTGACATAAATTCTGCATCGAATTTTGGTTGATCTTTCAACAACAACCAAGCATGTTCAACCTCAAATTTTTTACTTGTATCGTGCGAGTAAATCAAATGAACATTAGTCATACAATCCTTCTCTAAACTTCCACTTCTCCTATGCTTATCTGCTTGTTTGTAGCACCTATTAAACTTTTGAACTGCTTGGTGGATCCTGTTCCATCGAGATTTCAACTGAGTTGAGCTTCTTTCACAAAATAACCTGCTTTCACGCACATCGTCATTATTGTATGCATTTTTAATCCTTGCCCAATATTGCTTTGATGTTTGGTCAACACCGATTATTGAATCCTTTGACACATTGAGCCACGATCGGACAAGAATGACATCTTCTACCACCGAGAATGCTGAACGTGTTTTTTTCCCAGTACCATTGTGGTCGCCTTCATCTAGTTGAATATTGTCTACATCGATTGTGGATTCAACTTCATTGATAGGGGGTGAAATATTGGATAAAGAAAGCCTATAACACGTGTTTGGATTGATGGGGGCTGATCATTGAGAACTACCATTGGTAGGTGACTCTACTGAGGTGGATTTTGTGAATTTTCACTGGTAGGGGATGGCTAAGGATACATAATGTATTGTGGTGGATGTGGTGGATTTGCAGAATTTTCCCTGGTAGGGGATGGTTGATTTTGCAAATAATTGTAAACACTTTGATAATTATACTGATTGGGATCCATTTCAGAGAAAATAAAAAAGATTGAGGATAGATTGGAACACAAAAAATTAGAAATGTAACTTACATTGCAAAGAAGAAAAAAAAATTACCTATATTTATAAACAAACATTCATTCAACCGTTATTTTCCTCCAACGGTTATATTTTGTTAACGGTAATTTTCTTTTCTTTCCACTTATTTGTTAACGTTAAATTTTCTTTACATTCAAGGTTATTTTTCATTTTTATTTCTCAATCCAAACGCTCTTTTTGTTGTTTTGTTTATAATGCTATTTTTTTTTAAAAGAAACCCACACGTCCAGCCCTTGTCCATTATTTAGAATCTTCCCCAAATCTCACACTCACACACCCCTTAATCTTTCTTCCCTCTCACGAAACCCTCCCTCTTCCACTCAGCCTCTTCATCTCTCTTCACTCTCGAAAAATAGCGTCCCTTGCCGCTCTCTGCTCTCTCCCTTCTCCACTCATAAAACGCAACCCTCTTCTCTCTTCCACTTACCCTCTCCTCTCTTCCGCTCTCTGCTCTCTCCCTTCTCCACTCACAAAATGCGTCTCTCTCTCTTCTCCACCCACTCCAAAAGCTTCGAGAAGGCGAACAACAGGAAGAAGAAGAAAGCCCGTTGGCATCGGGGTCGCCGTCACCGTCGCTCCTCTCTTCTTCACGGTCAGTATTGGTTTGATTTTTGTTGCAACTATCCATCTTCCTCTTTTGATTCATCTCCTCTATGCATGTTGTTTTCACTCATCTCCTTTGTGCATGTGGTTGGGAATAACGAAAATAGGAAGTTTCACGCCAAAATAATATTTTTTAATTGGAAAGAAATTAGGGGTGTTCACGGGTACGGGTCACCCGTGAACCCGAACCGATCCGAACCGATCTGAACACTTTGGGTTGGGTCATTTATATATTTGGGTCAAAACCGAACCGAACCGATCAAAACCGTTCATGTATGGGTTGGGTCACGGGTTTAGATTTACAGATCCGTTGATCCGATGACCCGATCCGTGAACCCGTAATAATAATATAAATTTTATTATTTATATATATATATATATATATATATATATATATATATTAAAAATTAAAAAAAATTATTTGACAATAAAAAAAGGTAAGATATTATAAATGGTTAAGATTGCATTAAAAAATAAGATAGGATATTTTTTTATATTGCATTAAAAAATAGGATAGAATATTTTTAAGATTGCATTGCATAATATAATAGAATATCTTTAAGATTACATTGGATAATATGATAGAATATATTTAGGATTACATTCAAAAATTGGTTAAAATCATATCTTTAAATTAGTATAAATAGAAACATATTTTGGTGTTCATGTATGCATTCCATTCCAAATAATATTAGAATATTAGAGAGTTTATGTTTGCATCATTGAGAGAATTGTTGTGAGATCATATAGAAGCGTTTGACAAGTTTGATTCTTCAACTGATTTAAAGATACCTATTTGCTTAAGGAATATAAGCGTAAATATAACTATCTTATTGTATTCTTCTTCTTGACTTTGAAAAAGGTCGCAGCTGGGAACTAGGATACCAGTTTTGTCTCTGTTCTTAATGAATTGAGACATGCAACTTCTGACTAGGAAACTAGGATACCAGTCTGATTGGGAAACAAGGATATCAGTCTATCTCTATTCTTGGTGAATTTAGACTAGAGCTTTTTGCTGGGAAACAAGGATACCAACTGGGATAATTGTTGTGTAAGGGTAGACTATTATAGTAAATATTGTTCACAAATCTTTTGTTTTAATTTATATTATAAATCTATTTTATAATATTATGTTGATGGTATTAAATGAATCAATTTTACTACTTTCATACATTTGATAATATTGTGTTAATTGTATGAGATATTTGAAAGAATCGTGATAAAATAGTAGTTCTTAAAAAAAAAGAAATGGGTAACCCGGTGATCCGAACCGAACTGAACTGTTCATGAACGGGTTGGGTTGAGTTGGGTTTCAATTTTTTTTTTTCTGAAAACCGAACCGAACCGAACTAATCAAATTTGATTGGGTTGGGTCCTATATTTGGCCAAAATCGATCCGAACCGATCCGCGAACACCCCTAAAAGAAATGGGTTTCGTCATGTCACTGTGCTCCAACGCAAGAGAAATCCCAAGAAACAGGTGCTTAGGCTAAGAAACCTAGTAAGCATCTCCCATTGGAGATGCTCTTACTTCCCAAGCCCATCCCAGGTTGCATGAAGTTAATAGTTCGAGATTATGGTACTGGTACAAACGAATCCAAATGGTATAGGAGAAATTACAAGAAAACATTAAATGAGATACCTCTTCCTGTTGTTGATAAGGGCCGACATTTGGTGGGCCCATGGTGAGATAAAAAAATAAGAATCTTTTTATATAAAAATATATTTCATGAGAAAATACACTCACCATTTTATTATAATTGATATATTTTGTTATTATGTACAAAACATAATTCATTAAAGTAAGTTTTGTCTTTCATAAAAAAATAAACTTTATACTCAATAAGGTTTGGATAAGTTATAATTTGGAATTGGATGAGTTTTAAAAATATTAATAAGATGAAGTTGTTGCTAAAAGAATTAAAAAAAGATAAAATATATATTTTTCCTGTATTTGTTATCAAATTTGATTTTAGTCCATATAGTTTCAATCAAGGATCTTATACTTTAAAAAATAGTTGGATTTAGTGTCATAGAGATAAAATTGAATGATTTAAAATTATAAGTAACCAAAACTAAGTTTGACCAAAAATAGTAAGATACAAAACATATTTTAACCAAAAATATTCTTCTAAATAATAAAGTTATCTCAAAATTTTTGAAACCCTTTCAACCATGGGCCCTGGACTAACCCTAGGGTGACACTGTTCTTGATGACAAAAGAGATCAAAAGACAAATAGTTATTATCACCAAAATGTAAACTAATCGAGTTTGATTAGTTAAATGTTTGATCAAGTTTATTTATTTAATTAATTAAATAAATAAACTGAAAGCTTGATTATTTAAATAAGTCAAACCTAAGCTTTATAAACTCAACATTAATAGTTCCTTAATAGTTTGTTTACTCATTTATATATGTGTGAGTGAGAGAGGGAGGTTGAATTATGATTTTTGGTGTGAAGGTTAATGATTGCTTCTTAATAGTATGTTTGCTTGTTTATATGTGGAATTTTAGGCAAATTTTTTAGTTAGTAAAAATAAAATAAGGGGAGTGTATTGGATTAAGATTTTAAAATACTATTATGGCATAAAAAATCTTATGAATTTTAAAAGACTTTGTAAGAATATAATGACTTTTAAGATTTTTTTAAAATACTTTAACAATTATAATTTTTTACTTTGGATTTTAATGGATTTATAAAATATGAATTCATAAGATTTGAAAAACATTATGGATTATTAAGATTTTAAAGAACTCTGTGAATTTTTTAAAAATTCAAAATTATTGATAAAGATCCACGAATTTTTTTCACCTACCATTTTAAAGAAAACACATCCTATACAAAGAACCCTAAACCTGTTACATAACAAATCAATTACTCCTAACATATTTACAAGCATAACAAGCTCATTCTCCTTCAATCATCAATCATGTTAATTATATGAAAGCTATATATTGTAATGTGTGTCAGTAGCATGAATATTTGTAGTCATTTTCACAATAACAATCCCACCAAACAAAAAACATGCCTAACACTTGTATTAAACTTCATTTATAGATGTACAAAAAATATTTACATATTTATCCACTTATGCATGAGTTAATTTCTCATATTCACTAAAAATAAACATGTAATCAAGATGTCCCGAATTTAACAAATTGTGAAGATCTCTCATATCATTTCAAGACATGTTATCCATGGGAAGATGTCCCGAATTTAACGAATGTCTACCATTTTTAACAAAGATTCAACTCATTCAAGGGATTATGTATGATGGGAAAAGAAAAATATGTCATTTGACCCAAAAAGAAAGAAATCTCAAGAATTTAAATGAGATTGTTTGATGTGTATTTTTTACTAAAAAATCTAATGAAATCCATTAACATTCATCCTAAAAAAGAATTCATTGAAATCTATACACTTTTGAATATCATAAAACTTTTTTTAAGTTGTAAAAAAAAATTAATTGAATACTGACGAATTTTATTGATTTCCTTAAAAAATCTTAATAAATCTTAATAGTCTTTATTGAATACCAAAAGACTTATTTCTATTATTTAAAAATATTGATTGAATATCTCAATTCTTAAAAAAAAAATCCTTATCAAATACCCTTGAAGTTAGCTAAAATAGCGCTAATACATAACCTAACTCTAGAAGAGTAATTCTCTATTTTCACATTTTTTTTCTTTTAAATTAAAAGTAAATTATGAGTTACTCATTATGTCATATTTATTTAAGATACTATCAAAAATAATTTAATTAATTAAATATATAAATAAAAGGAATAAATATATACAAAACTAAAGATTTGATCAAAATTGTAAAAATTTTAAAATATAAAAACTAAAATAACGAAAAATAATAATAAGACTAAAATTAAAAATTAAGAATTAATGGATAATCAAAATTGTAATATAACCTAAAGAATATATTATCTTCTTTCTTATACTAAATTTGATAAAAAAAATTACTTTACTATGCTAAATATAACATAAAATTATAATTAGTATGATAAAAATGTTGATTAATTATTTATTTATACAAGCTAATAAATAATTTGCCGTATCAAATAAAATACAATAAAGTACGCTTTTACCAAACTCATTAATTGCATAGTGATGGTGGTCACTGATCAGAGACTCGGAGCATTTTTGTTATCGTGTCTATGTGTACGTGTTAAAATTGCATTGCCTTGGGTCAGATTCTGGATATATTGTTTTTTGTCTATCTAGGTAGCTTAGTGCATTATTAATTATATGTTTACATATGAGGTGATGAGCCTTTTTCCAACAACATTTCTTCTTGAGTTTAATCAAATCTTTAATATTATAGATATCTTTCAACTGCTTAATTATTTGTTTATAATGAAGTCCTGTGGTGACATTACATATTTACATTACTATATAATTGGAAACAAAATCTTAATTACACTTTTATCCTCATAATTTAGTTTACGTACGAATTTGATTCATTTTAATTACTTGTATCTAATCTTTATATTTTCTCAATTGTTAAAATTGAATTTCTCCTATTCAAATTTTATATAATAATGAATAAGAATGCAATGAATATGACATTAACTTGTATAAGATTCATATAGAAAAAATATATGTAAAATGATTAAATAAAAAAAATGCATAATAACCTAATTTCCCACAAATTAACGAAACATTTTTCTCCTTATCTTATTCTTCTTGTCATTGTGTGCATGTTTCTTAATCACATGAACTTTCTCGCGCATATAGATTTGTTTATGATCCTTTTTTTTATGATACTCTTGTTTTATGTAAAACATATTCTCCAATTACTCAAAAGAAATATCATTTTCTTTTATATGTTTGAAACTTCTTTTGAATTTTTTCATGAAGGAAGAAGTTTGTTTATGGTTGAGAAGACAATGATGACTTCATTCATTTGACACTTACGTAATTTATTTTAGACTTTTTATGGCCACTTAGGCCCAAATAAACCAATAAAGCAAACATGTTGGCCCAACACTAAAATTAAGCCTAATTACACTTTTTATAACTTGAGATTTCCCCTTATATGTATCAAATTTAATGCAAATGCAAAGAATTGGATCGTAAATGCAATTCGTTAGTAACAAACACTGTCAATCAAGATATTTGCCTTAGCTACAATTAAGCTTGAGCATAGGTCGAGTTCGAGCTTAAAAGACTCAATCCATTGAAAATCGAAGCTTTTTTCAAAGTTTATATCTTCAACATGTAAAGACAAATATCACAAGAAATGATATTAAATTGTGATTTTGAAAAATTTTAAAGTCTTTTCATAATCAGACAAAAACTTTGTCTGAAAGAAAAAATTTGTAAAAATAGATAACAAATTTTTAAGGCTCAGTCAAACGATTTAAAACATATTTTACAAAGCAAAAGAGATTTTCAAATTTCTAAAATAAATTCAAACCCTAGTTAAGTTAAAGCATAAAGAACACAAGTAAAGATTATATGTAGGAAATAATAATGGTTCATCTCTACCATTGAGGTTACGTCCAGTACATGGTAAACCACCAAGTTCTACTAAATTTTCACAAGTTACAAGTATTTTGTCACAACCACTTCTGACTCTACAAATCAAGTTCTACCCCAAGCTTGATGAGATCTAGTATTCTTTGTTCTGCCAAGTCACTACTGGCTCTAAACAAATCAGAAATTGGCTTATAAACAATTTTACAATCAGCACTTAGTCTTTTCTCTCAATATGTTCAAAGTGTTTTAAGAGTTTTTCTAATCTTTACAAAAAACTTTTTACATAAATAATGTTGAATGAATGTGTGTCAGCACTTAGTCTTCATATCTTGTTATTCAAAGCTTCTGGTATTTATATCATTCATCTTCAAGTATCCATGATCTCACAACGGGTATATTTCTTCACTTGTTTCTTTGTCTGTTGATAATGAAATGTACACCCTTTCTTCTTGTAGAGGGTTCACTCTAGTTGACTTTCATGTAAAGTATTTTAGTAGAAAGTCACTTCCCATCGGTCAGAGAAGATCTGTACAACAGAGCACACTTTTTGATGGAGTTTGGCAACTTTCAGGTCTTGTGCTTCATTTATTCTTCATATGATTCAACAGATTCTAGGATAACGTTTCTACAAAATGAATCTTAAACACAAAGTATTAAATTGAGTCTTAAATATTGACTCTTAAATGTTGTACTGGATCATGACTTTTAACTTGCTATTGTTTGATGCTTCAAGTGCAAACTCGCAAAGCATGGTCTAATGACACATAAGACACAACTTTTAACTTTGCATTTATTTACATGTAATCAAAATAATTAGGAGTCTTGATTTGTATTAAGACACAAATGTCTTTTGGCTTTACACAACTCTTCTTGTATTTATAGGCTTCGGGAAGAAGTAATCGTTGCTATAATAGATCTTCATTATACATCTTGGTCATCATTTGAAACTAGGTGTTTGTTGGAGCATTTAATGCTTGTTAACTTTCAATCACTCCAAGCTGATAAAACAGTCTGTCATCTTTCTTGGGGAGAATTCCAAATATAGTTTTAGAGGTCAAATAATCTTTTACTCAATACATTGCGCGCACACATAGAGTATTGTGGTGCATGCTTTTATGTAAAGAAAGACTTTATACTTTGACTCCTTTATGCTTTCTATACTTTGAGTAATCTTATGAGTCTCCGCACAAAATAAAAAAAATAGAGCATTAACTTAATCTTAAATGCTTTACAAAATTAATGTTTATCTACTATCGTCTTATACAATGTAGATGCAATACTATTGTTTATTAATATTTCAGACACAACTTTTTAAATTTAGTATTTATTTATATCAAATCGAAATTATTAAAAGTTATGATTTATATTATAATTCAACCACACCTCCTAAAGTAACTTTTTAAGTTAAGTGTATATGTTATTTATTCTTCTCTTAATTATAAAAAATCGTTAGAAAAATAAAACATTTTTTTCTAAAATAACATCCCTACTGATTAAATTCATCTTCATTTTTAAAACGAATTTTAATCATTATTCATTCACATTTTTTCTAAAAGAAAAAAAAAAATCTGTTGTCATCTCTTGGCTCCTCCAAATTTTCTTGCACTAGAGGATTTGCAGTCTCTCTCTATTTATATATAATAATGTCTCTCCATATGTTAGCTACAAATTCCTTTTCCTTACATTTAGATTAAGGAAGTGGAATAACCAAGAACAAGAGATTTAAAAAAAGAAAAACAAATTGAAAAAGCAAGAGAGAGAATAGATAGAGGATGATGGTGAGCACATCCTCTGTTTCCATTCCCAGTTTTTTCCTTTCCTCTTCCTCCCATTGAATCATTTTTCACAAGCCCATGATTTTTTCGCCATCTCCATCATCAAATGGTAAATTTTTCTCATCTGGGTTGCTCCAACTTTCACCGATCTCTCGTAAGGTTTTTGAATTTTGTTGTCTGATCTAGTTCCTTGTTCTTTTTCCTTGATGGGGTGTTGAGATTAGATTTTCTGATTCGGGTTTCGATTGATGCTCGGAAGATCCGATGCTGCTAGATCGAATTTGACAAAACCCACTTCGTGTCTGATCGAAGCAACAACTGGGTTCTGTCTGAATTTTGAGATAAGGTGTGCCTTTTCTTCTCATATGCATTTCTGATCGGTTTTTGCTTTGGTAGAAAGGTTAGATTTATCTGTTTATATGGAAAACTGTGCATTTAGATTGATTCCCTGGCTTGAATTTTGGCTATGATTAAGTGATTTGGATATGAATTATTGAATTGTGAATTTTTTTTGTGCTTTGAGATGAGAATTTTGACTCAAAATGTGTGTTTGTTTTGAATTTTGTTCAATCTCAATATTGGAAATTTGGAATTGGTGATTGATGGTCTATTGGTCATGGTTGGTGTTGGAACAGATGGAATCGGATCTTGGCAAGCTCTTCATTGGGGGAATATCTTGGGACACTGATGAGGAACGTCTAAAGGAATATTTTGGGAAATATGGGGAGGTGATAGAGACTGTGATCATGAGGGATCGTGTAACCGGTCGGGCTCGTGGCTTTGGTTTTGTTGTCTTTGCTGATCATTCTGTTGCAGAGAGAGTCATTATGGATAAGCACATAATTGATGGCCGCACAGTGAGTTGTTTCTTTATAGATACTTTGGCATTGTGTCAATACTTTGTGTTTTAGCTTATCTGTAATGCAATCTAGCTAACCTTTTGTTCGAAATAGAGATAATTGTCTCCCATGCTTAGATTTTCTACTTTGTTGATGATCAAAGAATCATTTTTGCTTTTGGTGCTATTCACTTTCATATGTACATTGGATCAAACTCGACCCTTTTTAATGTATAAAATAAGAAAGTGAAAATGGCTAGCAGATTTTGATCTGTTTGATTTTCTCTTAAATTTCAGGTTGAAGCAAAGAAGGCTGTTCCTAGGGATGATCAGCAAAACATTAATAGGCAATCTGGTAGTGCATATGCATCTCCTGGTCCTGGACGCACAAAAAAGATTTTTGTTGGTGGTTTACCATCAACTATCACTGAAAGTGATTTTAAGACGTATTTTGATCAGTTTGGTACAATTACTGATGTTGTAGTTATGTATGATCATAATACACAGAGGCCAAGAGGTTTTGGCTTCATCACTTATGATTCTGAAGAAGCTGTGGATAGAGTTCTTTACAAAACTTTTCATGAACTCAATGGAAAGATGGTTGAGGTGAAGAGGGCAGTTCCCAAAGAACTTTCCCCTGGTCCCAGCCGAAGCCCATTGATAGGATATAACTATGGTTTGACTAGGGCTAGTAACTACCTAAACAGTTATGCTCAGGGTTATAATATGAGTCCAATAGGAGGATATGGAGTCAGGATGGACGGTAGGTTTAGTCCTCTTACTAGTGGTAGAAGTGGGCTTACTCCTTTTGGCAACACTGGTTATGGAATGGGAGTGAATTTGGATTCAGGATTGAGCCCAAACTTTGGAGGGACTTCCAATTTTGGGAGCAATGTAGGTTATGGTCGAATATTTAGTCCTTTCTACAGTGGCAACTCTGGCAGATATACCACTCCTATTGGCTATAGTGGGGGTAATGGGAGAAGCGATTCTCTTATGAACTCACCTTCTCGAAATGTATGGGGAAATGGGGGCATCAATAATGCCAATAACCCTGTGAGCCCAAGTCCTTTCTTAGGATCTGGAAGTGGTGCTTTTGGTGTTTCAATTGGAAATAGTGGCACAGGTTGGGGTCCATCCATTCCAGCTCAGGGTGGAGGGGCTGCTTCTGGCTATGCTACTGGGAATAATGTTTATGAAGGTGCAGATAGCAGCTTTGGATTAGGTGGGGGAGGGTATGGAAGAAACAGCAGTACTGGTGTGACTCCATCCTCTTCATTTAATGTGTCAACTGGTGGTTATGAAGGATCCTATGGGGACTTGTACCGCAGTGGCAGTGGCAGTGGCTCGGTTTACAATGACTCTGCTTGGCGTTCTGCTGCATCTGAGATGGATGGTTCTGGCTCATTTGGTTATGGTCTTGGTCGTATAGCTTCAGATGACCTAGTAAAGAGTTCTGAGGGTTATATTGGAAACTACAATGTTACTAGTAGACAACCTAATAGAGGTAAGATTTTAAGCTACATTCTTGCCTCAAAAGAAAATCAGATTATTTTTTATAATTTGTTTGCTTTTGATTTCCAATTATGTGTTTCTATGCTTCTGAAGATGAATTTTTCTGAAGGAACTTGGAAAGGAGATCTTTATTAACTCGTTTTCTTTACACTTGTCTTTAAGCTTAAGACCAATAGATTTTTAACCATGATATATTGATGAAAATTTATCATGGCTGCTTTGTTAATGTGTTCTTTTACTTATGCTGAATACTTCTTGGTTTCTGACTTTTGTTATGCATGTCTTCTAATTTTATATCTTCAGATTCTTGAGCATTCTCACGAGTGTTTACTGCAATCCAAGTAGAAATATTCCTTGCAACTTCCTGTACTTATGTGTAGGTTTCGTTACCATTTCATTTAATTTTATTTGACTTTGATTCTATTTGTAAGTTATATTGGGTCAGTTTGGATAAATTTCTCAATAAACACTTATATAAGAAGAAATTTTAAAAAATGAATCAAACTTTTTTCACTAGTTAAAATCAACCTATGCATGTTAGCTTTTGGAGAACTCGGACGAGAGCTTCTATAAACTTATGATAGAAGCTTTAGTTTACCTTCAAATTTTATTCTCCTATAGGTAGTTAAATACTTATTAAGAAGTTTATCCAAATTGGACCATTATATGAAACCTGAAAGATGCTTAAATGTGGATAGAGACCACGCTTAGAGCGTTTATAAAGTTGAAGTGCATAAGTTAATTTTAACTTGTGTGATAAGATTCATTTTATCTTATTTTCTTCTTCTATTAGTATTTATTGAGAGGTTTATCCAAACGAGACTGTTATATTAACTTGAAACTGTTAGGTGGTTTTTAGCTTGTAGTTAGGTCTCATGCAACTTGGTGTATCTTAAATGCTTTGGTGTCTTGAGTTGGGCACAACGTGTGCTCAATTTAAGCATATTTTATAATGAAATATTTTGCTTCTAAAAAAAAGAGTCCACAATCTCAAGTTTAATACTATGAATGATTATATTATCACGAAATAGGCACAGAAAGGTGTTACATTTCTGTGTTATTAGATACTTATTCTCTTAAAAGTATTTAAATTTATAATGATCAAAGACCAAAAACTTGAATCATTCTATTCATTTATATGTTCTCATCTAGAATCAGCACACCTTTGATTATTGTCAAGAACGAGTTTGTTATTGGTTATCCTCTGCATATTATATTCTTGATAATTGGTTGACTTTTTAGCATGTTCTTTATATTTTTATGATGTTCATAGTTAACTTTATTGCCTGCTACTGATTTTCTTTTACTGAATCCCCTTGCTTTCAGGGATTGCTGCCTAGGGGATATGATAGGTGGAAAGGTCATGGTAGCAGTAGATCAAGGAAAACTGGTTAAAGGTTAATGAGGTATTGTGAATTCATACATCTCCATCACCTAAGAGATACAGCTCATAAGGAAATTCGTCATATATAGCTAACGGTGTTCTTTCTTCTTTCATTTGAATTATACATATTCAAAGACAAAGCAGTTACAAGTGATTTTGTGTAAGGCTTGTTTTTTTTTTCCTCCTTGTTTTGGTCCTCTTCTTCATTTTTCAAGACTTAGGTTCCTTTCTTGGAATTGGATTGAGGTGTAAAATCAGATTTGCGGGATATACTCAGGAAGATTTATTCCATGATAGTGTAATAGTACATCTCCGGAGAGGCGCGTTGTGTTAGTTGTTTTAATGTTAGATTATTAATTTTTGAATTTCTTCTTTCTTTTGCCACTGTAATGCTTGGCATGCAAAAGTGTTGGTTTTTGTCACCATCTTTTTTTTTCTATGGTATATGTAACTCTGATCAAATTGTAAGCGAGGTTCAGTTTGATTTATCAAGTGTGAAACATGAGTGGGATGCCTATGTAGGATCCCCATCAAATAATTAAGTTGTTGAACAGTTTTATTAGATTTTGTTACACTTGCTGAACAGTTTTATGAGTTTTTGTCACACTTTTGCCATACATCTTTGCATTTGGTCTATTATTGAAGTCAATTGCATGCTCTCGATTTTCAAGATTAGTCAATTCTTACTTCCTATGTGTTGTTGTAGCAACTGTTTGGTGAAAATAACATAACTGTTGTTGAATTGCATAGAACAAAGTTGATTGGTTGCATGCAACTAGTGGGTATGACTCAATATAGAAACTTTTTTTGTTTATATAATTGTTTATTTTATGCAGCTTATTATGCTTATCACTAGCAACTTTTATGGCTATTTAGCATTCTGCTTGTTACTTTCATGGGATTCCATCCTAATAAGAATTGAGATTTGGATCTTCAAATGAAACATGTGTGACCATGCCTTCACCTTTTCTTATGGATTAGGATTTGTCTTAACCCTTTTATCTTCAACTGAATTTTGGACATCATAATCATTAATCACACAACTTATACATAACAACGTTACTTTTGTGAAGTTGGGTCTACGGAAAATTATATTTTCCTAGGTTTGATTTCTTGTTTCTTGATTAAATAAACTCAAATATTTCTATTCGCAAAGCTAAAATCTTTGATAGTTTTCGACAAAAAGTGCTAATCATTCAAAAATTGCATTTCTAAGTAATGTTTTGTGCTTGATAATTTTCCCAAAAGAGAATTAAGAGAGATATTTTAGGGTATTGTATTTGTCAGGGTTGATTGAGATCAAATAAGAACATTTTTTTAACGGAGAAGAAAGTGACAAGTTAATAGTTTATTATAACTCCCTAGTTTTATTTTATTATTTATTATAAAAAAAGACTATTTAAAAACACCAAAAAGGGTAAAATCTTATTTAAACAAAATTTCAAACTTCTTGATTGGTTAATTGTGTAAAAAAATTATACTGACTGCAAAGAAACTAAACTCGAACAAAATTGGAAAAGTGCATTTGCAAATCTCCTAAATAGAAACTATTTGCAACTTCAAAGGTAGACTTGTTGGGTTTTAAAATAAAAACTTTCTTACAGAGAAAGTTGCATACCAAATAAAGTTGAAATAGCTTTTTATTATAATTTTTCTCTATTTATTCGTTAATAAGTTTCGTCCACAATCTTGATTAGAACTAATTTTCAGTTTTATTATAGTTCTTATGCTAATGTTATGCAATGGGGATGGGACCATGTCAAGACGACAAGTTGAGAGAACTTAAGGATACCCAAAAATAAACATGTGAAAATAAAATTCAAACCGACCTATATTTGCGGTAGTAATAAACTCTTTCTTTGGGTCAATACGTTAGCAACGAAATTGCAGGTTGGGATTCCTTAGACTGTGACTGTTTGAAAAGCATTTCCTTTATTGTAACACATGTTTATATAAAAAAAAACTGTGTAATTAAAATTAATTAGATAGATATTTTAATTATATTTAACTATTCAAAATCAATTTAATAAAACCGTTTTACTCAAGACGAACGAGTTCTAAGAACTCTTTTTTAATAAACCTAAAAACTTGTTGGAATGAATTTAAAATTATTAGATGTGGTTATGTCTAAATCAGGACAGCTCCAACATTTTTCTAGGACTAGCTAAATTAAATTTAGGACAAGACTTTTAAAAATAAAAAATAACTGATTGAAATATTATGATTTTGATTAAAATTTGTTTCTGATCTTTTTGAAATGTAAATTATTTATTAAATTATGATAATTAATTTCTTTTATTTTTCATCAAAAATAAACTCAATTATTTAGTTATTATTGAGATATTATTAATGTTAAATAATATCTTATGAATTTTAATTTTAAATATTCTATGGTTATAACTTATAAGGGAAGTTTCGGTTCCCACTATTTATATTTTTTCTCAGATTCAATGTAAAAATTTAAAAAAAATATAATTTATATATTTAAAAATAGTTATTTATTATAAATTTTAATCATATAAAATAAATATCTACTTTGTACATAGGATAATAATTCTATATTAAAATATATATTATGAAATGAAATAAAAATTTAAAAAATAAGGACTACTAGATTGGTTAGCCGCAATTTGCAATAAAAAAGAGAGTTGGAAAATGCAAAAGTGGAAGGGCCCACTACAGCACAGTGAGCGAACGTGGGTGTAGGGTGTGATGTGACTGCCAGTAAGATCGCAACATTCAACAAACATAGGGAAGAGGGCCAATCGATGGATTTTTTGTTTTTGAAGAAAGAGACAGCCATTCATAAAAACTTGTGCAATCCAACGATATGCCAGTTACGGATACGAATCCGGATCCTTGCAATTGCATGTCAACAATAATTGTAGTTTAATCTTTTCTCATACAATTTCTTCTTCTTTTTTCCTATTAACATTAAGATTTTAAGAGTGTGTTTAAAATCTTATAAAATTGTTTTCGAAAATGTGAGCTGGAGCAGACATGGCAAATATGTGTACGAATTGGTGGACTTATATAAAGTTCAGGCCGTGTAAATGTATTACTGCTGAATTTGATAAGTTACATATCAGTTTATACTTAATAAGTTTTTTTTAATTTTTTAATTTTTTATTAATGAAAAAATTTGTTTAACTGTTTAATAAATATATTTTTAAGTAATTTTTAATATTTTTAAAATACTATTTAAAATAAAGTTTTCTAAAAAAATTAACTTCTAACTTTTTATATTTTAATTTTTTTATCCTTAAAATATTTATTTAATGTTCTAATTATCCCTTTTAAATATTATTTATGTCAATTTATATTTTTTATTACTTCAATAACAGTTAATTTTATCAAATATTTATCATTTAACAAACTAATTTAAAAACTTTCAACTATCAATTAATTTTTCAATTAATTTTTACTGAACATAACATAACCATATTTGTGTTTGGCCTCCTATAGTTTATTATATTTGAACCCACAACTCTCTTATTACTCACTTTCCAATAATACTAGCTGCAAGTAAGCTTCTTTGGCCCTACTAACACAGGGTTTGGGATTCGCCACTGGCTATACAGGTACGAGTATTGCTCAATTTTCTTAAACGAAAATGGGGAAGATGAATATCTAATTATCTTCATACTTGTTATTGTTACATTTTTTTTGGATAATTTTTTGTTACAATATATAGATATAATATATATAAGATTTTATTGTTATAATTTTATTTTTTAAAAATATTTAATTAGTTTGAAAGTTAAATAATTTAATTATCATAATAATAATTAAATAACAAACTTAAATTATACATTTAACCAAAAATATAATTCAATTCTTAATTTTTTATGTTTAGTTTATTTTTTATTTTTTATTTTTTACGTTATTTGAATTAAAATATAATTAATAACCTAAGATATAATTTATTTAAAAATATATCAATAAAATTAAAAGAATAAAAAATTATGGTGAGTTATCTATGGATATACCCAAATCCAATTAAACTTGACATGGATGAGGATGACTATTAAAATTTTAAATTTATCTCTTTCATACATACTCACTCGATCTTTTACAGGAATGTGAGTAAGGATAATCGAACCCATCCTTGACCTACCTCATTAACATGTCTAAGCTTAAGAATATAACATTTTCATGCTTAATCCAAGTAATAATAATTTATTGTTGAACATTTTTTATTCCTAAAATTTAGGGAGTATTACCCATATTTTTAACTATTTCTATTATTATATAAAAGGGTGAGAGAACTATATTCCCATTAAAATATAAATTCTCTCACCTCATTCTACTTTATTTTTTTTAATGTTTTTACTTTTTAATTGAAAAATTAAAAATATTCTAAAGAATGATAAATAGTTATCAAACATTTATTATGAGAATAATATACTAATCCCAAGAATATCATTTTCGAAAATATAATTTAGTTCGTAAAACAAACGCTTCCTAGGTAAAGGAAAAATATATATTAATGATCAAGATTCATGGAGTTAAAAAATACTTTAAAGTTAAAGCTTTAAAGAAAATCTTTAAAAATAAATAAAAATGATTTGATTCTTTTAATTTACATGTTTATTATAAATTAAAAGTCTTCTTTTATTATCAATGACATATCTATTAGTTTAAGATGAGAGATAGAGAAAAATTAAGTTATGTAGTATTTTTTTAAGGAGATTCATTTCTATAACTAATAGTGTAAAAGATTATCTAGTAGTTTTTTATTGGATGACAATGTAAAAAATCTTTACACAAAATGTTTTTTCATCTTTAAAACTTATTTCAGATTTTTTTGTTGTAAAAAAAATAGACTACCTTTTCCCTTATTTTATTTTATAAAAGTTAAAAAAAATACCCCCATCTGACACTTTGGCCGTAATCTTTAGGTTAATGATTCTTTCTTTGTTAGGGAGGTTGTCTTGATTAGGAACCCTTCCAAATGGGTGGGCTCAAATATACACGTAAGGGGCCAATGGCCATTAAGCAGGACAATAGAGAGATCGCAATTGCTTTCTGCATTCCATCAAATACTTCCCGCACCTCCTTTAACTTTTTTTTACAACATCCTGAAACAACTTGCGTGGCATAATTATTATTTAGCTATTTTCCAGAACGAGGAATCCGGAAACAAAAATACTTGGTGGAGTCTTCTAGAACTGCAAATCCAGAGTTACTTTTTGATAATTTCATATCAAGAAATTTGGATTGGATTGTTTTGTGATACAAATTGATTAATCCATAAGACTATTGGGCATTTTGTGTATTTCAGATTAGACAATCCGGAAGTAATTTTTTTGTTCTCCGGATCAAGTGTTTCGAAATAGCACACATATTTCAAAAGGTAATCTGAAATAATAGTAAAAACATTATTACAGATGACCTATTTTGCAATTATATTTTGTTTGTATTTCGGAGTAGATATTCCAAAATACACATCTATTCCAAAATTCTAAACATAGCTTCCAGATTTGCTTATCCATAACTTAATTTGTAATGACAAGGAACAACAGCTGAAATGAAGCATAAAAATTGGAATAGATGGAGTTTATTGGCTTTGAGCACGAACTCGTGTAAGGGACGGGGATGTGGGTCTGATAAGACTATTACTTTGTTTTGGCATATTCATGGAACACAACGCCACTTTATGATTCTTTTGCCTCCTTTAAACACGTCTTGTGTGAAGGCTGGCCATTTTTTTAATAATAACAAATATGTTTTTGCCTTTCAAAAATAAACTTAAATGTGTGATGTTAATTTGTGCTTGCACTGTGTAAATTGTAGATCGAATCCAAAGATTATACAGTGAGTTTTCAATATTCATTCAAGAAATTGGCAAGGACACTTGAAGTTGACGAGGGGAACTTATGAAAAAAGAGACACATAAAAATGTAGGGGTAAGAGAATAACTGAATAAGTTATAGTATAAGAAGAAGGATATTTGAAATTTTAGAAAATATAAAATTAAAAAAAGACGTACAAGAAGTATTTGATAGGGTGTGGGAAGCAATTGCCTAGACTGATTTATTTCCCTCATTCAGGAAAGATGACTTCGTGGTTTCAATTTTATTTTCCCATATCTATAATTACTTGTGTTAGCCTGCGTTAGCGAATGAATTTAATTAGAATATATTCATAATAAAAAATATCATATTGTTATTTAATTATAAATTTTAAGGTATAATAAGATTTTTTATTTTCTGTAGAATGGTAACACTGATATTTAAAGTTTTGAAACTATAATTTCATGCATATTATTCCAGCTTCCACCACTAGACCAATCCTAGTGGGTTAAATAATAATAAGATTATTAACCTTTTATAATAATTATTTTAAAAAACATATCTAAAATTAATTTGTAATTAGTTAACCGTGTAATATAGTAACAGGGTTTCAAAGTTAAACAAAATAAAAGTAAAATCTGGATCACCGAACACAAGGTTAATTAGTCGGCATAACATATATTTGTTCCTAGGGTCCACCATAACGTAGACAACATCTCACGCGGTAAGTCACATTGCTCCACAATATCCGTTCAACACAAGACCAAAGTCCAAAACAGTTTATTTATTTTTTGTTTTTTTGTCCACTATATCATATGATTGTCAACTTTGTTTTACGTGATTAGTTCATATTAGCTACATAATAATGGACCCGTGAGTAATCCAAAAAGCAAGCTTAATTAGACCAAGACAAACACAGGATTTCTTCACTATTAGGATCCTTGAAAAGTGGTTAAACTTGCCCACTAACTCACCTCTTCTCCCTTACTTTATAGGATTCTATTTTTATTCTAATGGGAATGAGGAAGAAAAGAAGAAATCATAAACTTTACACCGTGCCAAAAGGTCAAAAAGCAGATACCCTACACTCATCAATGGGCCCCACATTCACCCACGGTTGATTTATGGTAGAATTCAATCAAGTGAATCCTTTTAGGTGAAGAAGTTCTTTTTTTCTTGTTGAAAAATGATGTCAAGGTGAGACTTCTTTGTTAATTACATGTGTTAGTAACTACAAGCAATGCTTTTCCAAAATAATGAGGTTTGCAAAGGTTTTGTACAAGCATGAAGCATGCATAAAAGGGCTTTTCACATTGGAAATTTTGACCAGGTGTTGATGCTCCAGGGTGCAAAGGATAGAAACTTAACATGAAAAGGAAATAGCTAGGATACGTGAAGAATCAATGCCAGTGAGAACATTCATTTCTTGCTAAAGAAACACCATCAAGCCAAGTTAAGAATCAATCTCAAACGGTTCTTATATTTTTTTTATATATTTAAATTATAAAATTATATAATAAGAAAATAAAAACCCTTTTTCATAAACACTTATACAAGAAGAGAATAAGAAAATAACATGAATTAAGTTTATCACACAAGACAAAATAAACCTATGTACTTAACTTTTACATTAGTACTTTTCATTTAACTTCTCCAAAAGTTAAGGTACATGAGTTGATTTTTAACTTATGAAAAAGTTTAATGCATTTTACCTTCTTATTTTCTTTCCTGACAACTGTTTATGGATCAAACAAACAGGACCGTAGTCCCATTGAAGAATTACATTGTCAAACATTTGTGCATTGTCCTCCATAGAAGCATTTGAGTTAAACATTGTTGTTGATGTTCTGGTAAGGACACAAGTCCATGCAACTCTGAAAGAGTGTCTGAGGTGATGGCAACAAACCAGACCCTGAAAGAGCTACAATGGGTTCAGCAAGCAATCAAATCTGAGGCCCTAAATCTGCAAAGTATTTCCTTCTACCTCTCCCAACCAATCTCAGGCTGTTATCAAGAAACAGACAACACCATAAGCATAAACATTTCGAAGGAAAATCTTCCATTCTTTTCCCACCTCTTGACAACACTAGCAGCACCTAGGAGCACCAACTCTTCTTCCTTGAGAAACTTGGAGTTCCACAGAGTTGAATGGGACTCACAACATGTAAGAAATCTTGGTGCCTTGCTTGGGAATAACCAAAATGTACAACAAGTGGTTTTTAGAAGAAACAGGTTCAACGGAAAAAGCCTGTCAGAGCTTTCTGACATTCTGAAGGCAAATAAAGTGATCAAAGAGATCATGCTTTCAGAATCAGGTATAGGGTCTGTTGGAGCTGGACTCATTGCTTCTGCTCTTGTGGTGAATGATAGTTTGGAGGAGCTTCAGATATGGGAAGATTCAATAGGGTCAAGAGGTGCTGAGGAGCTTTCCAAGATGATTGAAGTTAACTCAACCCTCAAGCTTTTGACAATTTTTGACTCAAATGTCATCACAGCTACCCCTCTTATATCTTCCGTTTTGGCGAGGAACAGAAGGATGGAAGTTCATGTTTGGAGTGGGGAAAATGGGGACAAAAGTTCCAAGGTGGTTGAGTTTGTACCTGAGAACAACACACTTAGGATTTACAAGCTTAACCTCTCAGGTACTTGTAGGGTTACTTGCTCTTTAGGGATGAACTTCACCGTGAAGTTGCTTGACATGACCGGCGTCAAGCTAAAGTCGCGGTGTGCTAAGGAATTTAGGTGGGTTTTGGAACAAAACCAGACCCTCAAAGAGGTTAACTTGTCTAGAACATGCCTTAAAGACAAGGGCATTGTGTATGTTGCAGCTGGCCTCTTTAAGAACAGAAGTCTGCAAACCTTACATCTAAGTGGAAATTGGTTCAGTGGAATAGGTGTGGAGCATCTACTATGCCCTTTGAGTAGATTTTCAGCACTGCAAATGCAAGCCAACACTACTTTGACATGTGTTACTTTTGGAGGAGGGAGAACAAGAATAGGAAGGGATGGTCTAGCTGCTATTATACAGTTTCTAATAACCAATGAAACAGTGAGGAAATTGGGGATTCATGATGATGAGAGTTTGAGGTCGGATGACTTTGTTAAAATCTTCAAGAGTTTGGAGAAGAATGCTAGCTTGAAATGCTTGTCTCTACAAGGCTGCAAACGTGTGGAGGGAGAGACATTGCTGCAGAAAATTATGGAGACACTGCAGATAAATCCTTGGATTGAAGATATTGATCTCTCAAGAACACCTTTACACAACTCTGGAATGACTCGGGGGATTTATCAGAGATTAGGCCAGAACGAGAAGACTGGACCAGAAATGGATTTGGTCAAGGACATGCCACTAACAGAACCCAAGAGTTGCAGAGTTTTCTTTTGTGGTCAAGAATGTGCAGGTAAGGTTGAGTATAATTATTTTATCTTTAACGAGGTATAGATTTGTGCATTGCAGGGTGTAGTAAAATTGTATAAATCATATAATTTTAGAGACTCCATATATTAAAATTGAAATCATTCCATAATTCTTCAAATAACAAAAATAATGGCAAACATTAATCATCTTAGAATAAATTTTGGTATGACTACAGAGAAACATTTTTTTGAAGAGACTAGAGAGAAACAAATAAATTAGTAATTGTAAATTCCTTTGAGCATTCATCAAGTTAGTGGTGCTTCATAGATTTATTTGTAGAAATTTGCTTTGAAGTTCATTTTACTAAAAAAGAAAAAGATAAATAAGATCGGCATTGACATATCCAAATGTAGCTATTGTGTTAATCTCACTGATCCAAGTGTAGTTTGTGTTTAATATCACTTGTGATAGTGCCTTTCTTGGTATACCTTACCATCTTTTCTCCAATGTTCTATACCTTCTTAAATCTTTAGATATCCAAAAAATACTTATGTCTTCACCATTGTTCTATCTTCTTAAATGAACTGTATTGTGGAATTCAGTATTTATCAATAATTATACTTAGTTAAGAAGTATCATAACTGAAACATTCTGTCTAATAAATTAAATATTAAAGTGAAGAAAGTGAGAATTATAATACAATGAAAGGATGGATGATGTGGTTTCATAACAAACAATGTTCATGCTGACATGGCATGATAAGAAAGAATTTTCATGCCGATGTGTCAACTCTACAACTCAAGCTTCAGGTTTTTTATAATATAAACAGATGTTTTTTACTATTGATTCATTTTATGGCACACTATCTCAAAACTATATAAGTAAAATAAGTTCATGGAACCAAATTAAGCTCCATTCTTTTCATATCAGCACAAGCTAATGACAGATAAACTTGAACCATAGTTAATAGTTTAAATTCATATTTTTCAGGAAAAACCACACTTTGTCATTCAATATCACAAAATTTCTCTGCTTCATCACTTCCCTACTTCGATCAAGTCAGAACAATTGTGAACCCAGTGGAGCAGGCTGTCAAGACAGTAGGAATGAAGATAAAAACTTTCAAGGATGAGGATATAAGGATTTCAATCTGGAACCTTGCTGGTCAGCATGAGTTTTTCTCCCTCCATGATCTTATGTTCCCAGGGCATGGAAGTGCATCATTTTTCATCATCATATCAAGTTTATTCAGAAAACCAAGTAACAAAGAACCAAAAAGTTCAACTGAAATTGAAGAAGACCTGCAATATTGGCTCAGGTTCATAGTTTCCAACTCTAAAAGGGCAATACAACAATGCATGCTACCAAGTGTTGCTGTTGTACTCACACATTTTGATAAAATCAACCAACCATCACCAAATTTGCAGCACACAGTAGATTCAATTCAGAGATTGAGAGACAAGTTCCAAGGTTATGTTGAATTCTACCCAACTGTATTCACAGTTGATGCAAGATCATCAGCATCAGTTAGTAAACTCACTCATCATATCCGAAAGACAAGCAAGACAATTCTCCAAAGAGTGCCGCGAGTTTATCAACTTTGCAACGATCTGATTCAGATTTTATCAGACTGGAGATCTGAGAACTACAACAAGCCAGCAATGAAGTGGAAGGAGTTTGGTGAGCTATGCCAAGTTAAAGTCCCGTCGTTGAGAATTCGATCAAGAAATGATAATAAAGAGAGGGTGGAAATGAAGAGAAGAGCTATTGCTACCTGTCTTCATCACATTGGTGAGGTGATTTACTTTGATGAGTTGGGGTTTCTAATTTTAGATTGTGAGTGGTTCTGTGGTGAGGCACTTGGTCAGCTGATAAAGTTGAATGTTAGGAAGCAACACTCCTCAGAAAACAATGGATTTGTTAGCAGGAAGGAACTGGAAAAAATCTTAAGAGGAAGTTTGCAGAGCCCTATTCCCGGTATGGGTTCAAAGGTATTTGAGAACTTAGATGCTAGTGACCTTGTGAGGATGATGTTAAAACTTGAACTCTGTTATGAGCAAGACCCATCAGATCCAAATTCTCTGCTATTGATTCCCTCAGCTCTTGAAGAAGGAAGAGGAAAGCCTCAGAAGTGGCAGCTAAGCATGCAAGACTGTGTTTATGCAGGACGTCATCTTGAGTGTGATGATTCAAGCCACATGTTTCTAACTCCAGGATTCTTCCCTCGTTTACAGGTAACAGTTTCTATACCACACCTTTTTTCCCTAAGTTTCACCCTCTCCAATTGTTTCTTGCAACAACTTCTTTTCCCTGAAATTATTCCCTGCACTTGATATCTCAAGGTTTATCTGGTGTTGGTTACTTTCTGATGGTGGATGACCTAGGTTCACTAAATGCAAAAGCATATAAAATGTAGTTTGGAAAGAAACATAGTTAGGAATCACCTGCTTTGGTTAATGGTTAGGACTTAGGACACATGATACATTGTACCATTAATTATAGGACTAGAAATGAATCGAATTGAGTTGAATTTGGCTTAGCTCAACTAGACTCAATAAGAATTGATTTGGTTCAAAACTTAACTTGAATCAATATAATTTTTTTTTCTAGCTTGAACTTGATTTGAGTCAAGCTCGTGAACAACTCGATATCTTGATGTGTCTTCAAATTGCTTATATTTTGATCTTCACTCCAAAGTCTTTAAAGCAACAATAACACGGATTTCTGGATTTTTCCTGGATATAATTTTGGATTTTCTGATTGAATTTGTTCCTTTGGTGTTGCAGGTGCACCTTCACAACAGAATAGAGGCTTTAAAGGATCAACATGGGGCAACTTACAGTCTTGAGAAGTACCTCATTTCAATCAGCATTAATGGAATCTACATAAGAGTAGAACTTGGAGGGCAGTTGGGTTACTATATTGATGTCCTTGCATGCTCCACAAAAAACTTGACTGAAACTTTAAGAGTCATTAATCAACTTATAATCCCGGCGATCCAAAGCATTTGCCATGGGATCACCTTGACTGAAAATGTCATAAGACCTGAATGTGTGAGAAAACTGACACCCCCTAGATACAGAAAAACTCAATTTGCTTCCCTGCAGCAACTGAAACAAGCACTACTTTCACTTCCAGCAGATGGCATGTATGATTATCAACACACATGGAGTCCAGTCCTAGACTCTGGTAGGCCTATTCTCCAAGATGGATTTGATTTTGCACGAGACCTTTTATCCGATGATGACTTCCGGGAAGTGTTGCATCGAAGGTATCATGACCTGTACAATCTTGCACAAGAGCTGCAAGTCCCACCTGAAAATAACCCTGAAGGGCAAGGTCAATCTGTAACCATGATTGACGAAGCTGCAAAGGTTGAACCAACCTTTGGTGGCATTGCAAAAGGGGTTGAAGCAGTTTTAGAAAGACTCAAGATTATTGAACAAGAAATCAGAGACTTGAAACAGGAAATCCAGGGGCTGAGATACTATGAACATAGACTTCTCCTTGAACTCCATCACAAAGTGAACCACCTAGCAACCTTCAATGTCCAGGTTGAGGAGAGGAAAGTCCCCAACATGATCTATTTTGTTAAGACAGAAAACTACACAAGGAGACTGGTCACCACCATGCTATCTGGCATGAATGCTCTCCGGCTCCACATGTTATGCGAGTTCCGGGGACAAATGCATGTTGTTGAAGATCAGATGGGGTGTGAAATCATGCAAGTCGATAATGTGGCCGTGAAGTCTTTGGCTCCCTACATGAAGAAGTTCATGACACTGGTAACTTTAGCTCTTAAAATAGGAGCTCATCTTGCAGCTGGGATGGGGCAAATGATACCAGACTTGAGCAAGGAGGTGGCTCATTTGGCTGGCTCTTCGGTTCTCGGTGGTGCAGCTGGGGCAACTGCAGCTGGTGTTGTAGGGGCAGCCGCTATAGGTTGCAGAAACAGGTCCAGGGAAGGTTCAAGGGACATTCAACAAGACTTAAGAGCAGCACAGCAATGGGTGGTTGATTTCTTAAGGGAAAGAAGCTGCTCCTCAGGGAAGGATATTGCAGAGAAGTTTGGACTATGGCGAGTAAGGTATAGGGACAATGGTCAAATTGCATGGATATGCAGGAGGCACATGTATGCCAGATCTGCAGATATAATTGAAGTGCCTGTTTGAAACAGTTGAAATCCTTATGTAGCACTAGGAGCCTTAGCCTCCAAGTTTCTTCTCTTTATTGTTGGGTGTTTATATTTTCCACTATTAATATGGCATGTAATGATGTTCTCCAATACATTTAAAGGAACACAAATGTGGGTCTAGTAAATTTTAATTTCGAACATGATGGAAGCTCAATAGCTCATACACTACCTATAAGCGTGTATTTCAAAATCATTAATAAATTTACTATTCATGACTATTTGTGATTCAATGATGGTATAACAGACTTTTAATATTTAAAGTATGAGTGCATGTATGAATAAACATGACCATTCCAGAAAGTTGAACTAGGACAAGGAAATACGGCCTGACAAAAGATAAAAGATCTAGGATCCTGTATGGTATGAGCTTTTTCATGCGAAAGAAAGCAAAGTTTTGTAGATTTTGCTTCATCTACACTTTGGCTTTCACCGTATGAATGTGGGACCACAGTATTACTAGTGCTTACTGATTATACACATGATTAATATCTTGTGAGTTGAAATAAGATTTCAAAATTATTGGCATCCAAATCAAAAGAACGACAAAGGAAGAAGGTAACACAAGAGTTCATGTAGCAGTTAAGATAGCAACAAGCTTGTGAGAGTACAAAGTTATATTCCCTGTAACCTACAACCAACCAACATGTGATGAAATACAGAAGGGGAAACCACACAGGATAGTACATTGATTATTTAACTTCACTACTTAATATCAGTTTTCTTCTAAAAATCTACAGCGACTGCCCATATTCCCTTGAACAAGGGAAGCAAAAGATCAGAAGAAAGCTCTGCTGCCATAAAACACGCGGGAATTATTGCTCTTTGATGGCTGTAGTTTCTGCTCAGTGGTTGAATTTCCTGAACTGGTTGTTTCACTTTCCAAGTCCATAGGAAGCTTCATTTTTGCTAGCGACTCAGTGAATTGCTGCATGCTTTTCATGTACATGTCTACTATATCCTGCTGCACGACCTTTGGCTCAGGCTCAATGTTCACACTCACAACAGGCTTAGGGAATGAGTCAATAGGAACCCCACACGAGGAATCACTCTCACCATCTTTGGCATCCACATTTTTGACCTCTTTGGTGCCTGAAACTTGCTCCTGAATGGGAGACTTAGAAGCAGCAGCAGCATCAGATGATTCAGAGTTTGCTGGCACAGAAGGGGAAGAAACCCCATTTGTCGACACACTGCTAGGAGGGGAATCCACCTTAGTTGGCTGAACAGACTCAACACTGCCTGCTGAGAAGCTTTCCACAAGCTGAACACCGGCTTCGGAACTGTGATTTTCAGCATCAGAAGTAGCCAAGCTATCAGAACACTGAGTCTCCTCACACGGAATGCCAAAGTATTCTGAAACCATCAAGTGGTCTTCATTCACAATCTTCGGATCCGGGAACTCGATTTTGTCTAAATCCCGGGCCAGTGACTCCAACGTTTCTGAGTCCTGCACGGCTGCATCGGTGGCCACCTTATTTGGCATTGCAGAAATTGCCATAACATCAGGTGAAGCACCAGTGTAGGAAAGCGACAACTGAACGAAACCTGAAGGAGAATGGAATAGATCAGTTGAAGAAAGAGAGAACTCTTTCTCAAGTTTCCCATTCTGGACTAGTACTTCAGACAAGGGTACCAAAGCAAAACCAAGCAACTGGTCTTCAAGGTAGTTCTTCACCCTGCTAAGCATCCATATCTCACACTTGAGGGATGCATCAACAGTCCTAACATCAATACGAAGATTCTCGTTGAACACAGGGTTCCTTCCTCCTCCATTGATGGTTTTGGTAGACACAGTGGTCTCAGGATTACTGGTCAGACTAATCTTAGCATAAACATCTTGCTTGTGGTATATGCAAATGTTTTGAATGTCCCTGGCTTGATGTATGTAAACATCAAGCACTCCAAGAAACTCCTCTACATTTGACATGACAACTTCCTTGGCATTCACTTCAATGTCCTTGGACAAAGGACTAGAGTTTCCTGAGAAAACATCAGACTTGTGCTTCTCACCCTCACCCAACACTGAGCTTCTGAAGGGTGACACAACAGATTGTGGGGAATCCATTATGATATCACAGTAACTGGCAACCTGGCAAACCACAAAGAGCTACAAGAAAGTCAATTCACCCTTATGTTTAAGAAAACTAAGACACAAGACCACAGCAAGAAACGTGCTACATCAAATACTAATTACTAAGATAGCAACCTAGTACTAGCTGAAAAACACAATATTCACTAATCCACGACCTAGCTCAATAAAACACAAACTTAAACAAACCACCCCAAAAACCTAGGCTTAAGCAGATCCAAAAATAGAGACAAACTTCACTGCATGTAAACCAACTTAGGTAAAAGAAGGAAGGAAGGAAAGGCAACACTCAACCCCAAAACGTGAGAGAGAAGTAGTAGTAGGAAGCTTGAACTTGACTACTGGAGTTCTGACTACTTGAGTTCCTTCAAAAGGCAACTCAGAATTTAACAAAACCAGAAGCAGAAGCCCCCCCAAAATTGAAACTTTCCAGTGAAATACTCGAAGACCCAGAACCAGCAAAGGTTAAAAACTAGCAAGAGCAATAAAGGGTAGTACCAAGTTTCATCATATTCCAATAAAGCTACCAACTTTAACTGTTTTACTGCACAAAAAAACACTACCAGCGGAATCCAAGAGAGGGCACGGTGACCCAGAACGCGTTAGTCACAGAATTCTAAAACCACAAGCCACTTTAAAAATTCCTCCTTCAAATCACACACCAGCACTAGAAAACAAAAGAGAATTCAGAGAGAAGAAAAAAAAAAGAGATTCAAATATAAAAAGAAAGAAAGAAATATGTATCTAGAAAGGGTATATTAAAGGAAGATGATGAGATTTTATTTGATTTTATTACCTGGTTTTGGGTTGAAAGTCAAAGTCTTGGGGGTGTGGTGTGGCTCAAAATGAAATCCAATAACCCACAATCAGGGGATGACCCAGTTCGTGAATCGAGGTGAAAGAACAAAAAAAGCTGTGAACTTTGTTTGGTGTCTAGTGGAAAGGAAAGGGATGTTGTTGTTGCTGACTGGTGCTGAGAAATAGAATGAAAAATGTTTTCTGGGGTTGTATGGATCCGTGTAGGGAACATGCTCGCAGAACAAGTGTGTATTTGGAAGAGTATTATATAATATGGGACATGATAGCCGCAGCAAATAATAATTAAAAATACTATATTTTTTACGTATAAAATCAATCATTTATGTTTTTTTTTCTAATGTACTGTATGGATACGATAAGTATTTGATACGGTAATATAATTATTTTAAAATATAAACTACGATATGCATAAGATATATATTTAAAATTTAAAATATAGATATAATTCGTAGGATTGAAATGATTCTTTATATGACTTTCATATACATTTATGTGGGAGAGAATTATCTATTTAATGATAAATTTTATATATTTAAATTTTTTTTGTGTGTAAAATGTTATGATTTGGGTTTGAAAGACACTTATAATATCTACCTTAGGATAAAAAATTAAAAAATATATAAAAATTTATATATATAATAATAATAATTATATATGTTCAAATTAACAACATACTTCTAACAAATTACTTAAAGTTAAATAAAAATTATATATCATTATTATAATAAATCACTTTATATTCTCTACATATTAAAATTAAATTAGTATTGATCTCATTCCTTTCTTAAATTGATTTAAAAACAATGCTTTGATGTTTCTAATTTGTTATATTATAAATATTTTAATGTCTATTTTCTTTTTGGTTATTTTGATATCCGATATCTAAAAAGATTGGGTCTAGTAACAATTAACTATTTGTTGCTGTTCAATGTCTCATATGTAATGTAATTGTATTGATTTTCATATTATTTTTAAAGGCTTAGATATTTTACAAATATATAAAATATCAGTGTTCTAAACGTATTGACTATGAATATATGAAGCAAATTATAGTATTGGTGCTTCACAAATATACATTGACAATAATGATGTTTGAATTTAAGAGCTCGTGCAAACATTCTTTTTTTAGGGATCGGGCAAACATTCTAAACCTTTATTACTAGGCCATTAAAACAATCGTATATATGATTAAATATGAAATTTACATTGAAGATCAATTTAATATTAATTATGTTAAATTTTTTATTAGAATTAATTCCACTCAATTTGAAATTAAATATATCTACCTAAAAATGTAGTTAATTAGTTGAATATGTTGGGTTAGTTATTTTTTTTATTCAAAATTTTTTTTTGAAAAGAAACATAATTATACCATTTTATTTATGACTTGTGAAATAATATAAAAAGGGATATAATTAAAAACATGAGAGTTAATATAAATTTTGAAACTATTACTAAGTTATGAATTATTAGACTAGTTTATCTTTTTACGAAACTGATCCTTGAAATTTAAAAAAACGTGCTCATCTATGAAGAATGGCATGGAAATCTTCAAATGGACATTCCAGCAAAAACTTCAAATTGTAACTTCTCACAAAACATGTATAGGAACTTGTGTCCATTTCCTGGATAAAAATACTCTTGGCTTATACCCTTATGTTTAATGCAAAGTACAAACACACTCGCTGATCAATTATATTTTGATGTTTAAATTATTAGCATTTCCCACTACTTTTGTCTTTTATTTGTTCTTCATTTTTTTTATAATCTTATATAGAGTTATCAAACATATTAATTGGATCATGTTATTATGTAATTTTTATTATATTTTAAGTAAAGAAATTAATGAAATATATAAAATAATAATTGTAATAAAACTAAATATAAAATTAGATAAATAATTCATTATTTAAAATAAGAAACTTTTTATTATTAATATAAAATAAAAATATATATAAATACAAAGAATAAGTAAGTGTAAAAACTTGAACAAATAACACTTTATACAGCTGATAATAATTTGTGTCTTTTAAGTATGTTGTTCAAAATTTGAATTCTGACACTAAAATGGAATGGAAAATATTTAAAAAAATATTTATTTTGTGAGTACTTCTAATCATTTGACAGAATAGAAGACGGGTGAATATCTTATATCAGTATTATTATAAAAAGAAAAAAGAAAAAACTTGAAAATATAGCAACATATATTTTTATTAGTATTGATTATTCAAATTAAACTAACTCAATCTTAATCAAATTAGTTTAGTTAAAATTAACCAAAAAAGAATATCAAAATCCATAGCAAACAACTCATTGAATATAATGAATAAACTTATACTCAAACCAATTCAACTTATAAACACTGAAAGTAAGTTCAGCTTTCACAGGAGAGTCTAATCTTTTTCTTTCTTCTTTTCCATTTATTTTCATTCTAACAAACAAATAACGTATATCTCCTTTCTTTCCCTCAGCCTCAAATTGAATCACCTTCTCCAAAGAAACAGACCGTTGGTGAAAAGGACATGATATAACTATAAATTAATACTATATACTCCATTTTTGTAGCATAGTAGAGGGATGGGGTATGGAACGCACCGTCCCACGCCATGGCCCCATCTCCACACAAACCAATCAGAGAGCATTTGAGTGAGTTTTTGCAAGTGGGACATGAAGCTTTTAGTGCATTTGATGGGACTTTTCTTTGCATACAGCATACAGTCCCACACCTCTGGCTCTGCATCAATGAACAAGAGTTATTTATGTTTCTATATTCCAACTTTCTAATTTTCTATTCTACTTAAGGGATTCTATTTTTAAATTCCTTTCAAGAGCATGTGCTAACTGATTTCAAGACCATGTGATGTGATAAATGATGAGAATCGTTTCTTAAGATACCGTCAACTAAAGTGAAAAGAAACTGAAATAAGATAATTTTTTTGAATTAAAGTAGGATATAAAGCTATGGATCTTACCTTATTTTGCTTTTTTTTTCCATTCTCTTTCTAAACAAATAAACAAAACCTCAATTAATCTAGAGTGTTTATGAACAGAGAAAAAAAAATGATACTCACAATTTATAAAGTTTTTTTTCCGATAAATACAATTTATAAAGTTTTGATTCATACAATTTTCTTGTTTTGAAATTCATGCATTTGAACTAGGTTTTGGTGGTAGTTCCAGCTTTTATTTAACCAGCTTTTGTGCTTGAGTCAAATTTAAGACTGATATCAGTTTATCTAGTTAGTGTAGTTGAATTTATTGAGTCACCTATTATCATGCCATTATTATTTGCTAATATGTGTCTTACAAATTTTACACTCAAAATAATTAATATTCCGCCTAAAACTATGTTAAAAACCTTATAAATTGTATGACAAAAATAACTATTTCTACCAATAATATGACAAAAATAAGATATATAAGTAAAAAATAACTATCATTTTTTAGTTAATTTTTTTAACTTAAAGTTGAGTGTAAACCTACAAATTCTAAGAGATATCAACATACTTTCTTGTAATTATTTACAATTTGTTAAAGGATACTAGTTCAATTAATTGGGTAATGTGAGTAAATTACATGTTATTTGTTTTTTATTCCTACTTGTGTGCACATAAATTATGGTAATAATTTTAATGTTTCGTTTTAATTCTTCTTCTTTATCTAGTCTTATATTTCGTTACATAAAAATCGAATTTTGTGAAAAACAGTTCATTACTATATAACAACACATTTTGACCACGAGAGATTCAGGTCCACCGTAATTTTCATGGAAGCAAAATCATTTGCGGTGCAAAAAATCATCGTGGCTATTTTGTACTAAATTAATTAATTACGTCTGATAAAAAAATAAAATTAAGTTAGATAAAAAAATTAATTAATTACATGTATTATATTAATCTCAATAAAAGTATTTTTTTCAATTTATCTTCCATTAAAATTTGGTATAAAAAATAAAAAAAAGTCATTAAAATTAAAGGCCTTATGAAAATTCAGTCAAAGTTAATAATCATCCATACATTAGATGTTACATATCTAAAATATTTTCTTTAAAAGAAACATTTAAAGTAAATTAGAATGAACATGAAAGAGAGAAAAAAACAGGTAAGAATATATTATTTTATATTGTGATTAAATTACATTATAAAAATTCAACAAAAATAAATTACATTATAAATTTTATAATTTCGGTCAAAATATATTTAGGTAGCTAAACTTTACATGTTTATATATATACTTAGACTGATAAAAGAAATATAGACTTAGAATTAAGAAATTTATGAACAGAAGAAACCTAATCCTAACGATATAACGAACCAAAATTTAATTCTGTTGAGAGAAAAGTCTATTTAATGTTTGACCTTTCCTTAAACAATATTGCTTCCAAAATAGAATATTTGTGGGGAAAAAACAATTATATGAATTTATAATGCTGGGTACGAATGTACGCCAGTGCAGGAGCGGGTCCTTTAACTTAGGTTTCTTTACCCAAATAAATAAGAAGCAAATAAACAATTGCAAACAAAGGCAGTTGCTTAGTATTTACTCTACTATCCCATTCAGAATTTCAGATAATGGGTAATCAAATAAAGCCAAACTAAGCATTGTATTAAGTATTAACGGCATCACCATCTTCTTAATTAACCTGAATAAAATATATATAGCCAAATTTGATCCTACAAAATCGTATGAAAGGAAAAAGCATAAATGATTACTTGGACAAAAATAGTGTAGAACTCGAGAGATTTCCTAGATCAGCATAAAAAATCGCCCACTTATAACAAGAGCTTTTGCGCTTTAATTCTAGAAGTTTTCCCTTTTTATTCATGCATTGGCTTTGGCCCCAAGGCATCTTGTTCGTTCGCCCAAGGTATCGTGCAATTATTTTGCACCATACATAAATTGTGCATACAAAATTATAAGCTTAATTATGGCGGGATCTTGTGTTTTATGACTATATTTGATAAGTTATTTTATTTTAATTTTAGTTTTTTTTTATTAGTTAATTTTTTTTTCGACTACTCAACAAATAAATTTAAAAGAAAAAAAGAATTATATAATTATACAGTGTGACAATATAAAATATATAATTTTATATACTCATTTGATTATATCTTATAATATAAGATGAATTGATTGATTTCTTAAAAATCATGTAAATAGTAAGAGTAAATTATATTTGTATTTCCTATATTTTTATAAAATTTTATCCGATATTCCTTCTTTTTTTTATCTTACACAAAACTTCTTAATTGTTTAGTTTACATTACATCCAAATTCTCTCTCTACTATACATTATTTAATAATTTAATAGAAAGTATGCGTATGTTAGTCACATGACTTTTAATGAAATTTTATGTTTAAAATATCTCCACATTCTTACTCTTAACTCTATAAAAGACATATCACCATTTTCAACCTTAAAATATTGTACAACTCTTCCTTCTTTTTGTTTTTTTTCTAATTGGACGTGAACACAACTTTTTGTTAGATGTGAACCCAACAAAATTGCGAATAGAAATCAACTACTGAAAAAGGGAGGAATATATTACAAAAGTAATGCATCAACAACAACAAGCATCGATAGATTGACAAAAATTATTCACATGCCCGTGAAAAAAATAGGCAAAAATAATTTAATAAAATTTGCATACATGCCCCTACGAGGAGTAACAATGCCCAACAAAACATAATTACATTTTGGATTGGTTAATAGTAATAACAATAATAATAATAATAATTAACAAACACAAAGAAGAAGGGTACGTGATTTAGAGAAGCAGGGTAATGAGTCAAATGATTAGGATCTAAATGTCCACGAGGCGTGAATTTGAAAGAGGCGGTGACATCAATGCTGCAAGAATCAACATAACATTGTTTTGCACTGTAACAACTTCAACAACTTCAAAAACAACCCCTTCACCTGTCGAAGAGGAAATGAAATCGCGAAGAGGAAGAGAGGAACTCACGAAGAAAGAAGAGAGGAACTCGTGAAAAAGAACTCACGAACAGGATTAGAGAAACTCATGAACAAGAAAGAAAAGAACTTGCGAAGAGGAAGAGAGGAACAATGAATAAGAACTTGCGAAGAAGGAGAATGAACAATGAAGTGGAACGAAATGTGAACCCTAATTTCTGAGAATAATTGAGAGGGAAAAATTTTGGTTTTACAATTAAAATGTTAGGGTACTTCCATCTATTCACATATTTTAATTGAAGTCATTTAACGACGTTAGTAGAAATGGGTAAAAATAATGTGTAATAAGGAGAGGTATCAAATGAAATTTGAAAAAAATATGGAAAGTACGAGTATAATTTATTCAAATAATAATTTATAATTAAATAATTATACAAAACTATTTTATATTATAAGTATATTATAATTAAATTCTTTTATCAACTCAAAATGACCAAGGAGATAAAGGGAAGGGATGTCTCAAGTGTCAACGTTACACCATCAATTAATTAATGACTCTTAACTACTTATCTTTGAAATGTTTCAAATTCCATCCTATGTAGGCCTCAAGATTCCTAGACATGGCCTACTGTTGGTACTAAGTTGTCCTGCCTCTTAATGATAGTTGCAAGAATCGGTTGGGACTAGTTATTCGGACTGAAAACATAGTCAATGGGCAATTTGATTAGAGATTTTGACTATTTTTATCTATTTACACAATAGTTATTTTTCACAAAAGAACATCTATAATATAGGGGAATTAGTTCTTTTATTCTCTTCATAAGGTTTCAAGTCGATAGTTAACTTAAAGAAAATTAAATATGGACCATTTAGCATAATCACTCATTAGTAGTCTTTGACTATCTTTAAATGATATAATTTAATGCCCAATATAAATATAACTCATTAAAATCTATTAATTTAAAGGTGGTTAGGTTAATACTTAGTTTGAAATATTTTTAAAGTAATTTATCTTATCTCTATTTTTTTACTTTTCTCTCTCTACAACCAGCAATAAAAAGAAGTATGTTACAAAAAAAAGTCAAAATAGTACTAACTTCTTTCTATATTTGTAGATGTTTAAGAGGTTAATGAACCTAGATTAAGGAATATTTAACAAAAATAAAATATTAAGTTATTTTTAGATTAATTAAAATGTCATTATTTAAAGGACTAAAATCAAAACATAAATCTTTAAAGGTCTAGAAAAAAACTATTTTATAGAGACTAAGAGGTTATTTAAGCCTTCTAAATATTACTACCTCCATTATTTTATATAAAACCCCTGGCACAAATTCACATAAAATATAAAATTTATTAATTTAGTTAATGATATTAAATTTGTTAATCATTTGTACCATTTTTTAAAATTACTCTAAAAATTATTCAGATTCATGAGTTTACTTTTTCCACTTAATTAATTAATTAATGTGTTTTTTTTTATTAAAACTCGTCATATCATTTTTTTCTAGTCATCTTCTTCGATCCTCATAAAAGAAAAAAAATAATCTGATTAATTTATAGTATTTATCGTTTATTGAGAATAAAAAATATAAAATAATTAATAATATTTTAGTAAAACAAAATTAATTCATGAAAGAGACGATTTAAAGAAATTCTTATAAAAAAGACTATAAATTTCTCAAAATGTTTTTATATAATAAATCAGATTATCAGAGTTAATATCTCACTTCTTTTAACTCTTCCAAAATAAATAATAATAATAATAAAAGAAAACAGAGTAAGAAAAAGAAAAATTAAATTTAATAAATATGCACGCACGGAGAGGAATAGAGGTAAATCGGTCAATTTGTACTACAACAATGCCAATAAATATGATCCAATCTCATGGACACGAGACTCACACATTTACACCCCTACTAGTAGTCACTTTGAAAGTCATAGAAACAAGTTGATACATAAATTGACAAAACATTGTTCAATTAGACAACGCGAGACTTTACATTTTGGAATACTTCTAAAATTACAACAAAAACTCCAATATATAGAGATATGTATGAAAGTTTCTATCTCCTCCTTTTGGTTTTTCCGTACTCGTTTCAGCCTTGTTTTCTTTTGAAGTTGATATGAGATTTCTTTTGAGGAGAAGGTGCATGTATATTAAGAGTAGTTTTATGTGCTTTTTCTACCTTTGATCACGTATATCGATTCCGTAATTTGCGTGTGAAGATTTCGAACAAAATTAGACAAATAAATGAAAACGACCGACCCAATAAGCATACCATTAGATTTCAACTTTCAAGCTCTTTGGGATAGTATTTAATTAGGTGCCAAGTGATTGGGAATTAAGATATTGCAAACTTTCACTTTGTCAATATATATGAGATGAGTATTTTCTCTTCAAGAACGAAAAAAAGATAAGCTTATTGATTGAGTTATCGGAGCTAATTAGTTTAGGATTTTGGTTTTGTGAGGGAAAAAGTAGTTACAAATTCTATAATTTGTCTTAACTTTCTTTCTTTGATCCTTGACCATTCAACATATAGTATGCGTTGCATAACTAGGTATATTTATAAACACTAATAAGAGATATTTAAGACTACTCAATTTCTCTGACATTGTTTAAACTATCGGATGCTCCAAATACTAATTAATTATCTTCTCCGAGGTTTAAACCAAATTCTCTTTTCATAATATAACTTGCTTAACATGGGACATGCTTTTGTGTGTTTCTCCATAACTCTATGGGGAGAGTTTTTAATTAGAGTGCAATTGTCTTAAAGATCATTAATTTTTTTTTCTTGAGGAACTGAGCACTACTACAATAAGTGCTTTCTACGATGGTTGCTTTTGGGTTTTTAAGACGATTGTAGGAACGTCTTCGTAACGAATGTCGTAGACAGTTTTCACTTTCAATGACGATTTCGAAATCGTCTTAGTACATTATTTTTTTTTGAAAAAAAAGATTTTCTAAGATAGTTGTCCTGAATAACCGTCTTAGAATATTCACATTCGAAGACGATTTTTTGTTAAAACGTTTTAGAATATGTATATTCTAAGACGGTCATATTCTAAGACGGTTTTTTCTCACAATCATCTTAGAAGACACGTTTTTTTTAAATAAAAAAAAACATGATAATTCAAAGATGGTTTGTCAGGAACAACCGTCTTAAAAAACTCTTTTTATTAAAAATATATATATTAGGTTTCTAAGACGATTTTTTTGGTAAAATCGTCTTAGAAGACACTTTTTTTTTTAAAAAAGTGACTAAAACCTAGTTTTCTAACACGGTTTTTCTTTGAAAATATATTTTTAGGCATTATTATAGTTTATACAAAAATGACATCTTATGTTTTGTTTGATTTTTTTTCCCACAAAAAATGAATTCTTGAGCAAGCATTTTTTTTGCAAGAGCATTTATTTTGATAGGTCCAAGTTGTTTAGAAATTGTGTGAAAAAGAAGAAGAAGAAGAAGAAAATGGCTTTGATATCCGGTAACAAGTCATAGTACGTGGGTATCATTTTAAGCTTAATGTCTATTTATTTATTTCACGGTTTTAAAATGAATAAACAATTAAAAACATTAATTTGTTGATTAAGAAGCCATGGTGTAGTGATGTAAAATATGAAAAGAAATTGTTAAAAGAGTTATTAGACCGTTAAAAGAGTTATTAGACCGTTGGCTTATGTCCATTTCTTCCTCTTTTTCTTTTGTCATTATAAAATAATAAAAAATTGCTATGCAGTAGCAGAAGTTTCTTTCTGAAAAATAAAAAAAAATGATTATTTTATAACAAGGCAATGACGCAGAGGATGATTGCATTCCTAACTAAAGAGAGGCAACATTCAGCAAATATTGACTATAAATTGAAACCATATTGTGTGATTACTTGAAGAAATCAATATGCTTTGAAAAATTGGCATTCCATGACCCTTTTCATCACTTTCATGTGTTTTTCTTAGATGGCCCTCTTTGACTTACAAAACCCCGTGCTTGACATGGAACTTACCTACTCCCTCATTAGACATTCTTGATGTACAAAATACATAAACAATCAAACTTTCGGAACATTCATGTCCTTTTAGCCACCATAGGAAACGCACTTCTTATTGTAAACTAATTTAGCAGCAAGGTAACGGTGTCCAAATTTTCCTTATTGTAAACCCACTTGTTATTATTTGTTGGGATACCAAGGGAAATAAATATCGAAGAGATTTACACCTAAGTAATTATATAAGTGAATTAAACATCACACCTTAACTCAAAACCTTAAGACTCAGGTTTATGGGTCTTCTCTTCGCTTATATGGTGTTCAACTTTTCTATTTCTATCTGATGTAAGACTTTAACTCATACTTGTACTCCAACAATCTTCCCCTCAAGTGTGAATCTCTTCCACATGGTAGTCTCCCATTCGAGCGGAAGCCATTTTCAATTCACAAGTAGTGGTCCTTAGAGCTTATGCTCTAGTACCTTGTACTGCCGCAACACTTGCGGGACTTGCTGTCTGGCCTCACCTACTAGGAAGACTTTTGATACAACGGATCTCAATGTTCATGAATCCACAAACGCTTTCTTACTTGTCTGAGTCGGTCACCGGGTCAAACAATCGGCTCCGATAACACTCTTGGGTAAAATCGGCGCACGATCGTACCCTCAAAAACAAGGTGGGTTATCGTCAACTCTCAAATTAAATGTGAAAATGTAAACAATCAAAATGCAGGAGAGTAGAGATAGAGAAGAACATGATCAATATGTTTTACGTGAGAAAATATTCCTTCAATCTGGAAAGGAAAAACTCACGGGACACTGGTTCAGGTCAAATATTCACTATAACAATAATCCGATTATAATGAATCAAACGCACCAAAGTGATGGTACACTCAACCTCTCCAACAATGGTTATAATCAACTCTCAAAGTGTTTTACTCGAGATCTCTCAAATATGCAAGCACGCAGACTTGCTCAAAAATGACACTCAAGAATGTCACTTGAGGCTCTCAAAATGCGGAGTCACCCTCTATGCTCAATCTTTCTCGACGTCTGTGTCGTTTCATCTCTCTACGTCTCTCTCTGTGTATTGCTTCCACCCTTAATGAGGGTATTTATAATCACATAATAGGGTTTAGGGTTTTAGAAACCCTTAATGGGCTTGGGCTAGCATTGGAGGAGTAACCCGATCCAACAATTCTCCCCCTACGACTTCAATGTGTCGACTTCAAACACAACCCGACATCTTCAATGCAACAGGTTCAACTCAGTCCATCATCATCAACTCTTCAAAACAACTCGGCTTCTTTATCGCGCGGGTTTGACACAACTCGTCAATGTGACAGGTGTATCATCAGTCCGGCCTCTTTAATGAGATGGGTTCACCAATCTGGCACCTTAACATCAATATTCAAATTTCATTGCTGATACCGGCTTGGTCATCATGTCGGACCAAGTGCGAGTTGTCCATCTTCCACCACATCCTGGATCCAGTGATATCGTACATCAATATGCTTAGTGCGGGAGTGATAGGTCGAATTCTTTGCCAGATGAATGGCACTCTGGTTGTCACACTTCAACTCGTACTTGTCCTGTTCATGGCCGAGTTTCATGAGGAACTTCTTCATCCACAACATCTTCTTGCTTGCCTCAATCACGACAATGTACTCGGCCTCGATCGTCGAAAGTGCCACACACTTCTGCAATTTTGATTGCCACGAGATTGCTCATCCAGCAAATCTCATCAGATATCCAGTCGTCGACTTCCTCGAGTCAAAATCTTCCCCTAAATCAGCATCCGAGTAGCCTTGCAGCCCGACTTCACCATCTCCAAACCGGAGACATTGCACGTCTCAGGTACCTGAAGATTCACTTCACTGCTTCCCAGTGCTCCTTGCCGGGGTTCGAAAGAAACCAGCTCACTATTCCAACTGCAAATGCCAAGTCGGGTCTAGTGCAAACCATTGCATACATCAAACTTCCGACGGTGGATTGGTACGGGATCTTCAACATCTTGTCTCTATCTTCATCAGATCTCAAACACTGCTTCTTATTCAGCTTCAAGTGCCCGGCTAAGGGGGTGCTGACTGTTTTGGCCTTATCCATGTTGAATCTCTTCAAAATCTTCTCAACGTACTTCTCTTGACTTAGCCATAGTAGCTTCTTCTTTCTATCCCAGATGATCTTGATTCCAAGAATCTGCTTTGCAGGGCCGAGGTCCTTCATTGCGAAGGACGAGCTCAATGCCTTCTTCAAACCGACAATCTTCATCTTATCTTGCCCTACAATCAACATATCATTAACATAAAGTAGCAGAGTCTAAGAATCTCCAATCTCATACCTCTTCACAAATACGCAGTGGTCGGCTTCAATTTTCACAAACTTGTGCTCGTTCATGAAAGATTCAAATTTATTATACCACTACCGAGGTGCTTGTTTCAAGCCATAGAGACTCTTCTTCAGTTGACATAACAGCTCGTCACAACCCGAAGTTCGGAACCCTTCAGGTTGCTCCATATATATCTCTTCCTCCAACTCACCGTGAAGGAAAGTCGTCTTCACGTTCATCTACTCTACCTCAAGGTCCATCGAAGCCGCCATGGCTAACACAGTCCAGACCAAGGTCATCTTCACAACAAGAGAAAAGATCTTTTCAAAATCAACACATTTCTTCTGATTGCAGCCTTTCACCACAATTCGGGCTTTGTATCTCAGCTTCTGCCGGTTTTCTTCAGGTTTGATCTTGTACACCCACTTGTTCTTCAAAGCTCGTCTTCCTTTAGGCAACTCGATCAACTCATAAGTCCGATTCTAGTGCAGGGACTTCATCTCGTCCTGCATTGCCTTCAGCCATTCTTCTTTGTCTAAGCTCGTCATGGCCTTATCATAATTCTGAGGCTCACCATCTTCAGCAATGATGGTGTATTCATCAGAAGAATACCTTGTAGCAGGTTTCCTTTCTCTAGTGGGGTACCTCAGCTGTTCTTTTTCAGCCGCTTGAGAACCCAGTTCATCACGGTTCTCCACATCAACTCGAACCTCAGTATCTCAGTCCTCATCATCGACTCGGACCTCAGCATCTCGGTCCTCATCAGCTTGTTGTTGGTCATCATTTCCTTCGTTGGGTTCTCCCCTTGCTTCAACTCAGATAAGAGGGATGGGTTCTTCGCGTCGAATAGGAACCCGGACTTTGGGCTTCGTGATGTCATGAATTGTCTCATATTCATGAAAGATCACATCTCGACTTCTCACTATCTTCTTGTTGATCGGATCCCAAAGTCTGAACCCGAACTCGGTTTTCGGCGAACCGAGGTAAATACATTCCTTAGTCTTTGCATCGAGCTTCGCCCTTTCATCTTTAGGGATATGCACGCAAGCTCGACATCCGAACACCTTCAGGTGATCATAGGTCGCTTTCTGACTTGTCCAGACATCTTCAGGAATGTCTCATTCAAGTGGTCTTGATGGTGAAAGGTTGATTAGATCAACCGCGATTCTGATGGCATCTCCCCATTATGCTTTCGACAATCCGACATTGGATAGCATACTCCGGACCTTCTCTTCAATAGTCCAGTTCATCCTCTCAGCAAGCCCATTCAACTGCGGAGTCCTGGGAGGTGTCTTTTCAAGTCGGATCCTGGCTTCTCTACAGTAAGTTTCAAAGGGACCCCGATACTCACCACCATTATCAGATCGAACCACCTTCAACTTCTTGCCAGTCTCCCTTTCCACCATAGCATGGAATTCTTTAAAACATTGGAGTACCTGGTCTTTTGACTTCATCAAATGAACCCACACCTTGCGGGAATGATCATCAATAAAAGAAATAAAGTACTGAGCTCCTCCAAGCAATCTTTCTGACATGGAGCAAACATCAGTATGGACGAGGTCTAGAATCTCCCTTCGTCGTTTGGGTTGATCCAGTCTCACAAACAAAACTCGGTGCTGCTTTCCAGCTAGGCAATGTGTGCAACTCTCCAACACTTGGCCCTTCAACCCGGTCAGTAATTCTTTCTTCTCCAAAATCTGGAGTTCTTTTTCGCTCATGTGGTCAAGGCGCTCGTGCCATAGCTCCAAGCTCTGTCCATCCCGGATGGCATTGGTTTCTCCACCATTTATCCGTCCTTGCATCACATACAATGAGTCTTCTTTCTTACCTCGAGCCACAACCAAGCTTCCCTTGGTTAGCTTCCATCTACTTTATCTAAAGTAGTTTACTAACCCGACATCATCTAGCTTTCCAACCGAGATCAAATTCAAATGCATGTCACGTACATGTCTCACATCTTTCAACGTAACCCGGCACCCTGTATCTGTGGTCAGGGTTACATCACCGACACCAACAATTCGGCTGGTTACCTGATTTCTCATCTTCACGACACCAAAATCTCCCTTCCTGTAGGTTTCAAATACGCAAAGTTGTTTGCGGTCAACCTGAACATATCTCCGTCGTGGATGATATTGCTAGTCTTCTTCTCATCTCCTTCAAAACCCCTCGAAACCGGACTCTGATACCAATTGTTGGGATACCGAGGGGGTAAATATCGGGGAGATTTACACCTGAGTAATCATATAAGTGAATTAGACACCACACCTTAACCAAAAACCTTAAGGCTCAAGTTTATGGGTCTTCTCCTCACTTATATGGTATTCAACTTTTCTATTTCTATCCGATGTAGAACTTTAACTCACACTTATACTACAAGATTATTTAATATTTATTATTTCTATCAATCTTACCATATTTTATATAAAAAAATCTGTTTGTTAACCCTAATATAAGTCTAAGTAGGAGTTATCAAATAATTATTATATTTTCCTCTTTCAAAATTTACATGGTTTTCAGAGGTACATACATACATTGTTATAACAAGCCTTCAAGCATTTTTTTGTTATATCATACTACATATCTATTTTTTTTTCATCTTTGTCCCTCTTTAGGTGTTAAATATGTTGAGATGTTTTTGGGATTGTTGAGTAAAATTTTCTAAGAATGAGATGAGAAGTCTATTTGATAAATTTTTGATTTATTGGAAGAAGGCTTTATAGATTGTATAAATTAAGGAATTGAGAATATTTTTTAGTGAAAAATGGTGTTTGATAAACATGCAAGGGTAACTTTGAAGAATGAACAATATATTTCCGATTGTTGAAAGGATGTATATTGATGTTCAAAGGGATATTATGATCAAATCAAGAATATGTTTTCGAGGCAGAAGAAAGACGTCTACTGATGGAGTCCAAGAGCAAAAGTCAAGTAGGCCATTGGTTGATTAAATTGATGAATAACAACAGTTATGAGCGCAATTATGGTTCTAATTAATGATTTGAAAAAGCAAGGAACATGTGTAAGTTCTCAACTTGGCGGTTGTTTCTCAAAAGACACATGTTCAAGGCAATTTATTATTCCGTTATTTTTACGTTTATATAAATAATTCTTTGTAATTTGTATTCGATTTTTGAACAATACATATTACTCTTATATAGCAATTATGACGTGCTTATGACAATCATGTTTTATGAAATATGTGACCCAATTTTTTCTTTTTATTTTTCGATTCGTTTAGTTTTACTTCCTTGCTCTTATCTTCCTATAACTCCTTCTTTTGGATTGCATTTCTGAAAGTATTGATTTATATCCATAAATGCTTTTTGTCCAAGTATTGATGCTTGCAGACCAAAATCAATTGTATTTGATCTTAAGAATTCGTCATTTTATTAGAAATACAAATACTTGGGTTAAAATCTATATAATTGTTAAATTTTGATTTTAAGTTAACATTTTTTCAAATTGAAAACAAACTTTGTTGCTAGTTTGATTAAAGAATCCTTAAAGGCATTTTGATTAATGTAAAGTCCCGTTTAAATATCTTATTTATTGATTAAATCGTTTTTCGAATCTTTAACCAAAATTCTCTATCAATCATTTGGCTTTCAGTTTCAACCTTATTTGTTGCCTCTCTATACACCTGAGATTTAATGAAAATTATTGAATAAAAGCCCTTCTAAAGTTATAGTCATGAGTAAAATGCTAAATAATTATTTTTTTTCAAGATGATTTAATTCCAACGGTCCCCAGCTACCATTTTAAATTATTCACCAATATTGAATGTTGACAAACGACAGATTCTAATTCAACTATTCTTTTGTTATACTAAATTACTATAATATATAAGTTGTATTAACAAGGTGTGGTCCCCTTCAACGTAGTTGCCAAACAAATTGTGTATTTACATGGCTAAGGTACAGTCTACAGACTACAATGTTGTAGCATTCCAAGCAATGCTTCAATTTTTCTACACTAGCATTTACTGTGTATTTAATGGAGATGATGAAAATACAGAAAATAGAAATAGAAGAGAAATATTTAAATTAAATCATAATATAAAAGGTATGAGATCTAAGCAAAATTTATTATATTTCTTCTCTATTTCTATCATTTCTCTCTTTACCAAATACAAGCTTAGTCACTTACCGTGTGTTTGGGTTATTGTTTTTCTAAATGTAACTAGTGTGTTTTTATGAAAGCAATAAGTGTGTTGCTTCTTTATCAGATGTTTAGAAACGTGTGAAATGTCGTTTGGAGTCTGAAAAATAATAAGTGTGTTGCTTCTTTGTTGATGCTCAAGAACACGTGAAATATTAATGTAATTTGGAGCTTTTGAAATGGCAGACCAAACATGCACTTTGTGTTGAATAGATAAATCCAATATTGACTGTAGCTCCTTTTCTAATGCTTAGCACTAGTGTATGTATTATGGGATTGCTTCTAGTTGCTCTAGTTCGTACTTAGCATTATTTAGAGCTTCAAGAGTTGGACTAAAGTTTCCAATACTTGTTTTTCATTCCAAAAGAATAAAAAATCCAACACAACACCTATGGTAAAAATTGGTCTATAAATTTAATAAGGTTTTCTATCTTTTGTATTTAAAGGTCACCCCCCAGCCTTGGTTAGTTGTTTTAATTGGAGGATTAAACTCTTCTTTGATGTTTAAATGTTGCTTGCTACGGTGATAACTTACTTTGGAACACAAAAATGAGGCTGTCGAGCAACTGTTATTAAGCTAATAGACAAAGACCTTATTTATTTTATTTTGTTTATTTAATTATATATTTTATGAGAAAAAATATTATGGATTGAATGTAATTTTTTTATGCATTCATCTAATCACAACTTATACAATAAATTTATTGATTTTTAATATAATTATTTTAAAACAATTCAAATAATAATTTATAATTATATAATAATGTAAAATTATTTTGCATAACTCCATCTATGTATGTTTGCATGCATGGTCTGTCTTAAGTCAGGATAAAGGAGGAGGGTTGGCGTCAGGAGTTACAAATCAGCCGTAAAAAATTAGCTATTTTTATGTGATGAACCTATATGATATTTCGTTGGGGCATACCCTTCATAGCGACACGTTACATCGGACCCCGAGTGTATCGAAAAATGAGCTAGGGTCATTGCCACAAGGCAAGGCGCTGCATCGATCCCGGGATATAGTGATAAGTGAGCTAGGGTCTATGCCGAAAGGCAAGGCGTCAGGTCTTTACCCGGATTTGGTGACAAAAAGGCAAGGGTCCCAACACACAGATGGGCGAGCATGGCGGGCAAACATAGCCCGGGGGTTTAGGATGAAATTGGGAAGCTAGAACATAGGAACATTAATGAGTAAACTGAGGGAGTTAGCAAATGTTTTTGCCAGAAAGAAAGTGAATATTGTTTGCTTGCAAGAAACTAAGTGGGTTGGAGAAAGCCAAGGAAGTGGAGGGCATCGATTTCAAGTTGTGGTATACAAGTATAACCAAGAGACACAATGTGGTTGAAATTATGATCGATAGAAGTTTTAGAGGTGAAGTCATTGATGTCAAAAGGAAATGCGACATGATTATAATGATTAAGCTTGTAGTGGGGGATCTTATTTTAAATATCCTTAGTTTGTATGCACCCCAAGTTGGATTATTATCAGATGAAAAGAACCAATTTTGGGAAGACTTGAAGGAGGTTCTGAGAAGGATTCCACGAGAGGAGAAGATTTTCCTAGGAGGATATCTAAATGGGCATGTTGGTAAAAATAACGGAGGTTTTGATAGAATTCATGGTAGTTTTGGTTATGAGACGAGAAATGAGGCTGGAGAATATGTCTTGAACATTGCACTAGCCTATGATTTAATGCTAGCAAACACTATTTTTCGAAAAAAGGAGTCTCATCTTATCACGTATCATAGTGGCCAAAATCATAGTCAAATTGATTTATTTATGGCTAGACGGGAAGATAGAAATTTGTGTATTGCCTGCAGAGTCCACCCTAGAGAATGTGTGGCGACACAACATAAGTTGGTAGTTTTAGAGGTTAGGTTCAACAAAGTTCTTAATTTGAGGAAGATGGCTCAAAACCCAATGATAAGATAATGGAAGCTAAAGGAGGAGAAACAAATAGAGTTTAAGGAAAACATGTTGCGTGAAGGACCGTGAGAGTTTATTGGAGAAGTTAATGAAATATGGAATAAGATGACTATGTGTTTTCAAAATGTGGGAAGAAGGGTGGTAGGTGAAAGCAAAGGAAACAAAGTTCTTATAAAGGAAACATGATGGTGGAATGGAGAGGTGCAAGAGACTATTAAACAGAAGAAGGAATGCTTTAGATATTTGCATAAATGTTCCAATGATGAGAATTTGCAAAAGTTTAGAGTAGTGATGAAAGATGCAAAGAAAGCAGTGCGAGAAGCTAGAGACAAAGTTGTTGACGATTTGTATAAAAATCTTGGGAGCAAGGATGATGAGAAATGTATTTACAAATTTGCAAAAATGAGGGATAAGAAGAGTAAAGATCTCACCCAAGTTAGATGTATCAAGGATGAAAATCAAAAACTTTTGGTAAGGGATGAAGATGTAAGTGAAAGATGGCTAAACTACTTTAACAAACTTTTTAATGGGAATGGCGACAAGGGTGAGGTGGATTTGGAAGATGTTTTTGATGATCTGAATAAAAGATTTATGCGCAGAATTAATACACATGAAGTTAAGGAGACTTTAAAGAGGATGAAGAAAAATAAAGCTTTTGGGACCTGATGACGTCCCTATTGAAGTGTGGATGAGCTTGGGAGATGTGGCAATAAAATGGTGGACCAATCTTTTTAATAGAATTCTTCAAACAAATAAGATGCTTGATGTTTGGAGAAAAAGTATGATTGTGCCTATTTACAAAAACAAGGGAGATATCTAGAATTGTTCAAACTATAGAGGCATCAAGCTTATGAGCCATACTATAAAGTTGTCGGAGAGAATTATCGAACATCGCCTAAGGAGGGAGACCAAGGTGTCCGTAAATCAATTTGGATTTATGTCAGGAAGATGTATCACAGAAGCTATTTTCTTGATGAGACAATTAATGGAAAGGTATAGGGAAAAGAAGAAAGACTTACATATGGTGTTCATAAATATTGAGAAAGCATATGATAAAGTCCCAAGAGAAGTCCTATGGTGGACTCTTGAGAAGAAAAAAGTAGTATTAAAGTATGTAAGTGCTATCAAGGATATGTATGATGAGGCTACCACATGTGTGAATGCTTGTAATGGAACATCAAGGTATTTCCCTATCACGGTAGATGTCTACCAAGGTTAAGCTCTTAGTCCTTATCTCTTTGCCTTAGTGATGGATGAACTAACGAAAGATATTCAAGAGGAAGTGTCATATTTTTTGCAGATGATATCGTGCTTATTGATGAGACCAAAGATGGTGTTAATAGGAAATTGGAATTGTGGAGAAACACTTTGGAGTCTAAAGGATTCACGATAAGCAAGAGCAAGATGAAGTATATGAAGTGTGAGTTTTCGCGGATAAGAGATGGTGATCAAGACACAATGCATCTACTTGGTCAAGAGGTACCCAAGAAAGATATTTTTACATACTTGGGATCAATGTTGCAAAAAGGTAGTGAGATTGATGATGATGTAAATCATACAACTAGAGCAGGGTGAATGAAATGACGGAGTGCATCGGAATTTTTGTATGACCGCAAAATTTCCCTTAAGCTAAAAGGAAAATTCTATAGAACAACTGTAAGATCGACAATGCTATATGAAGCAGAATGTTGGCCAACATAGGAAACATGAGCATAAAATAGGGGTAGCAGAAATGAGAATGTTAAGGTGGATGTGTTGATATACGAAGATGGATAAGATAAGAAATGAGGATATTCGACGAAAGGTATCAGTGGTTCCGGTATGTGAAAAGATAAGGGAGCATGTATTGAGGTGGTTTGGGCACGTTATGAGACGACTACTAAATGCTCCCGTAAGAACTAGAGTTTGTTACCAAGAGCTCGACACAAAGAGAGGTAAAGGTCGATCAAAACTTACCTGGGAAAATGTAGTGAACAAGACCTAATGGAGTGAGATATAGATTGGCGGATGATATGTCTTAGGACTGAGTGGAGAAAAGCTATAAGCTTGGTGGAGGGTTAAACTCATTAGTATGTCTATATTCCATTCATTTCCTTGTTTTAGTTCTTTTCCTCTTCTTTTCTCCCTTCTTCCTTTGACCCTTCTTTTATTTTATCATATTTTTTCTCTCTTTTGTCTTATTTTCGATTTATCATTGAGTTCATCTACCACCGACCCCAATTAACTTGGGTTAAATGTGTTGTTGATGTTGATGTAAAATTATTTTACACAATGCATCGACATTAAACCAGTATTTTATTGAATAATTTTGTGAACAACTGAAATATGGGCTATTGGTCCAAAACAATTTCTCTTGCTTTTGTTTTTGAATTGCTTGTCTTTTTTTAGTGTAGTTTTTTGGATTGGACTCAATTGATATGTTTTCATTTTTGTTCTTATTTTTTTTTATTACTAGGTGTAAAATGAATTTCGTTACCTTATCATTTAAGATAGAAAAAAAGGAACATATATAAATAGAATAAAATAAAGTAAAACAAAATTATGTGCTTGCCACACTTTCTAGCAAAACCACTTTATTGTGAATGAGCTTCTTATAAATAATTTATTTTTTCGCAACTCTTAACATCCTCGGTAACTAGTTTTAAACCCCTACTATTGACTTTAAAACTTTGAGTAAATTACACTCGGACCTCCTGTATTTTGCTCAAATTTCACCTGATACCCCTCCATTTTTTCACATTACTTTTACCCCCCTCTATTAACACCGTTAACTAACATCCATTGAAATATGTGAGCATACAAAATTATCCTTACATTTTAATTGTAAAATCCAAATTATCCATTCCCAATTAGTTTCAAAATTTATGATTCACGTTCCATTCCTCCCCACCATTCATGAGTATTGTTCATCTTCCTCTTGTTGGCGAGTTCTTCTTCAGCTTTCAGGAGGTGCGAGTTCCTCTTTCTCTCACAACGTTCACGTTCCGTTCCTCTTCACCGTTCACGAGTTATTCACCGTTCCTGTTCTAGTTCGCGAATTCTCCATTGTTCTTCTACTAGTTCGCAACGTTCATGAATGCCTTTGTCTGTCTTCCTCTTTGACGTTCACGAGCGCTCTGTTTCTCTTCCTATTCCCCGATTTCTGTTCACGCTGGGGTTATGCTTGTAAGTGACCACTGGACCTTGTATATAAGTTACTTTTTAAGATTATTTATTTAATTTTGATTGTTTATTGTTACCTATTTCTGAATGGGGTTTTAATGGAGGACCAGTTTGGGACCACATATGATTTTTAAAATCATTTGTTTATTATTGTTGATTAAAATAGTGTTGATGTTTGGGACAATAGGAAATACAATGGATGAACTGGAAATTATTTGTTTGTTATTGTTGATTAAAATAGTGTCGATGTTTGAGATCACATGAAATACAATGGATGAGCTAAAAATCATTTGTTTATTATTGTTGATTAAAATAGTGTTGATCTTTGGGACCATAGGAACACAATGAATGAACTAAAAATCATTTGTTTATTATTGTTGATTAAAATAGTGTTGATGTTTGGGACCATAGGAACACAATGAATGAACTGAAATACATAGAATACATGACTGTGTGAACAACATTGCTAATGATTTAGACTTGTCACCATGTCACGCTTTTATTTTATGATTTTGTTCTACTATTAGTGATAAAATTCTCCCCCTTAAGACTGATCATGATGTACTGAAAATGTTTGTTGAGAATTAAAAGTCAATTCATATGTATGTTAGTAGAGCAAAATATGAGAAGAAGGTTGTTAACACTATGTACCGACAATGTGGGTTCATGTCCAACAAAAAGTTGAGTTTACGTCCAACTACACGAAATACAAAAAAAGAAGCAAGAGTATTAAAATATTTTCAGGTTGAGTAGAAGAAGATGAAGGTATTTTAGACATAAATTTTCATTAAAAGTCATGTGATGAGCACGTGCCTAATTTCTGTTAGATTATTAAACTGTGTTTAGGAAGGAAGGAGTCTAAGTGTAATGTGAGCTAAACAATTAAGTGATTTTTTGTAGAGTGCAAAAAGAAAGCAGTATCAAGTAAAATTTAAACAAGTGCGAGTGCGAGTGTAATTTACTCTAAAACTTTAGAAAATAAAATGAAGATTATAATTCCAAAGCGAATTGTATATATAATTCTATAAAACATTGTTTCATCTACTAAAATCCTGATATCAATAACACGATGATTACAACCAATTATTAGTGATCATAAAGTTTATTTATATTATGAACTAAAATGTATAATTTCTTAAGAAAATGAAGTTTTAAGGATGTTAGTGTAATCTAACTATTTAAACCAATCTAGAAAAGGAGTGTAATTTGCTTTAATAATTAAAGTAAAGTTAAACCTTTATATTAATAGCAAATAACTAGCTAGAACGAACTAATTGTAATTTTCCTTATGAGCCAGAACATATTTATGAACTCTTCACCTCATTTCCTTTATATGAAAGTAGTTTACAGAAAGAGGTTAATTAGTAGCAAAGAACAGCGTGGAAAAGTGTAGCATCGAGTACAAATGATGTTCTTAAGGGCTAATGATGAAGAAATTGGATAGTAGAGTGGATATACTAGCAAATGAATTGGCCACGCAGCCTTTTCTAACCCTCCACTTCACATCATGTTTGTGCCAAAATGGTAGCTGCAGCTTAATCATGTTTATAAATGAACATCATTTATTAAAAGTTATATAGTGCGTGGAAAGGGATGATCAATGTATTGACATATGTCAAGTACTTATGTTATATCTCAACATGCATTAATGTATTTGTGGAAATAGTGTGTAGCTACTCACTCAAGAGACAAAAGTATCTTAAAACGTGCGGGCATGTATATACACAATTAATTTGATATTTTGAGAATATACAGTAACTAATAACCACACCTCTTATGTAATCTATTTATTTCGAGTGATTTGGTTGAGTTCAAATAAAAAGGAAAGACAATAAAATTTTAAAAATTAGATGGGTTTAATCCCTCTATTATTTTATTTTAATTTAAATATTTCTTTTTTTTTCCCATTCCATTCCACTCAACCAAATCCAACCTTAATGTTTTATGTTTTCTAATAATCAACTAACTGGATGATGTATTAAAACATTTTTTCTCTAATTAAGATTTATCTATATAATAAATATTAATCTATGCTCTATTATTATCATTATATTTCTTATTGTTAGTTGTTTAAAAATTGAAAAATATCCTTAAGATTATATTTTTCTAATATCATATGACAGTTCTAGTAGAAGAACTTTAGTATTATAATATTGATTGTATTATATATTTTAAAACTATATACCTTATACCTAATTAAAAATTTAAACTATTGTTTGACCAAATTTTTATGATTTAAAAAATTGTTAAAGAAAATAAGTTTGAGTTTAAAACTTAGTGTGCCTTGCGTAAAGAATAATCGAGGTGTAAGAAATAATCTTGTAATATCAAATTGTGAATGGGAAAAAAAATAAAAATCTCGGTGTCATAGACTAGATTTAAGAGTGAATTAAAATAGTTTTGTTGCGGGTTTTTCTTCATTATCTTTTTTTGAGTTTTAATTTCACTAATATTTTGTTTGTTTTGTAGGGAATATGGAGGAACTAACTGAGGAGTGAAAGAAAAGTAAATTTTTTAGTCCATCCTTCATTTAGTAGGAAGAGACAAGTCACTTTTGTGCAATCAAGTATATTTTTATGATTTTATAAAATAAATACTTTTTTGATTTAGTTATATGTAAATAAATTCCTATCATTGTTATATACGTTCATTACGTTGATCTGCCTCAGAAAATAAAATAAAATACGCCTCAGCAAAAATTATATGTGATGATACATGAATATCAGATTGAAATGTAATTTTGATTCTTTAATTTTTTAAATTCATGATTTTTTTCTCTTCGATTTTTAATTATACAATTTGGTTTACTAGTTTTATAAACTTATAATTATGTGCTCCATGATAAATTATTAAATAATAATTATGATTATTAGAGATATTAAATTAATTATATATTAAATAAAAATTACTAATCATTAAAGTTTAAAAAACTTTAATAAAATAACTATTAACCTTAATGTAGTATTATTGTCGGTGGAGTCTTATGCACAGTAGAGATAGGAAAGGTATTTACAAAGAAAGGGATAGAAAATTAGGATTAATAATTTTTATTTAATTTTATAATAATTAATAATTTTGATTAATTTATAATTAATTTATTAATTCAATTAATCAGAATTATTTGTTAATAATTTATCAGGAGAATCAAAATCACCAATTTATAAAATTAAGCAGACCAAATCTTACAATTAAAATTTAAGAGATCAAAATTATAAAATTTTAAAACTAAGATGAAATTACAATTTAGTTTAAGTAATAATTGATTGTTAAAGATGACAGAAGGGAAACGGAAGCCAGACAGTCCCTCCCACCGGGCGCAACGACTAGTTATTTGAATCTAATTTCCTGCATGGACAATTTTGACCCTGGGTGCTTCATCAGTCTCTTGGAGCGCTTTCTTTCTTTTAATTTTTTTCCCACTATAAAAAGTAATCATTACTTTGGTTAATTTGAACTTTTAAAAAAAATAAAAAGACTTTTGGTAATTAAAAGAGAGATATGAATTTAAAATGTATATTATTAAATTATTGATTTGATGTTGATGTCATTATTCAAGTATTAAGTAATAGCACTTGATTTTTATTAAATAAATAATATACATCCGGCAATTTATATAACAAATTTATAAAATTGGATGGATGATAAAAAAAGAAAAAAAAGGAAAAATGTTGTGTGTTTGATTTATATACAATAATTAATTATTAATATTTTTTAATAAAAATAATTTATTATATTAACTGTTGTACAAATAATATTTAGTAAAAAAATATTTCTTTTTATACAATTTAATCCTGATAATATGATCTTATGGTCTATATAAAGATTTTTATAATCATATTGGATTTTTAACCCTTCTCAATCACAACCTATTTTTATATTGTAAATAACTTAAATTTATCTTATAAATAATTTAGACAAGAATGTTTAAAAAATTAATGATATTATTTATTAACATTTTTTATATAGATATTTTGATTAATATATCTATTTTTTAAAATATAATAACATGTTTTATTAAGCAAAAAAAAGACACCTTTTAAAATTCAATGCATATATACGCACATAACAATTTTCAAAGTGTAGTTCTCACCATGTTATGACAAAAATAGATGACATGAATCATAGAGATTAAATTACAATAAAAACTATCATATTTTAAGCTTGCCTTATTTAAAAGCAATGATTTTCCCATTAAATCAAAAAGGACAATTTAGGGATTTCAGTTGAAAAATTCATAACGTTCATCTTCGCTCCCCAATCAACTACTACTCCAATTCAAAGACTCTTCATCTTCACTTTCACTCTGCATCCAACGTTTGAATCCAAACTCTCTCTCTTCTGAGCTCTCATTTGCCAAAAATCATGAGGCAAAAGACTAACAACGCAGATTCTAGTGGTTTTTTGGGAAGTATATCTTCCAATTTTCTCAGATCCATCTCTTCTTCAAATCGCAAACCCAACTCTTCTTCTTCTTCAAACCCTAAACCCCCAAAGTCTGACGCTGAAAACACTCCCCCTACTACCCATCCAAACATTCCCCTCAATATTCACCACCAATCAAAGCCCAACGACCCATTTTCTCACAGCGACTCACATGTGAAGGCAAGTCACAATTTGCTTTCTTTTGGGTCGCATTTCAATATTCTAGCTGTAATCTGAAACCCCAGAAACGAGGGTGTAAAAAAAAGTTTTTTTTGGCTTATGATATGTTTTGTTGTTTTGGAGCAGGTTGTGGTGAGAATTAGGCCTGAAAATAGTAATGGAAAAGAGGGAGATTCGCAAATTAAGAAGGTTTCTTCAGATGCCTTGTGTGTTAGGGACAGACAGTTCACGTTTGATGAAGTTTTTGATGCCAACTCCAATCAGGTATGAACTTCACTTCAATTCACTTCACTGTGTAATTTTGATTTGTGTTTTGAATCTTCAACTATTTTGCTTGATGTAAGAAAAAGGGTAATTTGAAATTACATTAGTTAGCTGCTATAATGAGGGAATGAGGACTTTACCTTCTTTGATTCAATGTTGTACTTTTTTGCTTGGTTTACGTCTCATGAATGTGATTTGTGAGCTGTTGTATGTTCAGGAGGATGTTTTTCAGTCAGTGGGTGTTCCCTTGGTTAGAAATGCTTTAGCTGGTTACAACACTACAATTCTGTCATATGGCCAGGTATATTACTACATTTTGATGCTTACTATATTTTTTTATCTTCTTAGTGACAATATGTGTAGCACTTTTGATGGAATATCGAGGGTTATTTTCCCTTTTCACTTGTGTTGTACTTCTTTTCTAGTCTGGAAGTGGAAAGACTTATACAATGTGGGGTCCCCCAAGTGCCATGGCTGGTGAGTCCTTGCAATCTAGTCAACAGGGAATTGTTCCTCGGATCTTCAGAATGTTATTTTCTGAGCTCGAGAGAGTATGTTCTATTTCCAACTTTAATTACTAATTCTAGTAATTTTGCATATATGTTTTTTTTAATTTTGAATGATTGAGTTTGAATTACAATATCAGGAGAGGCTAGTGTCAGATCAGAAACAGTTCAACTATCAATGCCGTTGTTCATTTCTTGAGGTAAATTTGAACTTGAATTTCTTTATAAAGCTTGCTTAATGCTGCTAATGAGTTTCTTCCTTCTACTTTCGTTGTGTTTTAAAACAGATATACAATGAACGAATTGGGAATTTACTCAATCCTATCCAGGAGAACCTTGAGGTAGGCATATGATGCTATCCTCTATGCTATCTTCTGTTTCTAGTTGCTTCATGCATATTAATTATAATTATGACTTGGTCTAAATGATTGTAGATGAAGGATGATTCCAGAAATGCACCATATATTGAGAATCTGGTTGAGGAATACATCACTAACTATGATGATGTGGCACAAATTCTGATTATGGTGAGGAATCATCAAAGCATATATTTTGTTGAAGCTAGATATTTATAATGCAATTTATGTGAAGCTGAAATCTTTTTTTTGTTAGCTAATATTTTGGTCAAGCAATTGTATGCACTTGTTCATTAATGACTGGTGTTCATTTCTAATCTTATCAGCTAAGTTGAGTTTTTTTATGTATGCTGCAGGGCCTTTCAAGGAGAAAAAAATGGAGCAATGAGCTTAAATTCTAATAGCTCAAGATCACATATAATTTTCACATTTGTCATTGAGTCTTTCTGTAAGGTACTGTCATATTTTGTAATTCTACCCAACATTACCAGCAGTTGTGTATGGAAACTGTTGTTTTCCTAAGATTGAAGGCAGGTTTATATTGTTAATTTTCTTTGTTAGTTCTGTTGCTAAACATGATTTTCATAAAATGATGTTGCAGGGAACCACAAAAGGTTTAAGTACCTCAAAGACTAGCCGAATCAGCCTTATTGATCTTGCTGGACTGGATAGGGGTGAAGTTGATGATGGAGGTAGCCAATGTCCAGGGGCAAGCAGACATGTAGATAAATCATTATCTCAGCTTGAGTAAGATGCCATGACTAAATTACTTCTTAGGGTTTGTTTGGGTAAACAAGATATTAAGTACTTATTGAAGTGCTTATCATAAGTGCTTATGTATAAGTTGTTTCTAGTTCTGTAATTGAAAAGATAATAGGGTTAAGCAATTTTCATATAAGCTGTAAGTTGTTTTTATAAGCTATATTGGAGACTTTATTGAAATAAGCTGAAAATCACTTACGGATACATCATAAGCTATTTTCATAAGTTCTCCCAAATACTTACACAAGTGCTTTATGTCAGAATATAAACCTAAATAAGTTGTAAACATGCTATGACAAGCAGACCCTTAGTTCTTATTTATAATTTCTACAGCCTGATTGGATGGGTTTTGCTGTTATGTAGGTTGAAAGATAAAAATAACACATTACTCTTCTTATTTACTATGCTAGATAATTCTAGATATTGCTGTGGTAATTTTTTTATTCTTTGAAAAACAGTATCCTGGTCCTGGTACTTCTGAGCAAGTTGCTTCTATCACTAATTAATGGCCAATTCCATGACTATGATTGTTTTCTATTTGTAACCACTTTATATTTCATTGGTGTAGGCATTTAGTGGATGCTCTGACTAACAAATCTCAGTCTGGAAAAAATGAAGACATTCCACACAGCGACTCCTGTTTAACACGCTTACTACATGGATCACTTGGTGGAAATGCCAAACTCTCGGTGATATGTTCCATCTCCCCTGATACCAAGTATATATTACCTGGATTGAAACCATAATTTGTTCATTTGTAGGGTGTAGTGGGAGGGTATTTTTGAGTTTTGGAAATAAAGATTGTGTTTGTTGATTGTAGGAGTAATGATGCAACACTGCACACACTCAGATTTGGGGAGCAAGTAAGATTTATTAGAAATGAGCCAGTTATCAATGTAATAAAGGAGGCTGGTGTTGATTTGAGTAATAATATCCGACACTTGAAGGTATATTCCTGGACTCGTCACTGGTAGTAGTTGTTGAAAGATTAAACTTATGCAAATCTTTGAATTATAATGTGTTTTCTATGGTTTAGGAAGAACTTATTAGAGCAAAGGCTGATGTTCATAGCTCAGCTGGGAGTAAAGATGGATACTTCCAAGGACATAATGCGCGGGAAAGCTTGAATCAGATGAGAGTCAGCTTAAACCGCTCTCTTCTCCTATCTAACATAGATAGTGATACCAATGAACATGTAAATGTCAATGATGATGAGATAAGGCAATTACGCCAGCAAATTGATGAACTGGATAATTCATCTGAAGGGAATCCAAAGGATATATCTGTTGATGAAGATTGTGTCCAGTTTTATTCTGATGAGGAAAATTGTGATGCAGACACAACCACCAGTGGTGATGAAGTTAAAAAGGCTGAGGTATACTCTGGAGAAACATTGAGCAACCCTTCAAGGGAAACTGAATCTTCATTCAGAGATAGTATTTCGGTCAATTCATGCAATCATTCTCCAACACTTGCTGGACCACAGTTGTCTGAGTCTCCAAAATTCAGCAAAACTCAAAGGAAAAGTGTGGCTATTTCATCAAGTTATCTGGGAAGTTGGAACAATGTGGCTGAGAGTTCAACATTCAGTAACAATGTGTTAAGCAAGCCATATAAACAGGGCGAGCATGTGCAATCCTCATTACAGTCTAGCAATGCTGAGTCCTTGGCAGCAAGCCTTCAGAAGGGATTACAGATTATTGACTATCACCAGCAGAACTCAGCATTGAGCAAATCTTCAACTTCCTTCTCCTTTGAGCACTTAACTTTGACACCATGTCTAGACATTGGCAAGTCTGAATCTTGTGACCAAACAATACGACAGAAACCTTCCAGTGATGAATTAACTGCTGCTTTTGTTTGTGCATCTTGCTGGATGAAAATATCAAATCAGGATTCCAGTGAGGTCCAAGCGCGAAATCCTAATGAAGTGACAGATAAAATTCCAAAAGTATGTTTTGATTTAATTTTCTCAAATATCTTTTTAAATACTTTTTCTTGTCGTGTGACCTCATTTCTCCATTTTCTCCCTTTAAGCATTTGGAGAATGTAATAGCAAAAAGCATCATGAAAGAGAAGGAGCTCGAGAATGTTTGCAAGGAGCAAGCAGCCAGAATTGAGCAACTAAATCAGTTGGTATTAATATTCTTCCCATCTTCCTTTATGAACTGTGGTTTGAATTTTACATTTATTGACAGCATGTGTCAAATCTCCAGGTGGAGAAATTGAAAGGAGAGAAAGAACTGGACTCTGTTATTATGTACAACTCAATGAAAGATGAAGAAAAGGTCAGTTGAATGTTATACAATTTATAGTTTATAAATATAAAGTCTATCCAGTTGAAAGTTAGTCTTCATTTGTTTTGGCTGATATCGTTTACAGCTTCTAAGGGGAATTTCCTCAAGTGGTCATTTACCATGTATTATAGAGGAAAAATGTGAAATTAAAGATATCCAGGAAGAGTTAGCCCAAAGAGACATCTCTTTTGATTCAAATGAGAAGGAGTCACTTCTTAAGGAAATTCAGAATCTAAGGAGCAAGCTGCAATTATGTAGTGATGCACCAGTTAAAACGTCTACAGACAAACTAAGGTCTTCTTTGGTGTCAAGATCCATACAGCTGCAAAAAAGCGGTGTATTTTCTTATGAAAATGGCAATGAAGACCTAGATAATGAAAGACAGAGATGGACAGAAATGGAAAGTGAGTGGATTTGTCTCACTGATGAACTTAGAGCTGATCTTGAGTCCTACAGCCAACGTACAGATAGGTTGGAGATGGAACTGAAATTAGAGAAGAAGTCCTCAGTGGAGATGGATGATGCACTAAAGAGAGCTGTTATGGGACATGCTAGAATGGTAGAACACTATGCTGATCTACAAGAAAAATATGATGACTTGGTTACTAAGCATGATGCTATAATGGAAGGGATAGCAGAGGTGAAGAAGGCAGCAGCAAAAGCCTCAAAAAAAGGTCATGCTCGCTTTGCCAAATCTCTTTCAGCTGAGCTTTCTGCATTGAGGGTGGAAAGAGAAAGGGAATCAAAATTATTGAAAAAGGAAAACCAGAGCTTGAAGATTCAACTTCGAGATACTGCTGAAGCTGTTCAGGCTGCCGGGGAACTACTTGTTAGACTAAGAGAAGCTGAACATGCAGCAGCTGTTGCAGAGGTACTGTTCTATCTCATTCAGTGGTTTCCTAATCATTGTATCATAAAGGTGTTATTCTGGTATCAATTAGGGATGGTGTTTTTGCACACCAATTACCAAATAAACAGGAAAAAGAAAGGGACTGGCATAAATTATACAAAATTAACAAGGAAAGACACTATAAGGAATACACAATGAATTGTACTTCTACCATTCTATCATTTATATTCCACTAATTTCTTGGACCTGTAACTGTGGTTCAGGAGATTGAGCATAAGTTCTGTCTCAACACATTTCTGATTCTTGTGTTATACAGGAGAACTTTGTAAATGTGCAACAAGATAATGAAAATTTGAAGATGCAAATTGAGAAGCTGAAAAGAAAACACAAGACAGAGATTAATACCATGAAGCAGTACATTACAGAGAGCAAATTACCCGAGTCTGCACTGCAACCACTGTATAGAGAAGATTCTGATGTGGCGCATAATGCAACTTTCTCCTATACGTATGATGATCAGGCATGGAGAGCAGAATTTGGAGCAATATATCAGGAGCATTTCTAATTCAACTGTTAGTATTATTAGCAGTTGATCAATTTGATAGCAGAGACTGCACATATGATCAAACTCAACAGTTTGTCTGGCATCAGATCCTACTTGGATCAAAGGCATCCCTAATGCCACATTATTTTTGTATTCCTAGAATTCATTGTATTTTTTTTTCCATGTTGTGATCATTCATGCTGTGTAATGGTATAATAGGTAAATTCATTGTTGTAACATTTTATTCTTGTTCTTTACCCCTAGATTTTTCCTGGTAAACAAATCTCCTTGATGCTTTTCATTTCAGATTTCTTTTATTCCCAGAACAGAAATGCAAATGCTACTATATGTTGCCAAAACTTTTCGCTAAATGCAATATGATTCAGACGTGGCAGACCCACCATTTCAGAAAAAAATTATTGTTTTGTTTTATGAGAGTCAAAAGGTCCCATTTCACAACTATTTCGGTTATGCTATTAATAAACAGTTTAATTTGGTCCCTTATTTGATTGAACTTCACTCCACTATTAATAAACAACGTCAAGTGAATTTGATCGGAAGAGACCAAATTGCATCGATTTAGAATTAAGGGGCCCAATTAAACCTTTAATTATTACCATGTCGAAATTGACTAAAATAAATAGTGAGACAAAATGGAAATTAAGCCTTAAAAATAGTGACATAATTTGAGTTTAATAATATGTACTGAACCATTAAAAAAATATGTTGATTTGAATTTTGAAATAATTATAATAGAAATTAACAAATGTAAGTACCCATTTTGGAAGAAGGAAAACAAGATAAAGAGAAGAAGGAAGCTTAGAAAATTAGTATGATGAATCTTGCACTTTGATGCCTCAAATCCACATATCCACCATTTCAAGGGTTGCAAAAGAAAGAACTTGAGGAAATCTTCAGTTTTTTCAATTGTCAAAAATTGTCTGCATGTGTACAATATTTATGTACATCTTCTTAGTATCGTGTCGGTGTTAATAATGCTAAAATGGGCATTATAACACTCAATAAACCACGAGAGGGATCATTCTGACTTTCTTGGCTTTATTATGATGAGTCAAACATCGACAACAATGGAACACCTCTTACAAATCTTCCCTAAGAGCTTTCCTAAAATTGATGATGATGGTACAAAGTTAGACAAAACATTGAACTTAGGAAAAATTAACATAATCTCTTTTGAAAAGAAAAATTAACATAATCTAGTCAATAAAAAAGTTCACATTGTGCTTCAATTAATCATACACGAAATATATGCTGACAACCCTATAAAAACGCTAAATTAATTTATTCTTAAATCATATATACAATGAAATTGTTTAAGTACTTTAACGTGTACCCTGTGCACTAGTATCGTGGACTCAAAAATTCGGATATTGTATCCTAGAGAATAGTTGTGTTCCCAAATAATTTAAATCGCATAAACAAAGTAATTTTGGGTTTGTAATCTTGAGTTTGAGGGTTGTTGTGATTGTGTTCAAGGAAATAAACTAAAGATAGACAACAACTTCAAGAAAAAATATGTATGAGAGGTGAAGACTCGAATTATGATTTCACATGTATCATTCCCCTGAATTCCTAATTCAATTCAGATATCTCAATTGTCAAATAATTGTCTGATACCTCTTATTTTAATTGCATGAAGGAAGTTCATGCCACCAATTTGGTCATACAAATTTTATGAATCCTATCATTCTACAATTCAGTTAATTGCAAGTAGATGATCACTAACATGCAATTGACTAAGAATTAGAGTGATTAGTTCCAATATAAAATAGAAAGTAATAGAAAGACACAATCATTTGAATAACATCAAAGAACTTTTATTGAAAGGGGAATTAGGGTTCTCAGTGCAACTACATCACAATCTGAGGCCCTAAAGGGTTTAGTCAACCATGATTTTTGAAAAGCCAAATAACATACAATAATGCATTGAAAGTAAAAGAGATCAAAACCCTTACAAATTAGGACCTCAATTATTGTCAATGCAATTCTCTTCTCAAGTTTTTGAAAATCGTAAATAAAAAAAAGGTAGGTTAAAAAGTGTTTCTCAAGGTTATTTACACTAATAAAGACAATAGTCAAGAAAATTACCATGTTAGATTTTAACTTAAAACCAATTGGTACTAAGTTAAGTTGTCCAACAGATATATAAGCTGCACCCCAAGAACTGAGGCAGGCGATGTGGGACTTCCTAACAGATAGCGCGTTCTTCTCTTCCATTTGTCAACCAATTTTACAATATGCTTATAGGGCCATCAAGCCCCACAACCTCATCTTCCTTAATAAAGAGAGGATCCATTTGAAGTTTCTGCCAGTGACATTTTTATTTCCTCTAGAACTGTCTGGTTTTGGTTCTAAAGGAAAATGGCTTTGGAAACCATCTCTTTTAGTACGAACAAGTGATTTAACATGCTGAATCTTATACGCACTTTGAAAACGAAGGGTGTGAATTTTGATGAAGTCAACAGCCTCACTGAGTAAAGCTGAACACCGAGGATCATCAGGTTGCTTTTCCTCACGGAAGATCGTATATTCATCGATGACATCTTCCATGCAAAAAGCTGCTTCTCGCAACCGCATAACCCTTCTTTTGGTTCTATCACGCCTAGTGTTATCTTCTTCAGCTTCAGCCAGTTTATCTGCAGCATTGATGATATCTTGAAATCTTTCGAGTTCATCAGTAATGTCTGCAACTTCTTTTGAGGGATCTATCAGCATTTTGACAGCTCCCATATTTTTGGAAGAAGAAGAAGCTCACGAGCCAAGGACACGGCACAATCTGCCATTTCAGTCTAACTAGCTTTGTTTTTTGGTTTGTGGTGAGTGCCAAACTTTTTGTTCAAGATTATATATAGAGGACTTTCGATTCCCCATTCTTAATATTTCCAACTCCTTACCTTATTGCCTAGTTCTAGTTTTTTTAAGTGAGATAAAACTTAAATACAGTTCCTTAGGTTCCCCAATTTTCTCCGCACATGATTACTCTTTTTGGCTTCTTTTGCAGCAGCAGCACCCTCCTCTGCAGTTTCCTTCTTGGCAGATGTCTTCTTCTTCCTACCAATCTTAACCCCATAGTGCTGAAGGTACGTACTGTTTGAATGGAGCAGCATCATGATTTAAAAGATTCCACTTGCTTTCCTAGTTTTGAAAAGTATGGGACCAAAACTGAGCATTTAAAAGATGGTGTATAAGGTAGGTAGACCTCATTGCCGAAGTTGTACGAAAAGAAATAGTTCTTTCTTGTTATTTTTGTTGAGAATATCAATAATAAATTTTAAAATGAAATATATTATTGAAATGATTCAATTTAAGGTTTTCTAATACATAATATACTGACAAAACATTGTCATATCATTTTAATTTAACAACTAATCCTTGGACCCCGAACCCTACATTTACCAAACACTAAACCCTAAACAATAAATTTTCTAAACCCTAAACCATACATTCAGTCAGCCCTAACCCCTAAAATTTGTAAACCTTACACCATTACCCATAAACCATAAACCCTAAACCTAGGTTTTGTCAACCCTACCCCCAACCCATTACCCCTAAACCCTAGGTTTTGTAAACCCTAAACCATTACCCCTAAACCCTATTCCCTAAATCGTACCCCCTCAACCCTAAATCATGCACATCAATACCCTACGCCTAAATCATCAACAACACTAATTATACCTAACAGTTTTCTACAAATATAATAATACCTAACATTTGCTAACAATTTCGTATAGCCCTAACAATTCTATTATTTAATAATATAACATTTTAAATAATAAATTTACTTACTTGTTCGCAGAGCTTAAACACACGTATATCACCCGCAAACTGACAGAGCTTCGCTACAGAGAAAAATCTCTCACAAATCCTAGAGAGATGGACTAGAGAAAGCTTTAGAGAGAAGGTGAAATGTTACAAATGGTAAAAAGTAACTTCCGGGAGGCATTTATAGGCAGCTGAACACGTCCAGCCCAGTCTGGACGTGTTCAACTGTCCCAGATTTGTATTATGTTTCAAAACAACCCCAAATTGGTAAATTTATATTAAAAATGTATTATTTGAGTTCTTTCGCCGGCCTATGAGTTCCATGCACTGTAACATAAGAATGTAATTGTTCCATTCCCTTCACATAAAAAGAAAAAAGAAGGGAGTTTTCATCAATAAAAAATAATATTAATCTTTTCTTCATAGGTTCAGATCAATTAATAAGCTAAGTAATCGGTTAAAGCATGACGAGCTTGATTTAGTTTTACTTTTTCAAAAGGTTTAAATATATTTTTATTCCCTTAAATTTAGGGATTATGATTTTTGTCCCTCAATCAAATTAAAAGTTACATTTTTTTTTATCCCTTAAATTTTTAAAATGAAATTTAAAATGAAATATATTATTGAAATGATTCAATTTAAGGTTTTCTAATACATAATATACTGATAAGGGAGAAATTATTGATGAGGTAAGAGAGTTGATTATTGAATAGATACAAAGCACTGAGATACATGTTTAAATAGATACAATAAGGCGCAAGAGAAAAAAAAAGGAAAGAGTTTTCGTGAATCTAGAAGGGACAAAGCTGATATACTATGATACAGAAAAACTTGCATATGTATTGGGTCGAGAACCGTCACATTGCTGAGTATATTTCATATATATCATTGTAGAAGAATTTCTTGAAAAGTTGCATATCTATTGTCTGGAGATTAGTGGTGACAAGAACACCGTTCCCATCTGAGCTTGGCATAATCACTGCCCTTTCTTCTCGAAAATCACTTCCTAAACCAAAATGCGCAGGCTTCCCCCAACCAAAATCTGCTTCATACACCGGCATGTTCAACCAGCCTGCGATGACAATGTTACAATCCCCAGGATCCGGGGAATTCATTCGAATTCCTTTTCCTGAAAAAAAGGCCCTTATGGAATCCAGTTGCTCTTGCCCTAAAGTAACATTTAATTGTGACCTTATATACTCATCTGTAACCACATTAATTGCTTGTCTTATCTTTTGAGCAACATAACTTAATGGCTTTGATATGATATCTCCAACATAACATTCAGGCGACACTGTTTTTACCAAAGCATTCCCTACATAATTCCGAGGGAGAGGTGGATTCAATCTACCACGAATATCAACAACAAATCGAGCTACGGTTGGCTGGTTCTCACCACATTCACGAGCCTTGGATGCACATTTCCATATATGAGCACCAATAGCTTCAAATCTGCTATAAGGTATCATCCCTTCTTTTAAAGGTTCATCATTGGCCTTCTTTTTTAGCTTCTCCACCTGGCTTGATGTGAGTTTTAACGATGCAACTGCAACATGCGAGTCGAAGTCAGAGTCGAAGTTGTTTAATACTTGCACAGGCAACTTTGACTCTGGGAGATCAGCACATGGTGCTGATGGCTGGTGTGGGAATTTGAGTATTGTTCGGTCAAGAAACGGTATTTCGTTAGGTTCTAGTGTTTCTCCTCGAGCCAGCTTTGCCCACGCATAGATGAATTGAGCACCGGAGATCCCGTCCAAAAGAACATGAGACATAGAAACACCAATGGCAAGACCTTCACCACCATGGAACTTTGTTAGTTGCACTACCAGTTGGGGAAGCTCCTCTATAGGTTGAGTATAATCAACTTTTGGAACAAGTTCCTCGGTGGACTCAGAGGGTGAAAAGTCTCCATAATCATCAAATGTGTTTGTGGTTTCAGCTTCAAGCAATATCACCCCCCTTTGCATTACAATCCATTTCCATTCGACCACTTTTTTTCAAGCTCAACCTGCCAGCTATTGGATAGTAGTACACTAAAATCTCGCTGAGAGAGTTCCTCAACTCCTCAATATGGGTGTTGTTGGGTTTTGTTTTGTAGATGTAGATGGTGGATACGTGACCTAGGAACATGATTTGGTCACTAACGGATAGCCATAAAGGATTCTTTGGAGTTGGTTGATTTGGAGTGACATTATAGGAAGCAACAACGGTTATCATTTTTGTGCTATAAGGCTTGAATATATGCTTGGGGTTGTATATTCTTCATACAACATACAGTAGCTCGCGCGAAGAACACTTTCCTATATATATAATGGAACCTTTGCATAATATGTGCTCATTTAATGCAGAAAATATTGTATATTTTTGCACCCCCGCCCCTTCCTCCTTTTTCATACCCCCTCCTTCTAAATTCTCTAACACTTTTTTAACATTCTTTATGTGGTTGGCTTGAAAATGATTTAAAATCACTAATTTTGATGGATTTTATATCTAAACCAAGAGAAAAAATCATCAATCATAATTGAGACCACTAAAATCGATAATTCTAAACATATTTCAATAAATTACGAAAGAATAAGTTAACAACCAACACTCTTTTAGTTGAACAAAATAACCATTTATTTTATTTAAAATAATTAAATTCAACGACATCAATGTTATGTTTCCCATTCTTTCTCTTCCTCGGTGGATGTTCTCACGTTTTCCCCCATTGATCTCTATCAATGGTTTCATATTCCTAGATATAATATATGTTCTAAAAATTTAACTACAAACGGTCCAACTCTTATATTTATATGAGAATCAAGTTACAGAATTAGCTCAACTATTTATCAATAAGTATATGGTATTTAATTATTACTCGATTTACACTTTCATTCAATATCATTTGTATGCATATATAGCTATCATATATAAAAGAAATTTAACTCAGTTGATTGAAAAATATAAATGTTATAAATTCTTTAGTATCATGTTAAATTTTTACGGATAAAAAAAATATAGTTGTGGTGCAAATTGAAGATAGCAGCCGTGTACGTGCGAATAAATAATATAATGATATTTTTTTAAACAGACAGCTCATGTGATCATTTCACTAGTAATAATACTATTTTCTTTTTCTTTTTTATTTTATCGTAATACAACACGTTGTGATAATTACGATTCAGCTAATGTCGAAATGTGACTATTCATTTAGAACTGTTTTTTTTAAGGCTCATATGTCTGGAAACCACTTTTTCCCCTAAGCGAGAAAATTATTTCCTATGGAAACCAATTAAACCATAAACAATTGCTGTCAACTTTTCATTATAAAATAGCGTCGGTGCATTAATTTGTCTTTGCCAACACTTGCCTAACACTGTAAACCTTTATATAGTCATAATGTTTTGGTTGTGTATTATATCACTACTACAATAATTGATCTCAAACAGCTGTTCTCCAAGTCACATAAAATAATTTATTTTGAAAGACAAGATGAAGAAATCGTATTTCAAAATAAGATTTTACCTTTCCACCTAACCAGCCTTTCTATCGTCATTAATTAAAAGATTATTTTTTCAAATTGATTTATTCTTTTTTAATTTCTAGATGTATTAATTATTTTTTTATACAAACTAGTTGTATCAATTTGCTGTGTTTCACATCGCTTCAAATTAGAAAACTATTTTAATAATAAATAAACATATAAATATTTTAGAAATGAAGAAAATAATGAATTTATAATATGAATAAGAAATTATGTTTATTGTGTGTAATATAAAGATATGACAATTATAAGTAAACACACGAATGAAAATTATAATACTTATTTGTGTGTATCTTTTGTCTTCGATTTGGTCTGTTAGCATTCCTTTTGTATGTGTAATAAAGAAAGATTATTTAATAAAAATAGGTATATAAATATAATGTAATATAATTGTAGGCACTTGACGATCAATTTGTAATGTAGTACTCCTTAACAATTTTGTTAATATCTTACAAAATTTCACCCTAGAAATAGAATGTTGTCTATAAATGTAACTGATAGATTACAACAATTTCAAAAACATTGAAAACTTAAATAATTTGAGTGGAATATGGTTAATGTATGACTGATTGAAAACCTGTTAGAATTTCAATTCATATAATTACTATAAGATAAATATATAAGATGGATAGAAAAAATGAAAAATTAGCTTGGAACAAAAATAGTAATTTTCAATCTAAGCAAGAATTGTAATATGTAGCAAGCAACTTTCAGTTATGAACTTAAATTAAAAAAAAAACTAAAAATTTTATACAAAATTAATGCTATGCTAATAAACTTTCCAGTATTTTTAATTTGAGAATACTGGAGGGCACTTATTAAATAGGGGGTGCAATTAGTAAACTTATGTTCAATTATCATTTTATCCCTTTTTTTGAGAGTGTCATAAGAATAGGATGTCCACTTTTGTAGTTTTGCTAGCAGTTAGTTTTTATATATGTATAGTAGATTTTTACTTAATTATTTTGTTTTTAAATATTAATGAAAAACAAGTAAATGAACAGAGAAAGAATAAAAGGATAATTTTGAAATAACAATTCAAATAATTAAAAAAATTTAATGTAATAATAACTTCTCTTAAATGCATCCCTGTAAGAAGGGATAGGGCTTCAGCTTCGTCAACTGGAAAACACGGATCTACAACAGCGATTCGAGCAACAATCATAGAACCATTGTAGTCACGTATATATGCAGCAAGCCAGTCCTGTGCAATTCAGATCTGAGAATAACGCTGCATCAGTGTTACATTTTAACTCATTCAATCCCAGAGACTTCCAGCAAACCATGGCCATTGGTGGATGCGTTATGAATGCATGGCACGTATTTTTGTATTTTATTATAGACTAAATTATAATTTTGATGTTTCTAATTTTTTAAATCCATAATTTTAATTTTTTTTAATTTTTAATTGTAATACTTGGTTCCCTACTCTTATAAATTAACAATTTTAATTTACTGGTATATTATTAACTAATAATTATGATTAATAAAGTTATTAAAATTAATTAAAAATTAAATAAAATCTGTTAATTATTCAAAAACTTTAATAAAATATCATGAACACTAATGTGGTGTTATTGCAAGTTGTTCCGCATGTCACAATAAAGGTGAAAAAAGTATTTACGAAACAAGAGAAATAACACAATATTGTGGAGAATTAGAATTAATAATTTTTATTAAAGTTCTTAATAATTAATAGTTTTAATTAATTTATAATTAACTTAATAACATTATTAATTCGAATTATTTGATAATAATCTATCAAGGGCACTAAAATCACTAATTTATAAAATTAGAAGATCAAATATTACAATTAAAAAACAAGAAAATCAAAATTATAATTTAGCTTTTATTATATTCTTATTAATAATTAATATTTTTTATTATTATATGACCGAATCAGCTGAATATATTCGAATTTATATTAAATCGAGTTGAATCTAATTCAAACACTTTTAAAACTCAATTCAATATAATTGGATCAATTTGAGTCACGAATCAATACACTCGTGAACACTCCTATAAATCACTTCCCCCACATATTTTATATATGCTAGCTTTGCAACTAATAATTGTATACAGGTGATTTTAAAAAAAAGAAGACTTTTTTAATGTGTCTAAAACAACAGTTCGAGCAACTTATTAATCTGTTGCTACTGTGAGAAAAAAATGTTACAAAACCACATGAAAAAGATATGTCTTCTTTTGGTCACTCATGAAAGAAGAGATAAAGCGGCCACATTTTTATATTCCAATTATTTATTTATTTATTTTAATTTTTTATATTGTCCAGCTTCTTTCTTATCTCTTCCGTTGTATGTTGGTTAATTCAGCAATCGACTTCACTCGTACCTTTTGTATTTTCTTTGCCATTAGGCTCTGTTTCCAAGAAAACAATATATACCCAAGTCCTCAAGATTTATTCAATGCTGTGTTATAAAATTTGATTTAATTATTGGCTTGGTCCAAATAATGGATTACTGATGATTTAACTGGGGATCAATAATTGATCTAATTTAACCCGATTTATATTAAAAAATTTAAAATTATATTATATATACATATATAACTAATATTATTTAATTAAAAAAAATACTATCAATAATTTCATACTCAAAAATCTAAAATAACAATTAAAATATTAAATTTGATAACACAAACAAATGTATTAATAAATAGTCACTATCCAAATTAAAATACAAGTTCAATTTTTAATAAATAAAGTAAATTAGAAACTCATTTCAAAATACAAAATAGAAACGGGATGAAATAATAAAAGAAATATAATAAGCAATATCTTACTTTTTTTATGAGATACTCTAAGATTGTTTTCTAATAAATATTGTTGTATTTAAAGACTTAACAATATATTAATTGAAATTAAAAAAGAGAACAAGGATATTTAATAAAATTGTCCTATATAAATATATATTACATACTTATCTTAAAATAGTTGTTTTCTTAAGCAGTGTGAAAACACCTTAAACATGGGTGAATTTGGAACACAGAGAGAGCGTAATAGTTTAGTTTTTTTTTTTTATATATAATAAATAGTAGTAGGCTTTAACATTATATTATCAATTTTATTTAGATAGAGCCAGAGAGATGTGCTATTGAGGAATGCTAGACGCATCATCTCTAACACTTTTTTTAACATTCATTATGTGGATGGCTGAAAATCATCAATTTTAATGGATTTCATATCTAAACCAAGAGAAATAATCATCGAATTGAGATCCACCTAAATCGATAATTCTAAACATATTTAGTAAATTACAAAAAGAGTATTCAAAAAAGAATGTCATTAGTATTTCTCTCTACTAATTTACATCCATTAGCTTTTATGAAAGAATAAGTTAACAACCAACGCTCTTTTAGTTGAACAAAATAACCATTTATTTTATTTAAAATAATTAAATTCAACGACATCAATGTTATGTTTCCCATTCTTTCTCTTCCTCGATGAATGTTCTCACGTTTTTCCTCATTGATCTCTATCAATGGCTTCATATTCCTAGATATAATATATGTTCTAAAAATTTAACTACAAAACGGTCCAACTCTTATATTTATATGAGAATCAAGTTACAGAATTGCTCAACTATTTATCAATAAGTATATGGTATTTAATTATTACTCGATTTACAATTTCATTTAATATCATCATTTGTATGCATATATAGCTATCTTATATAAAAGAAGTTTAACTCAATTGATTGAAAAATATAAATGTTGTAAATTTTTCAATATTATGTTCAATTTCTACAAATAAAAAAAATATAACTGTCTTGCAAATTGAAGATAGCAACAAACAGCTCATATGATCATTTCACTAGTAATAATACTATTTTCTTTTTCTTTTTTATTTTATTGTAACACATGCAACACGTTGTGATAATTACGATTCAGCTAATGTGGAAATGTGACTATCGGACTGGAATAATTTAATTTTGATTATTCATTTAGAACTGTTTTTTTAAGGCTCATGTTTCTGGAAACCACTTTTCCCCTAAGCGAGAAAAACATTTCCTATGGAAACCAATTAAACCATAAACAATTGCTGTCAACTTTTCATTATAAAATAGCATTGGCGCATTAATTTGTCTCTGAGTTGCTTGCCTAACATTGTAAACCTTTATATATTCATAATATGTTGGTTGTGTCTATATCACTAGTATAATAATTGATCTCAAACAGCTGTTCTCCAAGTCACAAAATAATTTCTTCAAATAAAATATTATCATCATGACATATGGTAGCACATATTTTACTCACATATACATGACTCCAGTTTTCCAATTGGGGGACGATAGCACAATTATTCATCATCTAGTGGTCATTTTATCATGCGAAGGACATGCATGGGTGTATCTAAACTCTGGATAGAAACTCTTCGTTGAGTTTAAATATGATAAACAGGCCTATCAGTCTCATGCACTGTAGTATAAGAATGTAATTGTTCCATTCCCTTCACATAAAAAGAAAAAAGAAGGGAATTTTCATCAATAAAAAATAATATTAATCTTTTCTTCATAGGTTCAGATCAATTAATAAGTAATCGGTTAATGCATGACTTTTTCAAAAGGTTTAAATATATTTTTAATCACTTAAATAAGACTGTGATTTTTGTCCCTCAATCAAATTAAAAGTTGCATGTTTTTTATCCCTTAAATTTGTGAAATGTGCTTTTAAGTCCTTCATGCAGTCAAAAATCACCAAAAATTAAACAGGAAAGACATAAAAAGCATATCATCACAAATTTGAGAGACTAATTAATAATAACAAAATTTTAATTTGAGGGGAAAAAATATATTTAAGCATTTTCCAAAAACTTATTTTCTCTTCTTAAACTTATCCAATTTTACATAAAGCTTAGTGGGTCAAACCTTGATCATCTATTAAAGTAGAACGATCTTGGTTCAATTTTATTTCAGAAAAGATTTTTTTCTCTCCTTTTAAACTTAACAAATTTTACTTAGCGCTTACTGGATCAAGTCTTGATCAATGGAAAACACTACAGCAACAGAAAGCCTAAACAAAGTAGTCAATGCTCCTTACTTTAATAGGAAAATTAAGATAAAGATTATTATTGATAATCAGATTTGGCTCACAAGTGGTGACCAAATTTGATGACAGAGTTACATAATGAAACTGTCATACAACAGTACAATAGAAAAAAAATTCCCCCCACATGAAAGGCACATATCACGCTGCATACAACTGTAATACATAATTGACCCGAGAGAAACCCTTCATACAACTGTAATACATATTGACCCGAGAGAAACCCTTCATACAACTACAATGGATTCTTCATAAATCCTACCAAAACAGTCTATAACAGTCAACTTGCTTGCTGTATATATATATATATATATATATATATATATATATATATATATATATATATCAGATCATCTGCGTATAATCATAAATCTTGAAGAAATTTCCGAGGGCATCAATTAATATTAATATGAAAACTAAGAGACCTTCAAAAATATATAATCATCAAGTGACTCTTATTTCTCAAATGAAACACTACTAAAGTTTAATCAACAACATCAAAGGGATTCAAGCCCTTGAGTAAAATGAGCCGTGAATGTTTCCATTTCTTTTTTGTTTAACATCAAACTAATCTCTAATCCTCCATTGTCATTGCGACTATCCGAAAGACAAAATCCTCCACTTTTGCGTATAGAAGTCATATCCATCTTCTTGGTCCTTCCCCATCCAAAATCAATACTATAAACATCAAACTGTGGCGACCCTGCAGCGGAAGTTAATGTATTACGGATTGAAATTTCCTTCACTGTAGAGAAAGTTACCACCCCACTTAGCACTCCATCCTCCAACCTATTCAAAGCTTCTCTTATCCCCTTAAGAGCGTTGATAAAACCGTCATCCCCCAACCAATTCTTCGTCTCATCGATAACCTTATGGCCGATAGCGCAATTTCCAAAATATGTGCTCGGAATGGGTGGCTCCATGCGAGACCTACAGTCCACACTGAACACAAAAGCCACTCCATTGGTCTTTGGTTCTTCTGCTTTCATCCAACACTGCAACACATAAGCACACGTAACTTGAAATGTTGACAAGTGACGAGCATCATTGTCTTTCAGCTTTGATTTTGCTTGTTCCTTAAGCTTTTGGATATTTGAGGACGTTAATTCAAAAGACCCTCTAATTGCTTCGGCTGACATTGGACTAGCAAGATCCCATAA
>CM023948.1:24981083-25003197 GCA_013407115.1 Glycine latifolia | reverse complement strand
CTTAACGCTCCTATTGTTTGATCCGCCATCGTTCAACAAACCTTCCAGTGACGTTGCACCGATCTCCGCGGTGTCTCTTATCGTTGACCTGTCATAGAAGGGTCTGAGATGTTTTGGTAATGACACAAATGAAGATTGATCTGTGAGGTTGTTATTATTGGAGCAGACATATGCCCATGCTTTGAGAAACATAAAAAAGGCTTTTCCATCCATGGCTGCATGGTGTGCGGCTACGCCAAGAGAAAAGCCAGAGCTAGGAAAGAGTGTAACTTGGAGGGTTATGACAGGTGCTTCTTCATGTGAAGTAGTGAAGCGGGGTATCAGTGAATCAAGTTGAGAAGCCACACAGGTATTGGAACAAAGCATGTTGAAATCAGTGTTGGACTCGGCTATAGTGAGGGAAACAGCATTGCCAGGGACATAGTTGATGATGGGGTGGGGTGAGTCAAGGGGCCAAATTATGGAGCCAGCAATAGGGAGGAAGTGTTGTAGTGTCAGGGAAAGAGAGTGTTTGAGATTTGGAACAATGGAGGAGTCAAACAATGAAGTTGTTAGTTTGGGAATTTCATAGAAGTAAACACTCTCCGTTTGAGGAATCCTTAGCCAGTGTATGTCGAAGAAGGTGAGAGGCAAGGATGTTGGGGTGGAGGAGGAATTGGTTGGTGGTGCAACACGGCAAACTTCAACAATTTTCACTCCTTTTGCTTGCTCCATGGCTAATTAACAACTTAGTCTTCCGATTCCAAGCAATCTATATTTAAAGATAAATCATTCATGTCTGTTCATTTAATATTACAAATTAGATGACTTGGAGAACTTTCACTCCTTTTGCTTCTCCACGAATAAGAAATCCTTTTTATTTAACCAAAATGGAGCAATTTCTTTTATTAATTATCAAAACGGATATATTTTTAAAAAATTATAAAAATGGATAAATTATCTTTTGAAAGACGATTTCATATGCGAGAAAATCATGTTTCAAAACATGATTTAACTTTTTCAACAAGTCAGCCTTTTTTTCTTCATTAATTATAAGATTATTTTTTAAAATTTGTTTATTTTTTTTATAAGATTTTTTTAATTTTTAGATGTATTTTTTTATATTCTTACTTAATTATTTTTTTCCAAACATTAATAAAAAATAAATAAATTGAAAAGAGTGAAAAAAAGAATTTTAAAATAATAATATAAATAATTTAAAATTTAATATAATAATATTTTTTTAAATAACGTGATTTAGTTGAAAACATGAGAGATAAAAAATAGGAAGTATTACTTTTGTGGCGACCTTACGGTCTTTAATTTGTTGAAAATAATTAATATCCTACCGTCTCTTGCGAAAATGGGAAATAATTAAGTTGGAGGAGGCTTTAATTGCCATAGAAAGATGTGCGTTTTGTTTGTTTCATCGACCATTGGTATGTTTGGTGTGAGCTTTTTTCTTTCTTTTTCCTTTTTTAAAAGCCTGGTGTTAGCTTTTTATCCTTTGGCATTTATGAGTAGACAGGGTCTAGGATGCGGGAGCAGAACTCGTTTTGTAACTTACGAAATGAATCCTGATCGTTGGATCACGATCATCAGATTATTTTGAAAATTGGATACCGGTTCTGCACAGTGACTAGTATATGATTTTTTGTGGTTTTCGATTTGCAAACCAAAAGTCATTATTTGTTTTTTCATGTTTACCCCTATTACTGATTTAAATATGTAATTATTTCGAAGTTGGCACTGTTGACATTGGGAATCAGAGTCCGACCGTGAACAGCGCAGTAAGACAACATTGAACGCGGCTGGTGTTCATCCATGGACGACGCACCATCATCGATCGACCATTGACGCAGTCCGACCGTGAAAGGCGAAAGAATAAAACATCGAAGTTGGCTGCTGTTCATCGACGGACGACGCACCATCATCCACCGACGACGCAGCATCATAGACCGTCGACACTCTGCATTCCACCGTCAACGCCCACTCCGTCGTTACTCAGTAACACAACAGACAAAAGTTAGTTACAAAAGGCTACTCTGTGGTTATGATTTTTTTTTTATTTCATCGGCCAAAGTTAGTTGTTAAATGTTAGTGTTTTTGTTAGTGGAGGGATTCGAACCCACGACCTCTCCCTGCTTCCGTTGTTCAAACTTTTCACCCAACCAACCTTATATCTCCACTCTGTGGTTATGATAGTAGTATGAGTTTAAAGTGGATATATGAATGATGCATTACATTTTCTCCAGTAGTTTACATTAGGTTAGGAATGATATTCGTATATTTAGATCAGCCTTGCATCTAAGCAAATTATTATTTGAAAATAGATGTGTTAACTTCTTTTTCCTGTAGGAAATGTGTAAGATTGTTTCGATTTTGATGGTCATCGTTTTGTTTTTTTGTCTTTGTTATAAAATACTATTGTTGTTATGTGTTATGGTTGGGAGTAGTATGAGTTTTTAGGTTGTTCAGAGATTAATGTTCATCCAAATACAATAAAACACTTTGTTTCCGATGTAAATTATGGAGTGTCAATACTCAATAACAATTTTGAAATTTAAGGGATTTAAGCATACGGATGTTGGCATATACATATAGTTGTCTAAATAAATGAATTGAATTATGATAATAATATACAGCTGTGTAGTAAAATGTTCCATTTGATGATTAAGGTTCATTTCAGGGAGTAAATGAAATGAAACTAAACACATCTGTAATCATTTAAGAGAGGGTTCAATGAGTAGGATGTATTTATTTTGATCTTTCTGGGATTCTGGTAAATGTTATCTATCGTAAAACATATTAGATTGATATTTGATGACACAAATTTATTGAATGATAATAGCATAGAATATTCGTTGGAAGATAGAAAGTGGACAAAGTCCTATAAGCATTATCGGCAAGATCCACTAAAAACTGTGGTTTTATACATTCCAATTTCCCTGGTAGACTGGTAGAGTTTAAGCTAATTTGGTGTTAGTTTGAACAAGTTTCTTCTTTTTGGTGATTGGTGTGTTTTTAGAGTCAGCCATGCCATTTTGCTGAATGTCTCTTTTGAAACATGATAAAGTAGTATTTAATGTTCCTGTCCACTGTAGTTGTTGTCTCGCTGTCGTGCATTAGTGTTTGTCTATGATTTGCATATATTTTTGGATGTTGTTTGTTTATTTAGCAGAAATGTCTGGAATAACGGAAACTGATAAGGAAATGGCGTTACAAATGAAGTTGAGTCAGAGAAAACCTGAATACACCACTGGTGTTATGCATATTAAGGACATGGTTAGCATTGGTTTATGTTTTGTACATTTTAGGTTTTAATTGATTTCTTGCATGTCTAACATTGGTAGTAATGTTTTTAAACTTCAAAATGTAGCCTTATGCAGAACTGCGAAAAAGCTATGTTTTAGTTTTTAAAAAATACTTGGATGACACATGGCATTAGATAGATTGCCATGGAAAACGTCATGTTGTGAAATTCAACTAGCCGTTGGAGAACCCATTAATTGTTGATGGATGGAGTGAAATAAGAGACTACTATGGTCTTGAAGGAGACCATCACGTGACATTAAACCTACATCGTCAATCTCTTTTTTTTATGACTGTTTACAAAAGGCCTTCGCTGCCACCAACATTTCCACATTGGCATTCTCTATACAAATCAAACCCTAATGCCGTCATATTTCGCATCTTTTTGACCAAACCAATGGTCAGTAATAGCAATTTGGTAAGGTTTTACTGATTTCATTGTTTAAAGTTATTATTTTAATGATTGGCATCGATATAAAAAATTTAACAATTGACAACGTGTACTGCAGGATCTACCTAGTATGATGTATAAATTTTTAATGCAGACAGGATTCACAGATATTGTGTTTGTTGAAACAAAAGTATTCAAAATTATCTTCAACCATAATTCAAGCCATGCTAAAATCGATGCTGGATGGAAATATTTAATTTGCAAGGGAAAAAAAATTAAAATCACACGTGGATTTTGTGATGGAGTTCCCTGATCCCACCAGTAATCATGTACTTTGGTACATTGGTTAAATACAAGTTATGTTTTAACTGTAGAAACAGTTATACATTGGATAATTTTTATGACTATTTATTTTTGTGTTCTTATATTTAAATGTTTATGATATGGTTTCTAACAAGGTGTTTGATGTGTAGTCTTAGAAGACTTTTGTAACAAAAAATAACTGTTATTTCCGACGGATGAAATCCGTCACAAATATCTAAAATCCGTCAAAAACTTAAAATTACCGACGGATAGAAATCCATCGGTAAAATGATCGTAGGAAATTTCCCATGATCAATCCATCAAAAGTTATCAACGGAAAAATCCGTTGGAAATTTTCCATTCTACCATAATTTCCAATCACTACATCCAACTTTCATGTGTTGCAATGATGGAAATTCAAGCATTTTTCATTATCCGAATAAGCATATTGTAAATTTTCTACATTTTCGGTGCATGTCAAACTTTGATAATAAGCTTCACACCCCAATATACTTTGAAAACTAGATCATGAAAGACACTATACTTAATAAGCTCCAAAGAAACTAGAGGCTGGATTTCTAAATGCCATAGTCATACACTTTTAAAGATATCTATAGTCACCCTATTTCAAGCTGGTATAAAATTCTAGTTAGATGCCTAGACACACAAACATAGAGATAAGAAGTTGTGAAGAACCCATTTCTTATCCAGAACATTCTAGAAATATCCCCCATAACATTAAGAATTAAACTAAAATATAATGAAAATATAACATAAATCACTTTAACATCATTAACCAAACCACCTAACTTCCTCATAGACAGTTGGTAAAGCAAAAGTATTCTTAACTACATTACCAAGAAAATGCGGTAAAAATTTAAGATAGGCAACTCTATTTTATAAGAAATGAAGGCCACAACGACTTTCCACCAGATGTAAAGAAGGAAAGTCAACAAGGAGAATGACAATAAAGGGAAAAAAAAGTACTAGAGTTAGTAAAAAGCTTTAATGACAGCTAACAAAGTTGAATGAAAGGATATAGAGAAGTACAATGAAAGAGATGTTGGGACAAAGTATCATTTGGCATGTACTCAGCTACCAAGAGCCTTTCATCTCCTTCAGCACAACAACCAATTAGATTCACAAGTCTCTTGAAAGAAGAAATGAATGAGTCCACAGTTTCAACTTAACCTATGAAGCTGTGCATGTTAGATAAGTAGAGCTTTCCAAAAAGATCTTGACTTTGAGTGTAGCAGCCAGTAGGTGCATGCATGTGTTGTCTTCCTTATACACGAGACGTAGACTACCTACCAAAGAAGAATGACTATCAAAGTTAAAACTTAATTACACCTATTCTGGTTTGATTTTTCAACAAAATAGAAGCTATTTGTATGCAGAAATATTTGACAGATTAATAGAGATCAATGAAACGTCCATATCCTTGACACATATATATGTATACAACAGTACAACTAGAGATCAATGGAATTAGAAGGATAGGTTGATTGATTGTGTCCGGACTGAAAATTAAACAGGTATCATTGTCACCTGTAACTAATTAAATGTTTCTTAAATATAAAATTTGAGTTCAGTTCTATATTTGACATGAGTATTCAAGACTTGATTCATCTTTTTAAAAATGTATTATATGACAAAACTTTAAAATAAAGCAATAAGTATATTTTTAAATAACAGTAATAATTACATCAGCCAAACACTCCAATATATAAGGAGAGATATGAGAGAACACAACAAGAAGCAAGTAAAGCTTCCAAAGAGAGAAACATGTTGGCAAATTAGGGGGATGGAGAAGGAAGAAGAGAAGTAGAAAGTGAGGGAAGGGGGGGTTCATCATGTGGCTAAGTTTGAAGACAAGAAGGATTCAGTGGGGAAAGCAAGTGAAGCTTAGTTAGTTACTAATTAAACCTATAAATTTTAAACGATCATAACTTTTGATACAAATATCCGTTTGGGGCCTATAGTATATCAAAATGCTCGAAATTGATTAAGGAATCCCTTGAAAATTTCCTGTAATGGATTTGGTCAACTATTTTTGCTAAAAAACGCTTCTAACTAAGTGAAAATTTGAATTTAAAATTCAATCACCCAAATTTTTATTTTTGAATTTTTATTATTATAGAACTAGAATACTAAAATAGAAGCGTTTTCTTTTCTGTTTTCTTTTTCTTTTCTTAAAAGACATATGAATTTTTTTATTATGATTTTTTTATAATTTAATTATTTTAAGTAATTTTTCCTAACTTAATTATAACTCAATTATCTTTATTAATTTATCTTAAATTATTTTATAGCTTTATCGATATAATATTTAATAATTATTTTTATACAAGATAATTAAAAAAGGAAATTAAAAGGAAATATATGAAGGAAAAAACTTAACCTTGACTCTTTTACATAATCACTATTCTTTTCATTATTTCTTTTTATAAGAGCTAAACACATTGAAACAGGCCGGGAGCAGAGCATTCTAAACTTGTGTCACTGTATCACCGAGTACCGAGTAAATCACTGATCTCGCACAATTCCTTCTTGCTAATAGCATCTTTAATAGAAAAAAATGATTGCATGTAATTTACAGCCTTTGGATTCAATAAATCCCTTGGTCTCTTTCCTGCAAATTTGGATTAAGTTACACACATCCAACACTAAACAAACAGCAGAACGTACACAAAAATCAATAAATCAAATTCCAGCAATTCTTATTGACAAAGCACCAACTGCTTGCACACAGAAAAAACGAAAAATAGACAAAATCATTATAGTCTTTTGGGAGTTGGAGCCACAATGCAGCAAAAATGTAAACCATAGGTGTCATGCAATTATGTATATCACTATAGTCTACAGGTAACATATCATTTACTGCATCTCAATCTTAATATATAGAGAAGTAACATATGTAATATCCTAAGAAATCAAACAATAATTTGCTTATCAAATTATGGTCATCATACTAAACATTGCCTTACAAATTTACAACCAGTTCTAGTAGTTACATGGAACCATTCAAGAAATTATCTATGATCTATCCCCATACCAAGTAAAATGGAACCTATAGTTTTATGAACTTTAAAAAAGCACAATGTCAACAACTAGGATTGTGACAGATGCTACACCTTTGATTTTTTAGTCCAAAATGGTGAGAAAGATAGCGAGAATTAACAGATGTTAAACTCAAACCCCAGTACAATTTAGTGAATTTCAGAAAATTATGCAGTACCCTTTTTAGCATCATACCGTTGAGTATATGAAGAGCTGAAAAACAAAAATAGTTGCTCAATTTGCCACATAAAAATAGTGGTGGAAGTCACATAATAGTTGTAAATACCCCAGGACAACACTATTATGATGTTGCTAAATGGTGGGAACTAATTTGTAAATACTTATTAATGTAGGAACTAAAGTGCAAAGTTTTTTCATGTAAGAACTAAACTAAGAAATAGTATCAAGTATCAGGACCAAATTTTTAATCTAACCTAAATTAAATAGGCTTTTAAAAAGGCCTTATCCCAGCTTATTTAGTAAATAGGCCTAACTTGACTACACTTCATATAGGTTAGGCCATAGGCCTCAGACCATCAGTCTTACCTATTTTCACCCGCAACCCTACATAAAAACAAGCACAAGAATATCATGATAAAATATGATCTCTATCATATTATTACTTTGCTAATATTTGAAACTTTTTTTTGGTACAGTTGCTAACATTTTAAACAGGTTGCAAAATAGAGGGAGGAAACCAGCCTGTATTATAATCATTTTAATTCTCAGACCATATATGTATTAGTTAAAAAAAATTCCTCACAAACACACCTGAGTTTGTGAACTCATTTGATCTACTAGTAGCTCTGATATAAATATTCTGGGCAAAGGCCCATTAATGCCACTGCTAGCAAGTGAATCAGCAGGAGGAGAAAACCACAAAGCCCTCAACTTTTTGGCTAGAAACCTCAACTCCTCCCTCTGTGTATAGCCATGATCCAGGAAAAAAAACTAACCATGGAATCAATTCCATAACCATTCACCTAATTAAGTGCAACAATACACACGAATAGGCTAATCAGGTATACTTGAGTCACAGAAAAGCGTACAGGTGTAAGGAAGTAAAGCCATGAGAAGTACCCCAAATGTCCTGAATGCAAGATGATCATAGCATAATGAGTTATTCTCAGCATAGTGAACAAGGTCCAATATGGCCTTAGCAGTAGGATTTCTATTCAAGTAAACAGATAGCATACTTTCCAACACACCCCTGAAAAAAGATTCACCCCCCTGCATGAAGAGAAATTGTCTTCTCATGAGAAATTGAGAATCCAGACCAAAACATAAGGTACAGAAAATAAGATTTCAGAGATTTAGGCCATGTTTGATTCCCTCAATTTATTAGATAAGTATCGCATTTTTTGAAGTAAACTAATGCAGAAATTGTAATCTGTTCAAGTAACTATATAAAATTTGGCCACTTTATTCACTTAGTAAACCTTGCATGATGACTTTCTCTCTGCTCCAAAACCCCACCTTCCTTAAACTTAAACCCCAACCTCAACCCTCAACCCTCAACCCCCAACCCTCAACCCTCTAAATCTCTCCTCTCTTGTCTCCAACACCCTCGGGCGCGTTCATTAAATCCAACCCACAAACATGGTCTGTAAAACACACACACCCCCCCCTTAAAATAACAGCACTAACCTCGTGCGGCGGGTGGAACGGCGGCGACAGCAGCACCGAAACAATGTGCGGCGGAGGCCTGACAACCTCGTGCGAGGGTGGCGTCACTGTCCTTGAGCTCATGCTACGGCGGCGTGACGCTGATGCACCTGGTGCGATGGTGGCGTGACGCTGGTGGAGGTCGGGTGACGATGGCGTTATAACTACTATGAGAAGCCTTCCGTTGGATGCGAAACCAAAAAGGGAAGTCACTGACCCTAGGGTTGTATGTTTTAATTTTGATATATTTCAAAATTCCCAACGGACACATGCAGTGGGTAAAAAAAATTACAAATAATTTTTTTTTCATAAAATACCCTCCGTCGAAAATTCCTCCAGTAAGCCTCATAGTCCGACGGAATAATTTTCATGGGTAATATTCCGTCGAAAATACTCATTTTTTTGTAGTGTTCTTCCTTTGAATAAACAAAAATAAAATAAACATAATTCATGTTCTTAAGGGAAGATATATAATTTAAAAGTCACTTTATTTTTAGCACACTCAATTAAAGGTGGTCTTCGTGACAGACGTGTCGGGTGCTAACACCTTTCCTGTGCGTAAATGACTCTCAAACTCTTTTTCTCTCAAATAGTAGATTATGTCTTATCTTTTTGGTTTTTTTGACGTTTTCCTTAAATAAAAGTCGGTGGCGACTCCCTCAAGTTTTCCTTTTTAGGAAGACTCTTTTTCTTTCTTCTTTTTCATCGTCGTCCCGTTGTGGCCAGACACATTGCGACAGTATTCTTATTGCAAATGATATTGTGCTTACTGATGAAACCAAGATGTTATTAATAGGAAACTTAAATTGTGGAGAAGCTCTTTGGAGTCTAAATGATTCATGTTAAGCCAGAGCAAGACTGAGTATATGAAGTGTGAGTGTTCACTGGTAAGAGATGGTGATCAAGATTTTGTGCATCTACTTGGTTAAGAGGTACCTAAGAAAGATGTTTTTAGATACCTGAGATCAATTTTGCAAAAAAGGTGGAGAGATTCATGAGAATGTAAATCATAGAATCAAAGCATGGTGGATGAAATGGAGGAGTGCATTTGGGTTTTTGTGTGACCGAAAGATTCCCCTTAAACTAAAAGGAAAAATCTATAAAACAACTGTAAGATCTGTAATGTTATATGGAGCCGAATGTTGGCCATCACATAGGTAACATGAGCATAAAATAAGGGTAACATAAATGAGGATGTTAAGGTGGATGTGTGGTTATACGAAGATGAATAAGATAAAAAATGAAGATATTCGACGAAAGGTAGCAGTAGTACTGGTGCGTTAAAAGATGATGGGACATAGATTGAGGTGACTTGGGCACGTAATGAGATAGCCCTTGGATGCTCCCATAAGAACAAAAATTTGTTACCAAAAGCTCGACACAAAGAGAGGTAGAGGTAGACCGAAACTTACATAGGAAAATGTAGTTAAACAGAATTTAATGGAGTGTGTTAGGACGGAATGAAGAAAAACTATAAGCTTGGTAGAGGGTTAAACCCGTTGTTATCTCTATGTTCCAGATGGTCCCTTTTTAATCCTTTTCCTCTTTATCTCTCTCCTCCTTCTTTCTCCCTTCTTTTCTTTTATCTTATTTTCCCTTTCCCTTCCCCTTCCCCTTCTACTTTTTTTTCAACCTCCTCGTATCTATCATTAGGTTCATCTACCACTGATTCCAATTAGCTTGGGTTATAGGTGTTGTTGATATTGATGTTATTTATAGGCTCAACTAATTTAAAATTGGGCAGCATGCAATGGTATGGATATGGTGACAACAAATTAACATTAAGAAATTCAAATTCAGTACTGGCATCACATGCTTCTCAAGTCTCTGAAACTAGCGCAGATCATGTTTTGGGTAAGTCAAACTAGCATGTGTTTTTAGATGATACTTTAAGTTGGCCATGCCAAATATTATGACTATGAGCAATATTACATGATGTTTAAATAATAGAACAATATTACAATGAAAAGCATGGTCCATTTAAGTAATCAAAATATCGGATAAAAACCAATATCTAACTTGCTGATAATAAATACTAAAGAATGGGAAAAGCAAAACTTAAAGTGCTTTTCTTACTACGGGCTTGACTATATATAATGTTGAAGAACATAAAGATTTACAATCACCACAAAGCAAAAGAGAGAGTTATACACTAAAAGGGCCGAAACATCAGTGTCCTTGGCTGGTCAGCATGCGCTACCAAATTTCTGGAAGTTGTCAATATGCTGAAAGGGATTGGGAAAGAAGTTAAGGACATTACAGATGAACTGAAAAGCTTTGAAGATTTCATCAATGATGCAGATAAAGTGGCTGCAGCAGAAGAAGATGTTGGCAAGCGTGATTTAATTAAAAAAAGGGTGATGCGGCTGAGAGAAGCAACTTTTCACATGGAAGATGCCATCGATGAATATGTGATTCTGTATGTGCAGCTTTACCTTGTGAGGTTGTTGACTACATCAAAAATATGATCTTTCACCTTCAAATAGCATATAAGATTTAGGATGTCAAATCACTCATTCAGGAACTGAAAGGTAAAACTGTCTCCAAAGCAAATTATCTTTATAACCAAGACAAAACGGTTAGAGGAAATCAAAATGTTACATGGCACCAACTTCGAATGGATCCTCTCATTAAGAAAGATGAGGTTGTTGGCCTTGATGGCCAAGACATAGATTAAAAAATTGGTTGAGAAAGGGACAAGAAGAACGCACCGACATCTCTGTTGTAGGAATTCTAGGAGTGGGAAAAACCACTCTTGCCAAACAAGTTTTCAACAACGTCCTTAACGACTTCGACTGCCTTGCATTGATCACAATGTCTCAATCGTACACTCCAGAAGGATTGCTGAGGGGATGTTGCAGCAGTTTCGCTAAAATAAGGAGGATCATCCTCATAACATTTCTGAGCTGGGTCGAATGTAGTTGATTGAAGAAATCCAAAAGCAGTTGCGCAACAAAAGGTATGTTGTCTTGTTTGATGGCATATGGAATGAAAATTTTTGGGTTCTGAAAGAAAGCATTTCGGTATTGTTCTGATAGACGTTGTCCAGAAGAACTTAAAGAGAGATGTCTTAAAATTGTTAGAATGTGTAAAGGTTTACCTCTAGCAATTGTTTCCATCGGTGGTCTTTTATCTCAAAAAATACAAGTGCACCTGAAAGGGAACTGTTCAGTCAAAATTATGATTTAAACATTATAACAAGTATTTTAAGTTATGATGATCTTGTTAGGATAAACGTTTAAATAAATATTGTTAGTTATGTAGTTTGAATTTTAAAAGGAGTAATATGGATAGATAAGATATGAGGAAAGATAAGATATGAAAAGAGATATTATAGAAAGATATTAGGAAAGATATTGTTTAGATTTGAATTTGAATTGTTTTAGGTTTAGGGTTTTGTTGCTTATAAATAGCACATTATGTAAAGAGTTCTGTGTGGCTTTGGCAGACTATTATCAATAATATTAGAGAGTTTTCGCCCCCCCGTAAATTTGTGTGTGTTTGTGTTTGTGTGAGTGCACCAGTGAGTGTGTGAGAGTGGGCCTGAAATATCACAACCTGAGAGTCTGTGATAGCAAATTGGTATCAGAGCTGAGAGAGAATGGATAGTGGTCCAAATAGTAGTCTGTCATTACCCCGCCTTACGAAGGCTAATTATGAGAACTGGAGTATCCAGATGAAGGCTCTGTTGGGAGCCAATGATAGTTGGGAGGTTGTCCATGATGGTTTCGAAGAACCGCAATCCACGACAGGATACACGGCGGCGCAGAACAAAACGTTGAAGGAGATGCGATTGAAACACAAAGGCGCGTTGTATATGATGCTCCGGGCTGTTGATGATTCCGGATTTGAGAAGATTGCTGGTGCAACAACGTCAAAAGAGGCGTGGGACATTCTTGCGAATGTTTACAAGGGAGCTGATCGAGTCAGACAAGTCAGACTTCAAACTCTCCAAGGAGAGTTGGAAGCAATGAAGATAAAGGAAGGAGAAAGTGTATCCGATTTTGTTACTCGAATTCAGACCGTGGTGAATCAATTAAAGAGAAGCGGAGAGATGCTGCCCGATGCCAGAGTGGTAGAGAAGATTCTGAGGTCTTTCACTGATGACTTCGAGAATGTTGTATGTGCGATTGAGGAGTCAAAGGACTTAGCAACGTTCACCATTGACGAACTTGCTGGTTCGTTGGAGGCGCATGAACAAAGAAAGAAAAAGAAGAAAGAAGAGTCACTGGAGCAAGCACTCCAGACAAAAGCTTCAGTCAAGGACGAGAAAACACTCTATTCTCAAAATTTCCGAGGTAGAGGACGAGGCCGAGGTGGAAGTGGATATGACCGAGGTGGTAGAAGCCGAGGTCAAGAAGGATGGAATAGAGAGCAGGCTGAATCAAGTTAGCAGAATTGGCGAGGAGGCCGAGGTCGTGGAAGAGGCCGACATTCAAATGTAGAATGTTTCAAATGTGGAAAGTACAGACACTATTCGAGAGATTGCAACAACTCGGATAGATGTTACAACTGTGGCCGAGTTGGTCATTTTGCGAAGGATTGCCGAGGTGAAAGAAGAACGAATGAAACTGCAAATTATGCTGCAGAAGAAATAAAAGATGGAGGACTTTTGATGATGGCTGGAGGTATTGTCAACCAGACATCCGAGATGGAGTGGTTTATAGACACTGGTGCAAACAATCATATGTGTGGGTACAAGCATTTGTTTAGTAGCTTGAGAGAAACAGAAGCCAGACATGTTTCGTTTGGAGATGCTTCAAAGGTCGGTGTGAAAGGCCGATGTACGATTAGTTTCTTGCAGAAAGATGGACGAGTTGGACGTATTCAAGATGTGTATTACGTGTCTGAACTCAAAAGTAATATTCTGAGCATGGGACAATTGATGGAGAAAGGCTACTCGGTTATCATGACAGACTGAGTTCTTCTATTGAAGGAGAAGCAAGGACGACTGATAGCCCGAGTACAGATGGAGAAGAATAGAATATTTAAGTTAATCTTGAGATGTGTGGAAGTCGGCTGTTTGCAAGCCGAGATGAATGATGAAGCATCCTTGTGGCATCGTCGGTTTGGGCACCTTCACTTTAGAGGCTTGGCCGAGATGGTGAATAAGAATTTGGTGGTCGGATTGCCAAGAATGAACTGTGAGAGGAGATTTTGTGAAGATTGTGTGCTGAGCAAACATGCGAGGAGTCAATTTCAGAGGTCGGCCAGATACCGAGCACGGCGACCACTAGATTTAATTCATACCGATGTGTGTGGACCTATTACGCCTGGTTCCTTCAGTGGAAAGAGGTATTTTGTTACATTCATAGATGATTTCAGTCGTAAAACTTGGGTGTATATGCTGGAAGAAAAAATCCAAGGTGTTTGAAGTGTTCAAGAAGTTCAAAACGATGATTGAGAATGCAACTGGAAGGAGGATCAAGTCGATACGATCAGACCGAGGTGACGAGTACACATCAAATGCATTTAGGAGGTACTGCGAGGAGTATGGCATCAGAAGGTTCTTGACGGCACCATACTCACCACAACAAAATGGAGTTGCAGAGAGAAAGAATCGAACCATTATTGACATGGTGAGATCAATGTTGAAGACGAAGAGAATGCCAAAGGAGTTTTTGGGGGAGGCTGTTCTGTGTGCTGTATATGTATAGAACCCTGTTCGCATTCCATATTGAATGGAAAGACCCCACAGGAATTATGGACGGGCCAAAAGCCATCGGTGGGCCATTTGAGAGTTTTCGGGAGTGTGGCTTATGCACACGTCCCGGATCAGCAAAGAAGCAAGTTAGAAGACAAGAGCAAGAAGTTTATCTTCATTGGATATGACGAGAAGACAAAGGGATACAAGCTGTTAGATCCCAGCACCAAGACGGTAATGATAAGCCGAGATGTGAAAGTGAATGAAGACGATGAGTGGAATTGGAGCAGTCTATCCGAGATCAAATCAGATCCCGGAAAGATGGTTATACAAGACGAGAAGGAAGACGGATCACCGAGTTGGATCCCGGCGAGGAGCGAGACAGATGAAGACGAGATGAGACGATCCCGGATGAGGAGTTTGCAGGATTTGTACAAGTCAACAAGCGAAGCCCATCTTGTTTGTTTGTTGACAGATTCTGAAGAAATAAGGTTTGAGGAAGCAATCCGAGATGAAAAGTGGCAAAGTGCCATGGATGAAGAGATCAAAGCTATTGAATGTAATGATACTTGGGAGTTGACCGAGCTGCCAAAAGGAAGTTGGCCCATTGGAGTTAAATGGGTTTACAAGAAGAATATGAATGTTGATGGAGAGATAGAGCGATATAAAGCCCGACTTGAAGCTAATGGGTATTCGCAGAAGGCAGGAGTAGACTATGATGAGGTGTTCGCACCTGTTGCCAGAATGGAGACAATCAGATTGATGATCTCGCAAGCAGCTCAGTTTGGGTGGCCGATTTATCAGATGGATGTCAAGTCGGCATTTCTGAATGGTGTACTTGAAGAAGAGGTGTATCTCAAACAACTACCGGGATACTTGAAGGGCGGAGAAGAAAAGAAAGTATTGAGATTGAAGAAGGCTTTGTACGGACTGAAACAGGCACCGAGAGCCTGGAATACCCGCATTGATGCATATTTCAAGGAGGACGGTTTTGAACAGTGTCCATATGAGCATGCCCTATATGTTAAGAAGAAAGGTGATGATTTATTGCTGGTAGCATTGTATGTTGATGATTTGATTTTTATGGGGAACAGTGAAGAGATGGCACGAGAGTTCAAGAAGAAGATGTCGAGAGAATTTGAGATGACTGATCTTGGTTTGATGAGATATTTTCTCGGTTTGGAAGTCAGACAGGACGAAGAAGGAATTTTTGTCTCTCAGGAGAGTTATGCGAAGGGAATATTGAAGAGATTTAAGATGGCGGATTGTAACCCGGTTTCAACACCTATGGAACCCGGTACAAAAATTTCAAAGTATGATGGAGGAGAACGAGTTGATCCGAAAAATTATAGAAGTTTGGTCGGATGCTTGAGATACTTGACGTGTACGAGGCCGGACTTGTGTTTAAGTGTCGGAATTATAAGTCGGTTCATGGAAGAGCCGAGCTATTCTCATTGGAAGGCGGCTAAAAGGATTCTAAGGTACATTCAAGGGACGATCACACAAGGACTTTACTATACGAAGTCGGAAAATTACAGATTGAAGGGGTACTCGGACAGTGATTGGTGTGGAGACGTGGACGATAGGAAGAGCACGTCTGGCTATGTATTTTTCATGGGAAACACAGCGTTTGCCTGGATGTCAAAGAAGGAACCGATTGTGACTTTATCAACATGTGAAGCCGAGTACGTTGCAGCATCCTGGTATGTGTGTCATGCAGTCTGGTTGAGGAATTTGTTGGAGAAGATGGAGCAAGTTCAAGTCGGTATGACCAAGATCCGGGTAGATAACAAGTCAGCAATCGAGTTAGCGAAGAACCCGGTTAATCACGAGAGAAGCAAGCATATTGATGTCAGGTTTCATTTCATCCGAGATCAAGTAAAAGAGAAGAAGGTGGAGTTGAGTTATGTGACGAGCCGAGAACAAGCCGGGGATATATTCACAAAGCCACTACCGACGCTGCTGCTGGAGAATTGCAAAAAGATGATGGGAATGAAAGATGGAAGAAGTATTTAAAGTTTATGGGGGGATTTTGTTAGGATAAACGTTTAAATAAATATTGTTAGTTATGTAGTTTGAATTTTAAAAGGAGTAATATGGATAGATAAGATATGATGAAAGATAAGATATGAAAAGAGATATTATAGAAAGATATTAGGAAAGATATTGTTTAGATTTGAATTTGAATTGTTTTAGGTTTAGGGTTTTGTTGCTTATAAATAACACATTATGTAAAGAGTTTTGTGTGGCTTTGGCAGACTATTATCAATAATATTAGAGAGTTTCCGCCCCCCCCAGTAAATTTGTGTGTGTTTGTGTTTGTGTGAGTGCACCAGTGAGTGTGTGAGAGTGGGCCTGAAATATCACAACCTGAGAGTCTGTGATAGCAGATCTGCCGTACAATCTCAGACCATCCTTATTGTATTTTGGAATATATCCTGAAGATTATAAAGTTAAGTCTGATAGATTGTTTAGGCAATGGATAGCTGAAGGGTTTGTCAAAGATTAAAGGGTGAAAACTTTAGAAGAAGTTGCTCAACAATATTTAAAGGAGTTGATCAATAGAAGTCTGGTGCAAGTATCTTCATTTTCCAAACATGGCAAAGTTAAAGGATGTCGTGTTCATGACTTAATACATGAAATGATCCTTGGAAAAATCGAGGATACATGATTTTGTCAGCCTATTGATAAGCATAGTCAATTAGAGTCAAGTGCGATCATGATTTAATTGGAAATATGGAAAGATCACCGATTCGGTCCATTCTATTTTTTACAAAGAATGAACTATCTGATCCTTTCAGTAGCAAAATCCTTGCAAAACACATGCCATTAAAGGTATTTGATTTTGAAGATGCTCCATTATTCAATGTTCCTAAATCCATTGGTAAGCTCTAGAACTTGGAGACCTTGGATGTACAAGTAACAAATGTTTAAGACATACCAAAAGAGATTTGCAAGCTTAGATCTTCTGGCTGAGGAATATCTTCCATTGAAGTAAAGAATAGTCTTGGAGGCATGGCATCCCTACAAAAGATACTTGTACTGCAAATAGATGACGATGGAGTGGTGATTGCAGAGCTAGGAAAGCTAAAGCAATTAAGGGATATGAGGATTACCAATTTCAGAGGAGAACACACAGACACACTATGTTCCTCAATAGTTTCTGGAAGACGAAGATGAAGTAATAATTGACTTTCACCCTAAGTCATCCCTTTTCCTTCAAGGGAAGTTAAAAAAGTTTCCAAATTGGATTCCACCACTCCAAAATCTTGTGGAATTGTCTTTGAAGTACTCCCATTTTACTAATGATCCATTAGAGTCAATAAAAGATATGCCAAATTTGTTGTTCCTCTCTATCGGTAAGTATGCTTATGAAGGTGAAACTTTGCATTTTCAAAATGGAGGATTTCAGAAACTAAAGGAACTAGAGCTCAATCGATTGGAAAACTTGAATTCCATCTTTATTAATGAAAGAGCGTTGCATTTCTTTGAAAAAGCTTCAGTTAAATGTAATCCCAGAACTCAAGACAGTACCCTCTGGCATTCAACACTTAGAGAAACTTGAAGTTCTCACAAACCAGGCAAATTAATTTGATCCGAAAATTGGTCGATATTTTATTTCATTCATGCAAATAAATGAGTTCAAACTTGACTTCTTTCTTTTGTCAACCAACTGAAATTACCGACTCTACTTGAGTAGACTTATTAGTTATTACATATATGGTGGTACTATCAGCTCAGTAAATAATCTAAAAACACATATTTCAAAGTCAGAGTGTGATTATATCTAACTTAATTTGTAGACGATATCGATGCTGACCTATACATGTCACCAAACTCTTGCATAAAACGGTGGATCACTATCATCAACAATTTATTTGCTTCCAGTATACCACTCTGATGCATCCTCCTAAAGGCTTGCAAGGCTCCTCAATACTTGGCTGGTCAATCTTGCTAAATATGCCAACTGAATTTATGCAGAGCATTGCTCCCAATGGAGGACAAAAGCATTGGATGATCCAACATGTGCCCCGTGCACTTATTCTCTCTTATATTGACGAGAGATGGATGTTTTACAAGCATCAGGATGTAATAATAAAACGTGTGTTCCATCTCTTATTAATTTTAATGTTTCTAAGGATTGATATTCTTTGTCAGCTTATTCTTTCGATGATAAAAAAAGGTTAAATATGTTTTTATCCCTAATAAATATATGATGTTTATGTTTATTTTTTAATAAATTTTTATTGAGTTGAACTCTTAATCAAATAACAATTTGTTTTTGATACTTGACATTTTTTAGTCCCTAATAAATTAGTGAATCGATGTTTGCCTTATAAAAAAAATTCATTTGTTATTAGTTGGTACTAAAAAAATTCACTAATTTATCATAATTCGCTAATTTAATAGACATTAAAACAAAATATCAGGGACCAAACATAAAATTATCATTTTTAATAGAGACTCAAAGTAAAATAAAAGTTTATTAGGAAGCAAATATAAAAATTGAGTATTTATTAGAAATGAAAAACATGTCTAATAAAAAATGCAAGTGTTTCCTAATTTCTAAACTGATTACTTTACTTTTGCTTCAGAAATTATTATTTTATGATGCATAGAAATTATTCTATTTCTTCCTTATGCAAAACTGAAATATGTTTAAAAATTAAAATTACAGTGCTCAGTTATTTTAAACATTACTATCTTTTAATTTTAACAATTTTCAAATTGCTCCAATGAAAACTTACCTGTCAGGCTTTCACTCTTGTGCCCTTTCTGTCTTCTCTCAACACCGGCACACCCTTCTTTAGTTCTCTCACACACCTTTCATTCTCTTCTTCCACGTAAACCAAACTAATAATTTTCTTTTGATTTTGTTAAGGACTAAGTCACTTAGTAGAGGAGGCACCATTTCATCATCAACTTCACTCTACTCTAATAGCTTAGTAAGGTGAGCAAGGGAATGATGGAAAATCAACCTGGTTTGCTACTGGTTTGAACTTGTTTGAAGTTTGAAGAACTGGGATATTTCACAAGTACTAACCCACCATGTCTAAGGTTTCCTTTCGTTTTTGTGGTGCTTGATGCTTCATGACCAAATTCGTGGTTGCAAGTGATGATATATGTGGTTGCACGTTGATTTTGGGAGGATCCATGGGCATGCATGGAGAAATTTGGCTCTGTTCTGATTTTGAAGTGTTTTTTTATATTAAATATGCTATTTTAATAAAAGGTTTGAATCTAGAAACAGACTCTTTACATATGTAAGAGTAATGTTGTATATAATATCTCTCCCCCTTATTTACACAGTGTAGAATTTTCAAACAAATGAGGTAAGTAGTTTTTAGTTTTTTTTATACTATTTTGATAAAGGAAATGTGTTGTTTATACTATTGTGAATCTTAGATGGTACATGCACGTTGTTAAAAGTGATTGGTGCAAACTTTGGTTGGAGTATTCTATGCTTTTTACTTGTTCAGTTTTATTTTCCTGACTCAAATATATTTTTTTATCACTAATATATATTTGAATTTTGAGTATATTTTCTAATAAATTTTTTCTTCTTATTTGCTCCCAGATATTTGAGAAGTTTTGTTTAAGATTTCAGTCATTATTTTAATGATGATGTATCTGTTAAATATTTGATAGCATAATTTGTAACGACTCAAAAGTCATCAATATTTATTTCAAACTCAAAATAAAATTTCTGGCAATTTTTCTTAAAAGTAAAAAAAAATGAAAAATTGAGAATTGAGAACTCTATTTTAAGTCATCCACCGACCCTTCTCCTTCAACCTTCATCTTCCAAAAGAGATATCAATTTTTTTTAAAAAAAGATCTCAAATCAATTAAAAAACAATCTCACAAACACTATCATTCTTTCCAATATCCAAGATTTTGTTTCTCCAAACTCACACTTTCCAATATCCAAGATTTTGTTTCTCCAAACTCACACTTTGAACCTTAACATGCGACAGAAACGCACAATCGTGGAGAGGGACGAATGTGTTGCGCAGCGGTTCCAGTAGCACTAACAAACTTTAGAATGGTTTCTGTTGTATTGCTTGGTCATAAGATTTAGCCTAGTCAATGTCTAGACATGGTGTCAAAGTTAAATGCTCAAAGGAGAAGGAAGTTGAAGATTTGTTCAATGTTGAGTTCTGCTGATGATAGTCAGTAATCTGTAATCTCTTCTCAAGGTTTGCTGCCAAGGACTCAGCCTTGCTAGATTGTGATGAGGATTTCACATGTTCTCCCTGTTTAAATGCTTTGTTCAACACATTTTTACTTAAGGTTGAACTCTCTGCCACATTGTTCCAACTACCCAAATAAACTATCCATTCATCGAATGACATGTCCTTTGGATTTCCTTCCGATGAACTATCCAATTCATCAATTTGCTGACATAATTGCCTTATGTCATATATCCTCATTGACATGCTCATCAGTATCACTGTCTGTTAGGTAGGAGAAGAGAGCGGTTTAAACTGATTCTCATTTGATTCAAGCCTAATCCATAGGAAACACATTGTATGTAATTCAAAGATTTGCATTAGTTTAATCTTCCAATAACTACCAGGAATATACCTTCAAGTGTCAAATAATATTACTCAAATCAACACGAGCCTCCTTAATTTTATTCTTTTCAATAATAAATAATAAAAATGTAACTGTTTTGTAATTCCTAAAATGCTTAAGATCGCGAGGAATTAACTGATGAGAGATTTAACAATAGTTGCATGAACCAAAAAGTAAAATCAATAAGAAAATAAACTATATTTGTACCAAATTAGATATTAGATAGTTTCATAAAATTATATATCAAATTAGGATGACTTTTAACGTGCCAAAATTGAGAAAGTCTTGCACGGTGCAATATTATATATTAATAACCGTTGGATTCATCTAATATCCACATTTATGTCGTATACCCGTCATACCAACTTATTCCTCTTCCAACTATCCACCACCAGCGGGTCTCCTCCTCAGCGCCCACCGCCATCACGCACCACGTCGAAACGAAGCCTTGATCAGATGCAGACATTCCATTATAAAAAGATACACTATAAATTAATCTAACAATTATTAATAATGTCACATCATCGTGCAAGACTTTCTCAACTGTGACACGTTAGAAGTCGTCATCAAACTAAGTATGATATAAAAAATTATTTATCAGATATAGTCGATTTTGACTTTTAACATACTCTATTGCAAAATTGAGTGTTCCCCATTTAAAAGCAATAGAACAAACAATTTCAAAGTTACGGTCTTCCCTGTGAAAAAGGTAAATGGGTTATCCCCATTAACAAGATTTTGTATTCAAGAAAAATCATTCACAGGTAAACCCAGTGTTACTCATAAATGCCAAAGGATAAAAAGCTAACACCAGGCTTTTAAAAAAGGAAAAAGAAAGAAAGAAAAATGCTCACACCAAACATACCAATGGTGGATGAAACAAACAAAACGCACATCTTTCTATGGCAATTAAAGCCTCCTCCTACTTAATTGTTTCCCATTTTCCCAAGAGACAGTAGGATATTAATTATTTTCAACAAATTAAAGACCGTAAGGTCGGCTTTGTTACGTATTAGGGGCATTTTAATTTTTTAATTACCGTTTGGGGTAGTTTTCAAATTAATTACTAAAAAGGGGTAAGTCGTAACATCTGTTACGACTTCTCAGTCAGAATTTTAATTTTTTTAATTTTTTAATCTAAAGTCGTAAAATTTTTTACGACTTCAGTGTAATTTTTTTTT
>CM023948.1:24892619-24928572 GCA_013407115.1 Glycine latifolia | reverse complement strand
ATCACTTTATTACTTGTACGATCGGTGCACTTGCCGATTACACAACACCCGTCGGCAGAGGTATGCCCCAGAAGATTCTACAGATTCTGATTCAACCGAGTAAGGTATCATCATCAACAGCAACAACACACGCAGGCAATGGCGACGAAGAGCAACATGAAGATTCTTCTTCCATGTTGCTCCCCACGTCTCTTGGTCTCAATCACATTCGTATGCGTTCTTCATCTTCTCCTCTTCGCTATTTCTCCTCTTGGTCTCAATCACCCCCTTCTTCTTCCAGATCTGATCATCGACGGCGACAACGGCACAGAGGCTTTGAGACCTGCAGTTTGAGGCATGGAACAAGATCTGGTTGATTGTTCCAAGAAGAAGCCGCAGTGGGCCTCCATCTCCTACGGCATCTTCATGTGCCTCGACTGCTCCAACAAGCACCGTGGCCTCCGCATCCACATCTCTTTCGTCAAATCAGACACCATGGACACCTGGTCTGACATCCAGATCAAGAAAATGGAAGTCGTGAGAAGACAAAAGGTTGTGTAGAGAAAGAAGAGGAAAGAATAGAGGGATCCTAGAGTTGGTGATGACAACCTCAGCATTGCTTATTGCATCAAAAGCCAAAAGCCTTTGATTCCTAGAAAAGTTAAAAAGGTATCAACACATTCTCACACCGACTCCTTTTTGTTTTGGTTTTTTTGGGGCCATACAAAAAATGGTCAATTTTTTCGTGTGTCTTTTCTCTAATTTAGCGTAATTCTTAATCTATTTTTTCTTGTTTCGTTTGATGCTTTAGCTGGCCGTTTCGTGGTGGCTGCTATCAAGGTTTGTAGTTTGCCCCAGGTATCTTTTTTTTTTGTTTTTCACATAAAAAAATTGATTATTTTCTGGTTCGTTGGTCTTGATTCAGTTAATTGTTGAATAGTGTGAATTGGCTCATTTTCTGATAGTTATACTTTTCTTTATTCCGGTACTATTTTCTCAAGGGAACATAGTCAATATAACTAATTAGAATTATAATTTTTGAATTATTTTGACATCATTGGGGTTGTACAAATTGAAGTTGTGAGTGGTGAAGATGGATTCGGATGGCGAGTGTGTTAGGACAGCAAAGATGGAAGCAGAAGGGGCTCTGAATTCAAAGATGAAGGGTGCTAAAAACATGAGCAGTAAGGATATGAGATTCAGAGTTGATAAGATTGATCTCAAGAGTTTGGATGCACAGCTGGAAAAGCACTTGAGCAGGGTTTGGTCGAGGAGCATTGAGACTAAACGCCCCAAAGAAGAGTGGGCGGTTGGTTTGGCCAAATTTGATCTGCAATATGTTGTGGCTCATGGGGCATATGCTACTGTATGGGGCACATATGATACCCAAGACGTTGCAGGTATCTTAAAATATTATTGGGAGTCAAAAACACTTTCATTGTGATTGTTACTGGATAAAAAAATTTATCTTTCTTTTGTTATTATGTATGTTTACTTGTATATATAATATATATAATTCATAATACATATGCCTGCCTCCGTGTCGCAATATTTAGACTTCTCTATAATTGATATAATTTATATCATTTTTATTTCTGTCTTTATGATTTAAGAGTAAAGTAATATAAAGTAATGCACTTGTACAATTTTAGGATTACCATATTATTATATTATCATGGAATATTCAATTACTTTATTAATTACTAATATCGAAAAACATAAGTGACAAGTATATAAGGTCATAAATCATAATCTTCTGGAGCTTCTGTTGTGGTGAAAATAAATTCCAAAACTAAGCAATTTGAAAATGTGGAACGAAATTTATATTTAATGTGCCACAAGCCCTTGCTGCATTGGCAAATGCATATATGGACACAATGGATTGTTTTATAAGATTGGGTTGTTTTATAAGCATGTGTCCTTCTTCGTTGTTCCTTGGATATAGGTGTTAAAAAAAGGTGTTATAAGCATTTTCCAAAAAATAGGTGTTAAATAATTGAAAATTTTAATATACTAATTACTAGAAACGTAAATTATTTAAAAATATAAGGACGGGTGGATAGGAAGTATTACTTTTGTGGAGACCTTACTGTCTTTAATTTGTTGAAAATGATTAATGTACTACAGTCTCTTGTGAAAATGGGAAACAATTAAGTAGGAGGAGGCTTTAATTGCCATAGAAACAATTAATGTACCATTTAATACATTTTAATTTCGAAACTACACCCTTTTTCAATATATATCCAAAAGTACACTTTTTTTGGAGGGGTGAGAAGTCTGGGACTAGGTACACCCCTTTTCACCAGTTTTATTTAAATTATTATTATTATTAAATATTTTTTTAGAAAAAATTGTTATGTTCAAGTTAAGAAGTTGGGACTTGGATACCCGATTTCTCACGAGTTTTCATTTGTTAATTAATAAATATTTTATAAAAAATAATTAATTTTTAAAAAAAAGTATTCTTTTAAAATATAAACTTTTTTGTTTATATTATTTAATTTTTAAAAAATTGAAATTTTTTTTTAATAATTTATTTATACCAGAATATGTTGCATCATAAATAAGATACATGAACAATAATATTTGTATAAGAAAAAGCTGAAGATGAAGGTATGTCAAGACAATTTTTTCTGTTATGGTCTTATTGTTAGCATATTTCACATTTTTTCTAGTATCTCGTTCAATTTCTCTGTCCATTTTAGTGGGAATGCGATTTGAAACCGGACAACCCTTTGCACTCCTTCTTTTCCTTGGATCAGGACCTCATTGATCTGCTTCATATTATTGCCACATTAATTCGTGTAGCAATAAACCAAAGGAGTTGTCATAGATGTGCAATATGTTCTGTAAAGTAAATAGCGGCGGCACATAGTTCATGTGATCAACATTGACAGATTTATAAGCAACCATTACATGAGAACATAAACCTTCCAGGTGGTCTGGGTGTTTGTTTATGTTACAATAAATATGTTCTTGTGTTTGTTGAATTAGTTAACAATGTGCGTATTTGATTCCTGCTTACTATTATTCATTGTCTTGGAGACGACTTTGGAATATTGCGAGTTGGAGTTGATCATTGTTTAAGTTTGTCAGCCTCTAATAGTAAAAAGTTCTGCGGTCTTGAAGTACGTCTCCTCAACCAACGATGAAACCGGCAAATATCTTGTGCTTTTGAACATGAAATTGATCAATTCAGACAAATTTGTAGTCATATGTCCCCAATGTTTTGCCTCATTGAAGCATTGTACCCGATATTTTTTGGGTAACTGATCAAGCCATTTAGTTGCACTCGGTTTATTTGCACGGATATTCCCAAGGTGCCACCAGTGCATTTTCTGCGTGTATGCATACCTTATAAATATTCAATAAATTTAATATGTAATGAAATTTGAATTAAAAAATATTTTAACAAACAAAAATATTAAAGATTATCACCAGCTCTCATGAGTGGTTTCTTCATATGTTTGCAGTTCTTGTTATCACCAACTCGCATGAGTTGTTTCTTTAGATGTTTGTAGTTCGAGTTACCGCCAATGAAATTTTGTGCAATGTAGCGGAAACAGAAGAAATGGGATGTGTCCCGAACCTATAAGTCACTTGGGTTGTTTTACACAATTATAATCGAGGGGTGCCTATATGAAATGAGAGAAATATTACTTTGCGGAGTAACATGCCTTCTCGAATTCTTTAGAAAGAGCCTCATCGCAGAAGTTGTCTTCCTTTCTACAATGGCATAGGCAAGCGCGAAGATATGGTTAGCACCGTATTGGATTATAGCTATCAATAATATGCCAGTTGTCGCAACCTATCCGGCCACGACGAGGACGACGATGAAAAAAGAAAGATAAAGAAGTCTTCCTAAAAAGGAAAACTTGAGAGGAGTCGCCACCAACGTTTATTTAAGGAAAACGTCGAAAAAACCAAAAAGATAAGGCTTGGTCTACGATTTTAGAGAAAAAGAGGTCGGGAGTCATTTACGTATGGGGAAGGTGTTAGCACCCCACACGTTCGTCATGAAGACGTCGCCTTTAATCGAGTGTGCTAAAAATAAAGTGACTTTTTAATTATTTGTCTTCCCTTAAAAACATGATTTATGTTTCTTTTATTTTTGTTTATTTAGAAAAGAAAATCAATTTTTTTTATAGAAAAGAGAATATTTTATATTTTTTTTTGTTTTTGTTTTTTTAGGTCAACAAGGAGTTTCTCCTCGCTCCTACGTATCCCCAAGTGCAATGAGGAATCAGACTTACGTAGTTCTTTTTTGAAAACAACTTGTGTGTTGAGTTGAGTTTATCTTTTTTTGAAAGATTTATTTTAATTGCGTGGAAAATAGTTGTTAAGGCGTTGGACCTTGAAACAACATTAAATTTGAAGAAAAAGCGAAGAGAATTGCTTAAGGCATTGGACGTTGAAGCAATCTCAAGTAATATGTAATTTTGTTTAGAGAAAGAGGAGAATTGAGTGATAATTTATTTGAGTATTTTTAGCTATTTTTTAAGAAAATATTTTAGATTTGTGGTAAATCTATGAAGTCAAGCAAGTCGGAGACCCAGCATAATATTCACAAAATCTATCCACATGTTATTGATACACCACCAAGCAAGTCGGAGATCCAGCATGGAGTGCGCAAAACATACGCGCTTACTAATGAAAACTATAACAGAAGTTCAAACATCGGTGAATAATTGACATAGCAATATGTAATCAAACGAATCAAATGAAAATAAAAAGGGATAGAATGGTTGTGATTAGGGGTGCATATAGTACAAAAAGGAGGTGCAATCAGTAGTGCATATTCAATTACAAAAATGGGCTAGGCCCAACAGATATGGGTGCATTTATGAATATGGGAGTGTAAATAGCATTCTGTGCTTTGCTCCAAAGTGGACTAGGTCCAACTGAGTGGTGTGCAATTATGAAAAAGGAAGGTGTAAAAAGTAATTTTAATTTTAATTTTTTTTTGGTTTAGGGTTGGAACCGGGTCAGGGAGACTCGGCCCAACCCGTGTTTCACTGCTGGGCACAGCAACCAGCAGCAAAGCTGCACAAAAATAGCATGGAGAGCCACCACAAAGGGTGGCAAGCTCCCATTAGCACCACCGGCATGGGGTTTGGTGGCGCAGTGAGGCCATCACGGTGGCAGCATGGTGGTGGTGTGGTGGTGGTGCGGTGGTGGCTTAAAAAATGAAAATCATGGGGAAGAAGATGACCAAAAAAATGCAAAGAAAAGGGAAAACAAAAGAAAAACAACACTCAACATCAAGAAATCAAACTAAGGAAGGAAAAAAGGAACTACATAAATGCATGAATAGACCAAGAAAATAACAAACGAAAATGGAGAAGGAGAGAAAAAAAACGAAAATGGAGGAGAGAAAGGAGAGCTGAAACGTAGAGACAGAATGGGGGGAAGGAAGCCAATTCCCCCCTCACTGTTGTCCTTTTTTTGGGTTTTTATTTGTTGCTTTTTTAACCTAATGGGCCTTGTGGCCCTTTTTTCTCTTTCTTTTTGCTCTTTGTTGCATTTTTTTCTTGTGTTATCTTTTTTTTTCTATTTACTCTTTATTTTATTATTATTATTATTTTAAACTGTTATATTTTTTATTTTATATTATCTTTTCTTTTTCTTTCATTTTGTTCTACTTTTTTATTTTTTTATTTATGTTTTTTTCTTCTCTCCTTTTCTTTTTTATTTTCTTTTTTTTATCCTCATTTTTTTTTATTTTACCCGGACAGAATTAGGGTATGACACCAGTATACTTCCCATAAAGTCATGTACCATTTACTTGTACGATGAGTTTACAATATGTAAAGCCATTAATGCATGGATCGAATGACCAAAAGACATGTTTAAGCATTTTTTTGGTAGGTATCATTTTTTCCTTTTCAAGGACAGATTCTGTTTGAGCAGCGACAACAGTCCTGGGAATACAAGATTGCAAAGCTCCCAAAACTTTTGGTAGCTCGGCATATGATTCTTCCCAGTTTCCATGAATCATCTCCAATGCTCTTTGTTTTGTTAACCATGTCTTTTGTAGGATGAAGTATAATTCATGATCATTTTGATCTCTACAATCAACGTTTTGATGGAGACTGTTGGGTTCGTTCTGACAATGGGTTGGATGATCTGGGCTATAACATGTTTGTCGAGTTGTCTATGATCCTGCCTGAGCATTGGCGCAAGACAAGTATGTTGACCTTTGATACTTTTAATAATCCATTTCTTATGCTTTTTTGAATTGCGTGCACCTAAGCTTTATGTACAACCATTTTCATGTGATTTACACATGGAGTTTAGCCTTCTCTGGTCAGAATATATTATTTTGCAGTCAAAATGATTTCTGATGTTGTATTCTTTGACTGCTCGAATACATTATGTTCTTTCATCGAAGGTCATGCCAATCTCGAGTGCACCAGTTGGTGGTAGTACACGGTCTTGTTGCTGAATGAAATGGTGGTGATCAATGTATTGTGCTACATGGTCGAGGTTCAATTCCACTAGACACCTAGGTTGGTGATATTGCAACGGAGGTGACGTTGGTACGACAACACCCTCGTCATTGCTTTGGTCATTGTTGTGATAAAACACCTCATGCTCACTAAAATCATCCATGTTTCTTCATGAAATCGTATAATGGGATCTTCATTAGTGATGGGATGTCCATTTAGGTTTGATGTTTGTGTTTGTGGTTGTTGTGATGGGGGTGATATTGTAAAATATTATGATGGATGATAATATTGTTGGTGACAGGAGGTTTGTTTGGCATCAGAAAAAGAATCATTTTGGGATAATAGTTGTGTACATGAAGTATAAATGCCAAAGGCGTATTGTGTTTCAAGGTTGTTGTATGAAAACACTAGATCATTGAGGTCCAGGTTGTTGTACAATAATGTTTGTCAAGATGTCGTTGTGGGAACGATAGCTGTGGTTGTGGAGACGATAGTTGTGATTGATGAATAAGCTCAATAACAATATACAATTTGACAGAATTCAATTCTAGATTTTGGACAATTGTTTCCAGCATAATCTCTAAGATCGTCATTGTCGTGTCAATGTGCTGAAATAAAACGTGTTTGGTCATGATGAAATGAAATAGGGACACGATATAACAACTGAACAACTACTTCAATTGCCTGAGTAGGGAGGCATTGATTAATTTTCCAAATTAGTTGTGTTAACGTAATAGACCTAGTCCCATATAGAAATATTGGGTTTACACATGAGTACTACGATCCGTGAGTGGGAAGGCTATGAGAGTTAGGAATAAAGGTTTCTATTATGAGGATGTTGTTGTGAAATGGTGGGATTATATATAGGTCAGAAAGTTTGGTAGGAGAGTTAGGTGGGAGTGTTAGGTATGAGGGTTAGGTGAGAGCGTTAGGTAGGAGGGTTAGGTGGCAGAGTCAGGTGGGAATGTTAGGTAGGAGGGTTAGGTGGGAGAGTTAGGTGAGAGGGTTAGTGCAGTGTGAGTAAATAGTGTGTTGCTACTCACATCATAGACAATAGACTATCCGTTACATCATGATTATTAACCGCACTGTTCTGCATCACTCACAGAGCCCACCCAGATTATAGAGATATGCATTAATGTGATTGTCAGCGCATGTGAGTGAACAATTTACAGCTACGCACATCACAGACAACAGGTTGTCTATTGCATCATGACTATTGACCGCACTATTCCGCATCGCTCACGGAGCCCACGTAGATTATTGAGATTTGCATTAATACGGTTGTTAGTGCATATGAGTGAACAGTGTGAAGCTACGCACATCACAGACAACAATTGTCTGTTGCATCATGATTGTTGATCGCATTGTTCCGTATCGCTCATGGAGCCCAAGCAGATTATTAAGATCCACAGTAATGTGGTTGTTAGTGCATGTGAGTGAACAGTATGAAGCTACGCACATCACAAACAACAATTGTCCGTTGCATCATGATTGTTGACCGCATTGTTTCGTATCGCTCATGGAGCCCACGTAGATTATTGAGATCCACAGTAATGCGGTTGTCAATGCATGTGAGTGAATAGTGTGCAGCTATGCACATCACAAAGAACATGCTATTCGTTGCATCATGACTGTTGACTGCACTATTTCACATCGCTCATAGAGCCCACACATATTATTGAGATCCGTATTAATGTGGTTTTGAAGCATTTAGAATCATATTATTAAAGTAAATTGAAAATAACAACTAAAAAGCATGGAACAACGACAAATACATAATAAAGACTAACAAATAATTAAAAACGATACAACAACAAAATATGTTAAATTATTCATTCTAATTTTAGGGAATTGTTCAACTTCTACTCCATCTTCGCCCAGCTTAGGTCATTAACTTGAGAAGGTGATGATGAATGATGAACATTAACTTTAAGTTCCATACATATTACACTCACCATATTTGCAAATGTATCAAACATGCACCAAACACCTTCTTTGTCAATAATTTGAATTTCCCTATACTCAACACGACCATTGAATTGGTATACAGGACAATGATACCAAAGTGCAGTAATTATAGACGTAACATAATCATCTCTAATTGATGATTGTATTTCGATGATTATGTCTGGCATAGTCATTGTTGGATTCAACAATATCGATTTGTCTTGTCACTTCTGAAAACTGCATTTCCACTTGAACTGTAGATGACCTCACCAATGATATAAATGTACGCACAATTTGGCTTTGAACTCATTTTGATTGCTTTATCTGTTTTCTTGCACAATTTGATTTGATGCAACCATGCAAAGTTTATGGTGATATGGTGCCTTTATATATATAATCAATCACAGGGCCATGGTTCACGTGAATCTTAATGTGTGATAGTAAGACGGTCGTATTAACGTGCTTTCGAACCTCGAGGCCTTACAATGAGACAAAGTGTAAACGTGGTTTGGATTCTCGATGCAGTTTATATTATAAATTGATGGGAGGTGCATGTCAATATCGCATTTTCATGGCCCAAATTCAAATTTATTATATCATTTGTACCTATTTTACCACTAAACCTCGTTGTCATGGCTCATATACCTTTATTGTGTCATCAAAACGTTCGACGTTCAAGTACCACAATTAACGACTTAATCACTTCGTATTACCATTCAATACCTGAACTACAACTACAAAGTGTACCATTATTATCGTCTATCGGGTTCCAACATATTGCCTTAATCAAATAATGCATAATTGATTCTCCATTTATCATTGTATTGGTTGAACGATGGAGGCCTAAAACACACACCTTTCACCTACCATGGGATGAGTGCACAATCACACTCGAAGATGTTGCACTGCATCTAGGCATTAGGGTCGGTGTTCGTGTTGTGACAAGACCTAACTTCTTACATTGGAATGAGTTATACGACAAGTTACCAGGCGAAGTCCTCCAGATAATGCACATAAGAGAGTCGCAGTGAAGCTAACATGGTTGCTTAGCATCTTGCGCGATTATCTAAAGAACCAACCATACACCAACTACAATACAAGTGTAGAGCTTACATATTGTACACGATTGGTGTGCTTTAATACCTAATAAATCTGGAAATAGAATTCATCTAATGTATTTGAACCTATTACGCGATTTTAACAACATAAAATAATATAGTTGGGGTTCTACTTGTTTAGCAAACCTGTACAGAGAACTATGTCAAGCATCATCGGAGGTTGGTAGAGTTATGGGTGGTTGTGCCATACTATTGCAGTCATGGGTTTGGCACCACATGCATTTTATTGCACCAAGAGTCTCACACTGCTCGAAATAACTTATCCGCTCGCTAAAAGGTTATTGCAAATAATGAAATCAAAAATTTTAATTTCAATGACACGCATTATAACATTACAATGAATGGTGGTTTTGTTTCGTTTACATTTCAGATGGAGTGGTGGTAGATTAGAACATAGGGGCACACCTCATGGTGACTTGGTCTGGTATAGATCTTGTATAGATCATATGGAAAGCCATTAGGTACATTACTATCATCAACCACACCATCAATATGTACATATTAACATTTACTAATGTTGCATTGTTTATATATATTCCAGTTTTCTAGGGTCCCATATAGAGGATTTGAAGAGCACCTACCAAGACATGTATACAGAGACATGGACATTTAGTCTGCATGTACTGGAATTATTTGTTTTCCTGTCGTGGAATGACATCAAACAAACCGGGTCAAGCTACAATTAGGACTACATCAAGATATCCCTGTTGATCCCATGAATCTTGATCAACTTCACTAGATTGACATGCGAGACAATCATTACAATGACTGAATGGAATATCATGCAGGGTTGATTAATATCTAGAAAAGCAAATGCAATGATGTTTTAACTGGACAATGGGTTGAAGGGTCAATGACACATACACCGGAGTATATGGAATGATATAGGCAAAACACTATCCTGTTCGTGTCTGTTGCACAACTAAATGATCAACGCACAACAATTACCCATAATGTTGCAAGGAAAACCATTGAAGAAATACATTTCCCAGTTCCACGTCCTCTGTCAATACTTGTTCATTAAACTTTTGGCCAGACTCGCGAGTTAGTCAATACAACTAACCATGAATGGATGACCAATTTATTTAGTGTCGATTTAAATACACCAAATTATGTGACATCATATTTAGCTTCTTTACAACAGTTCGATGCACCATATTCGTTTGGAGAGCAAGGACAAAGTTCTCCAATTGTAGCAACCCACAGTGAAAACCCTAAGACAGAACAACAACATCATAATGAGGGAGACCAGTGATATAGGAGAGAATAAATCCGCGACGTAATCGACGACCTCTGCCCTGTGGGACCGGTCATCATCTTAGATATTAAAAGCCATAAATGCAAATGGTGTTAACGAAACAGTTTGAGCAACCTGTTAATCAAGTGGTTAATCTGATATCGTGAGAAAGAAAATGCTAGCCCACATGAAAACTTCCTTTTTTCATTTGGGGATATTTTATCATTGAAAAAGGATCAATAAGCACTAAACAACAGCCAGAGCATGCATAACCCATCATCCAAGAAAGCAAGTGTTCACAAGAATCACAGCATTATACATCCTCTATTGGCACTCCCCCTTCAACTACCTCTTCCAAATGAAATGAAAGAACTCCAACCTAAATGAATTCGGTAAAACCACTTAGCATGACATTAAGCACTGTAACAAAGGCTATTCAAAATCGCTTTTACTTCTTCATCCAAATTGCAAATGCAGTCAGTATTAAAACTTGGTAATACTACTATAGTTCAGAAGAATATATACAGATCCAGCTGCCTTTTAGAGAAACAAAACAACTATTAAGAAAAGGAAAAGGAAATAAGAATCCGTATTCGTACGTGCTGTACATTTTAGTTACATTCTAACTTTTCTAATAGAAAAAATGCAATAGAATTCTTCCAGTACATCAAAGCTTCTGAGTGGATGTTACAAACCTTCGACAATGATGCAACCTTTCCTTTAGAGACAGTTCGTCAACCCTCGCAATCATTCAAAAAGTCCATCGGCTTTGAATAAAATGAATCATAGTTCATCAACAGGAAGCTCTGGTCCAATTAATATGTTCCAGCTGAATCAGTGGCAGTATCTCTACCAGTCCCACCAGGAAAGCAACAGCAGCAGTCTTATCAAATGAATTGTTCCTCTCTATGAATGATTCCTTGCTGAGAAAAACCTGAACTCAAAAAACTCAAAAGTTAAAACAATCTAAGCAGCAATTGCGGCGCATATGATCGAATAGTACAAGTTATTGAGCACTGGTGGTAGATTACCTGCAGGTGAGGTTATTTTCTGATGATAATAAGTATTGATGAAAGTTAGACGATGCTGTCCGTTCTCCAGCTTCTTTTCCTATCTTGAATCCATCAACTGGTTTTCCTGCTAGCATAGCACCTTGAGTAACAGCATCCATTAGCCCTGGTCCAGCCCCTGACCAAGAAGTGCAGTCCAAAAGATTTGCTATCTGTGCAGCAAGATATGTTGCAAAAATAATCAAAACTTATAACTACCTTTGCCACTATCACTGTTGTTAATGCCAGAAACAATGTGATTAGGTAACAAATGAATGAGGTCTCATATAATAATACCTACAAGCAAGTAAGCTGAAAAAAGAGGTAGGAAGCTATTGTAAAAATTTACTTAATTACCTCTTTATCTAGCCCTTGTGCCTGCACGTAATGTGAATGGTTGGGTCCCATCCTTGAAGAACTCGGATACACAACAACTCTCCCTTATCTGTGTGTAAGTTCATAACATTTCTGAAGCTCTTCCTGTAATGTATGATTAAATAAAACAGTAAGGACTGGATTTTCACTGGAATTCCGAAGGGCTAATAGAAATTCTTTATATGAAGTTAGCAAGAGGGAATAATTTAACAACAAAGAAGAAATCTGTGCAAAATGATTTTTTAGAGAACTAATGTTTAAAATTACAATACAGAACCGCGACCACAGGAACATTACTTTATTCAGAAAACCTAGAACTTCAAAGAACAATCATCCTTTTCCCGAATATATTAAAATTGCAAACATTAATATTTTCATACAGAATTTTGTGGAAATCATTCTTATAATATTCAGAACACAATTTTTTATCTCACTAAAAATCATCTTAGAAAAAAATAATAAATCCAGAACAGAAACATCCTCACTGGAAATGCTGATTATGAACATAGAAGAGTTCAATCCAAATTCTTCCAACAAAATTATCATGAAAAGTTCCAGAAGTTTTATGGTGTACTACTAACCCATATATCAACATAATCAACCACCATTTCCTTCATCAAAATAGCATATTTAATAACATAACATGCAACCACATATATCATCACTTCATTTGCACCACTGGTTCGACCTTGAACCATCTAGTAATTTTGAAACACGTGAAGCACCACAAAAATGAACTGGAAACATAGACAAACAGGGGTTTGGACTTGTTGAAAATTATAAATATAACCCTTCTCAAAATGTGGAGTAATGTCCTCCCTCTCCTCACCTTATTAAGAGTTGAGTCAAGTTGATGATGAATTGGTGCCTCCTCCTCCAATTGGGCCTTTGCAGAATAAAGAGGAAATTGTTAGTTTGATTTACATGGAAAAGAATGAAAGGAGTATATGGACATCGGACACAAGAGAGAAAGGTAATAATGTTTAGAATCAATTGTGTGAAGTGAAGAAATTGTGTGAGTGTGTGTTGGTGTTGAGAGAGAATGGACACAAGAGTGAAAGGTAATAATGTTTAGAATCAATTGAACACTGTAATTTAATTTTTAAACATACATAAAACAATACCTTTTAATTTCTTTTTATTTATTAGATAATTTTATCTCTAAGTTCTATGAATGATGTAGAAAAAGAAAAAATAAATTAAGTATATACTAACTCAAAGGGTTAGCACAATGATGTAAAATCTCACTTCACATAAGTGAGTGAGAATAAGGGGCAAGCATATCAATCCATGGAAATTGTATTTTATTATTAAGAGAAAAAAACACACCATCTATTTATAAAAGGTGGATGCTCTATATTTTGGAACAATGCTTCCCTCCTTAACATAAGAGAAATTTTCTCGGAAGTAATATGCACACGGGACACATGTTGGATCATCCAATGCTCTTGTCCTCCACTCTGAGCAATCCTCGGCCTAAATTCAATTGGCATATCCGAGACAGTGAGGACTTCAAGTTTCTCTAAGTGTTCAAAGCCTAAGGGTGCTCTGTTGAGTTTTGGGATTTCTGTATCGAAGCTCCAATTCCTTCAGTACCCTGCATTTTGAAAATGCAATCTTTCACCTACATAGGCCCTGGTTTTGATAGCGAGGAACAACAAGTTTGGCATATCTTTTATTGATTCCAATGGATCATTAGTTAAATCGGAGTACATCAAAGAGCACAAGATTTTGGAGTTGTAGAATCCAATTTGGCAACTTTTTTAACTTCCCCCCGAGGCAAAGCTTCCTAAGTGCAGACGGGGTTGACTTAAAGTTCAAGTCAATCACTTCATTATAACCTAATGCATTAATATGTAGTTTTTCCAAGAATTGCATCTCATTGATTGAGGAACATAGTGTGTATCCAAGTTCTCCCTTGAAATTAGTTATCATCAGATCCCTTAATTGTTTTAGCTTTCCTAGTTCTCTAATCACCATTCCATCGTCATCTATATACAGTAAATATAACTTTTCTAGGGATGTCATGCCTCTAAGACTATCCTTCACTGAACTGGAAGATATTTTGTTAGCCAGAAGATGACGTAGCTTTCTAAGCTTGCTAATCTCTTTTGGTATCTCAGACACATCTGTTTGTCTTATATCCAAGGTCTCCAAGTTCTGGAGCTCACCAATGGACTTTGGAAGGCTTCCTATCGATGTATTCCTGAAGCTTAGATACTTCAAATGGATTAAATTCCCCAAATTTTCAGGAACCTGAAATAATCTATATAATCGAGAACCATATATGATCGAGCATCATATAATCGATTGTTTTCAAAATCAAGTACTTTCAATGGCATGTATTTTGCAAGAATTCTGCTGATGAATTGTTCATATAACCCTTTCTTTGTGCAAATTAGAGTTAATTCAATGTGTGATCTTTCAATATTTCGGATTAAATCATCGGAACCTGTTGCTATTGTTAAGCGCCTAACAGTCCCACTTGAAACCAATAAGATTTCATACCTCATGAAAATTAAAATAAAGCTCATTTTTCAAGATGGAAGACTCGTTGATTTTAATCCATTAAGGGTATCCAAGAATGAATGTAAGACAAATATTTAAATGCTCATTCAGGTTAGTAGGAGGTATGCTAGATAGTCATTACCGAAAAACACCTTTTGATGAGACAGATAGATAAAAAGCTTCGAGAAAACAAGTGAAGCTATTCAAATTGCATGTTCCATGGAGACCCAATTGTCCAAGGAAGTTGGATGCTATTTCAAATATACACTAGAGTCTCAACTCTCAACGCTACGCCAAAACGAATCAAAAATTTGTAAGTGGGAAAGATGACATTCAATGACAAAAGTTTTAAGCTCACAACATCGATTAATGACAAAACTAACCATAAACGGCGGTGTACTTGAGGATAAAAATAACCAAGGGAAGTTATTAAATAAACTTCTCAAAAGTTGAAATATAACAATTAGAGAAAACTCATTTCGTTTTGCTACTTTATCCAAATCACAAATTTGATTACAGATGAATCCTAAGATACATTTTTGGTGCAATTAGAACTTGATACTGCACATGAGAAACGTCTACCATAAAACCTGGTAATATTGCAATAATTCAGAATATTCTACAGTTCAAGCCTTTTAAAGAAAGAAAACAATTATTAAGAAGAAGAAAAAACAAAAGAAAAATTCTTATGAGGACGGTGATTCATACGTGCTATACAGTTTAGTTACATTCTTACTTCTGTCACTAGAAAAAATGCCATAGAATTCTTCCAGGTATGCCAAAGCTTCTGAGTTACTGTTACAAACCTTCCACAATGATGCAACCTCTCCTTTAGAGACAGTTCCCCAACCCTCACAATCATTTAAAAATTCAAGCAGCTTTGAATAAAATGAATCATAGTTCATCAACAGGAAGGGAACAGGAAACTTTGATCCAATCCGTTCTAGCTGAATCAATGCCAATATCTCAAACAACTCATCTAAAGTACCAACCCCACCAGGAAGGGCAACAACAGCAGTTTTATCAAATGAATTGTTCCTCACTACAGCATCCACTAGCCCATGCTTCCTTGCTGAGAAAAACCTGAACTCAAAAGTTAAAACAATATAAGTAGTCAGTTGCACTCATGTCAATAGAAAAAGCTATTGAGCAACAGTTGTAGTTTACCGGCAGGTGAGATAATTTTCTGACGGTAAGTATGGATGAAAGTTAGACGCAGTCCATTCCCCAGCTTCTCTTCCTATCTTGAATCCACCAACTGGTTTTCCTGCTAGCATAGCACCTTGAGTAACAGCGTCCATTAGCCCTGGCCCAGCCCCTGACCAAGAAGTGCAGTCCAAAAGATTTGCTATCTGTGCAGCAAGATATGTTGCAAAAATAATAAAAACTTATAACTACCTTTGCCACTATCACTGTTGTTAATGCCAGAAACAATGTGATTAGGTAACAAATGAATGAGATCTTATACAATACACACTGGCAAGTAAGCTGAAAAAAGAGGTAGGAAGCTATTGTAACAATTTACTTGCCTCTTTAGCCAGCTCTTGTGCTTGCAAATAATGTGAATGGCTAGGTCCCATCCTTGAAGAACCCAGATACACAACTCCTCTCCCTAATCTGTTTATGAGTTCATAACATTTTTTAATCTCTTCTTTAACCTGTAATATTAAAATAAAGAAAAAAAGTGAGTCAGTTTCCTGGATTTTCGCTGCAATTCCAAAGGACTACAAAAATTCTTGATAGAAGAACTCTGTGGAAAGTGCTTTTCTTGTGAACTCAAATATGTACAATTTAGAGTCATTTCCAGCCATAACACAATTTATGCCAAAAAGCTTGAGCTATTATTTCCTTATCCCTTTATACAGCTGCATCAAACACCAAGGGGTTGCACTAATTATAGGCACCCGAGGTTGAAATGTTAAGTCCAGAAACCATAGAGTGACACCAGACGGATTAAGCCAGAAATACATTGCCTTGAGTCCAAACTAGGCATAATATACCCTAGGTCATGCAACACTGTCCATCATACATTACATCTTACATTGCTGACCTGCACTCCCTCCGATGAAGTTTATCAGGTGATATTTACCATAATGAATAGCACCATCCACCAAGTGGAATGAAGAAAAATAAAATGAAAATTGAAAACAAATTTCAGAATCAAGACTCTCTGAGGCAGCAAAATAGCAAGTGCTAGTAGACATCCTAGAAGCTCTACAATAAAATGACTTTTATGACTAGCCAACATGAAACCTTATAGATACAAATAATGTTATGTTACTGTTCTAGATAGAAAATGTAAAATTTGAATTAGAACTTAGTTTTTCATGGAATATCAGGATTAAAAAAAAAAGGTAAGCGTGGTCCTAGTGTAATTGTTGTTTCTTTTATGGCTTAAATATGAATTTAGACAGTGTAAGTTAGCGTTTTTTCAATTTTAGTCTTTGTAAGTTTGCACTTTTCAATTTTAGTCACTTTAAGATCCATTTTTTTCATTTTTAGTCCCCGTAAGTTCATGATTTAGGGACCAAAATTGGAAAAACTAAAACCTAAATAGACAAAATAATCAAAAAAACTTACAAGGACTAAATTCATATTTAATCAATTTACTGAGAAGAACTTCTTGCATATTCAGAGAAAGGTATCTAGCCAAATAAGCAACCTTACTATGGTCCTAAAACCTACACAAATGTGTGTTTCAGTTTCCCAATGCACAACCTTCACATTCACAACACAACAAAAACAAGAACTTGTACTACAAAAGTAATCAATTTCCATCAATAGATTGAAAACTCTCCAGAATACCAATTCCTAGCTTCCCATCACTACAAAACAGGCAATTCTTCTATCAATTATCAATAACATATTCCCAATAACACATTCAATCGAACACATCCTTACCAATGGACACAACCTTTGTCCTTTGAACTGAAACATAGCATTGCTAGTAGTTGTCACCCCCACAACTTACATGGATTTAGTAGCTACTCTTCAAGTCTAAGCAGTAACTTTCACAACAGAAATGGGTTTCCACTTTCACCAATTCCCATCACATATATGCACCAAGAAAAAAGGGGAAAAAAAGAAGAAAAAAACAAAAACAAAACTAAAGTAAACAAATAAGCAAAAGGGGGAGATATAAGGTGGGTTGGATGGTTAAGAGAAGGGAAGGGGGGAAAGGTCCTGGGTTCTCTGTTAGCAAAACTAACATTCTAACAACTAACATTTGCCGATAAAAAGAAAGAAAAAAAAAAAAAAACAAAAGGCACTAACTTCAACTAGAAGATGGTAAATGCTACCTCATCTGAGCTCTTCCTCTCATCCAAATCAGTGAACTCATGCTTGCTAAAAAAAATTGCACTTTGAATGGCCTTGTGCTTTGAAAACTTGAAACCAATTCTACTATTCTGTTCTTTTCTGCACAAAAATTGGCACTTGATTCTTGTTTCATGAGTGTCTCTCAGCACAACATGGGTACCCAACGAAGCTGCCACTGAGAAACCCATCCTTGAGAGATTCCTAAAGGCGCCAACTACAAGCCTTATAATAAGAAGCAAACAAACAATTCAAGGTCTGAGTTTTCTAGGAACACAAATAATATATGCTCATTCCATGAAACATAATCAGTGTGAACACGACACAGTTGTTGTTATTTTTGGTCGGTTACAAGATAACAAAAAATGGAGACCACGAAGTAAAAGCCTAATATGTTACGCATTTAGGCCTCCTTGATCAGGTTATAACAGAACTAAGGGAATTTCTATTTACAATTTTTTTCTCCTCTTTGCACTCAATTCACATAAACTTTTTGGTTACCTATAATTTTTATTAAATTAGATTTAATTAAAATTTAAAATTACGTATTTTAATCATTTTTGCTAACCCAAACTTATTTTTATAGATATAATTTTTACACGGCATTACATTTTTATAAATTAAAAAAAGATTTATTGGAAAAGAAAAGTCATTTTTATCACATCATAAATAAAAGAAAAATATAATTTATAATTTTTTTATTTTAAATAATTTCAAATTTTTGTATAATTAAAATAATTTTTTTAATCTCAATTCATTTTATTCGTATAATTAATAGGTAGCTTGATGATAATTTGAAAGAGATGGTACACAAAAGATTGTTGGAACCAAGAAATAAAAATTTGCTTATGATTTTAATTTTTAATGTTTTACAAAAACTATTTTGTATATTCAAAAATTGGGGAATATATAATAAAAAAAATTATCTTAAAATCTATCAAAATAAATGTATGAACGTGATTTTATACCTTTTGCAAAAACTAATTTGTATAATTGATTTTTTAAAATTAAAATTATATTAAAATAAAATAGTAAGTTTAAATTTATGCTCACTAATTACTTTTGAACAAAATAGCTTGGGGTCTTAATAGTCAAATTCATCCCCTGTAAGTGTGATGGGATGATAAATTGGTTCTTAAAAGATAAAAAATATAAATTTAATTTTAAAATGTGTAAAAAAGTAAGACAAATTAGTTACATCATTAATTTTGTGAGACCATTTTGTTCAAAGATTAATTTGATAATAAATTATATTTTTTAGAACCAATTTGATATTGACTAGTTTAGGGATCAATTTGTTATTAAGTTGTCTGCATGAATAATTAATGTAATTTTTTTGCACATTCAATAACTAAATTTAAATTTCTCATCTTTCAGAACCAAATTATTAATACCTCATAGAGGAATGAATTTGATTATTTATCCTAAAAATAATAAGTATAAGAGACGACAAAGGATATTTTTGTTCATATGGGGTGCAAGAGAAAATTTATGGATACAGAAAGACTGCCTACAATAGTTACAAAGTGGGCCTGGATTTCTAGGTGAAGGTCAACCGTAGCCCAATGGGTTCTTAACCCTGTCCCTTCTCTTTGATCAGTAACCCTACCCTTTCTTTCTTTTTTTATTCTTCTTCTTCTTCTTCTCATTAGCCAGAGCTCGCAGCACCACCACCAGCACCGTTCTATTCTTCTTCCACAATGGGTACGTTCTCTCTCTCTCTCTCTCTCTCTCTCTCATAACATGATGATGCTGATTCATGTGAATTTATGTAGGTATCTCTCGTGATTCCATGCACAAGAGGCGCGCCACCGGCGGCAAGAAGAAAGCTTGGAGGAAGAAGAGAAAGTAAATTCTTCTAACTTATTCTTATTCATCATTAACTGATTGCATTTTTAGATATTTCAATATTACCTGATTCATCATTTTTTAACTAATAAGAATTAGAGTTAAAACTCAGCATTTTAAGGGTTCATTAGAGTGGAACCCTAATTTGAACCAAAGAAGTTAGATTGTTTTTTATTATGCTGTTTTTTTTTTTTCAAATGATTATTTTGTGTTTAATGGGGGTGTGTTTGTTTTGCAGGTATGAGCTTGGGAGGCAGCCAGCAAACACAAAACTATCAAGCAACAAGACGGTGAGGAGGATTAGGGTTCGCGGTGGAAACGTGAAGTGGCGTGCTTTGAGGCTTGATACCGGGAACTACTCTTGGGGGAGCGAGGCTGTGACCCGCAAGACAAGGATTCTTGATGTGGTGTACAATGCATCCAACAATGAGCTTGTTCGGACTCAGACGCTGGTCAAGAGTGCCATTGTTCAGGTCGATGCAGCGCCCTTCAAGCAGTGGTATCTGCAGCATTATGGCGTTGAGGTTGGCCGCAAGAAGAAGAGTGCAACAACTTCTGTCAAGAAGGAAGGAGAGGTACAACAAGTTGAATTGAAATGTGTACTAAATGCTAATACTTGTTTGTTTGTTATGTACAGTTTCTCTTTTAGATGCTTTACAAGATGAATACTTGCTGTGAGATTAGAATAGCTTTTGTCAATGTTGGTTGTTGAAACTGGGAAGCTTGAATCTTTTGCTTTATTTCTGTGGATTATACTTCAATTTCAACAATATGGACTGTGCACTTTATTTGGTTATGATGAATACTTTTGTCATTCCGCTAATTCTCTATATTTTATAAGAATTTATTTTATATGCACTACTTTTTTACACAAATATCCAATGAGATTTGATCATTTTACTACGTCATCTCTTTCATTAATATGATGTGGCAACATTGCGACAGGGTAAATTCCTGTTAGATGTCTATGCAAAAATGTTTTAGATTGACCGTGCGTATTATTAAACCCATTTTGTAATTCTAGTTTTGAATTATTCAAGGGCTGTAAAGTCTTAATGCAGGAAAGAAAAATCTCTAAAATGAGTTCTGGATCTGGGTTGCTATGCTACATATGAAATAGTCTTTATTTTCTAAAAATAGAATAAGTTTATATTTTTTTGTCAATTGTGATATTTTTTCATCAAATTCTGTTTTCTTGCTGTTTTGATGATAACTTTGGACTGTTTCTTTACATCATTCAATATTTCTGTTTTAACAGGATGGTGAAGCTGCAGCTGAGGAGGTGAAGAAGAGTAACCATGTTGTGAGAAAATTGGAAAAGCGAAAGCAGAACCGGGTGCTTGATCCTCACATTGAAGAACAATTTGGAGGTGGTCGCCTTTTGGCTTGTATCTCATCTCGACCTGGCCAATGTGGCCGTTCTGATGGGTATGTTACTTTTTACTCAATTAGCTATCAGGGATATATCAAGTGCATGCTTCATGCATCCAGTGAGAGTAAATTTTAGAATTGCTTTTCATAGTTACAACAACCATCCCATTTGCAAGAGCATATATATGATGAGCTAGAATTTTAAAATGATAGGTCCAAAAAATAAGGGATTTCCCTCATTCTAAAAGTAGCTCTCAGCAACCTCTCGTGTTGTGTTGCATTCTCCAGATGGTTTAGATTTACTCTAGTAAAAAGGAATTGCAAGACATGGATCTAAATCAGTAGTGTTCGGTTCCTTATTGGCAATCTTATCCTCTAATCTGAAGCAACATGTATGATGATGCTGACTTCAAATATAGATTTAGAGTTAAGGGCATGTGAACAATATTCTTCAATTTTAACTTTAATGGTCCTGGTTGTTGGCACTTAATGTCTTCTGAATTTGTGGCAGATATATATTAGAGGGCAAAGAGCTGGAATTTTACATGAAGAAGCTTCAGAAGAAGAAGGGCAAGGGTGCTGCTTAAGATATTGTCTCTCTTCCTACTCGTTGTATCAGAATTTCATGAAGCTTTTAACTATCCACCAACAGATTATCAGTTTTGCTAGGAACTCTATTTTCTTTGGGGGGGAGGGGTTTATGGGTGTAAACATGACCGAGAACTTTTATTTGTTTACTCATAGTGAATCCTGTTTAAATTGATTATTTCTACCAGTACAATTTTCTAGTGCATTGACTTTCTTTCCTTGCATTTCTTTAGAGCAGACAGAGTGGTTGGAATTATTTACATTTGCCGTTTATAAGTTTAATTATGTGTCCGATGGGTTCTTAAAATGAGTAGTTCTTTTGATTTCTGAACTTCCTCTTCATCGACATGGTATTTATGAGATTTTTTTAAAAAATTTATTTAATAAAACAGTCTTTTGGATTTATTCTCTTCATAACACATAAGTTTTGTATATTCAAGGAACTCATTTACATTATATTGGTTGATTGATCTAAGAATAGTTATAAAACATGGTTAGGTCATTGATCTAAGCATAGTTATAAAACCTGGTTGGTGGGATTAATAATTGATTCAGTTTAATTTGGTATATATTAAAATTTTAAAATTTTATGTATCTATTATGTATAAATATATAATTAACATTATTAGAGTAAAAAAAGTTTATCCATATTTCAAAATCTAAAATAACAATTAATAATAATCAAAAATTCAAAATTTTTATTAAAATATCCAAATTTTTATTTTTTAAAAATAAAAAATAAAACTCGGTTGAGTCAGTCTGATCCAACTGGGATTCGATGATCTATCTGATTGGATTTAGTCGGGTTATTCCTAATCAATTACATGATCGATCCAATAATGGAATCGGCCCGGTTAAACCATCGGGTTCTCGTTCGCCGACTGGTCTGATCGTTCAAGTTGGATCGGATTCAATAACTCTAGATCTAAGTGTCTATTTGAAAATGAGGAAATTAAAATTAAATATTGAAAAAAATGAGACCAAAATTATATATTAATTATAAAAACATTACTCATGCAATAATTTGTGACTTAACTGAGCAACTGATTCTATCTTCATTGTCTCCTAAATCATAAGGGTTTATATAATAACAATTTGCTAATTGAATAGCATTTATCATCTTTAACCTTATTTGGAATATAAGGGGTGTTTGTTTTATAAATTTTTTTTATATTTTCAGGAATGCTGTTTTCAAGAATATAATATGAAAATAGTATTCTCAGGTATTATAAAAATTATATGTTTGGTTACATTTTAATATTCTTGAAAATGATTTTTAAAATTTTAAATAATTTAAATTAAAAAGTAAATTTCATGTGTTTTAGACAATAAATTATCTCATTGTTATGGGATTATTTAAGGGGGTGTTTGTTTTATAAAATCTTTTATATTCTCAAGAATGTTGTTTTCAAGAATATAATATGAAAATAATCTCATGTATTTTAAAAAAATATATGTTTGGTTACATTTTAATATTCTTGGAAATGATTTTTAAAATTTTAAATATTTTAAATAAAAATAATAATTTTCATGTGTTTTAGACAAGAAATTTTTACATTCTTATGGGAATATCACTTTCTCATCCCTTCTCATGAAAATACAAATATTGAAAAATATAATAAAAAAAATAAAATTATAACATCCCTATGATTCAATAATACCATAAATGTTTTTCAAAATTTGTAACAAAAATGAGAATATATTCACATTTCCACATTCTTGAGAATATGATAAGATTCCATGAATAATGATTTTAGGGGAGGGGGAATGTATATAAATGCAATATATTATCAGTTACATTTATTTATCTGTTTATAATATATATAAATTCTGAGCTACGAAATAGTAAGCTTATTAACTGAATGAAAAAGATGCAAATAATAGTGTTACATGTTCTATGTATTTAATAGAGCTTATTTGAGAGATAGTGAACAACTAAAACATTCCTAACCACCTAATTAATTAACAAATTTCAACTAATACAAGTGATATCGCTACTCCAAATATTGCAGTCTGACTACATTAGCTTTCTAAAAAATTGTTTTTAAAGTTAGCAAGTACATAAGAAATATAAGACATCGCCACGTTTATCTTTAGAAAGGAGCAACTAATATACACGAAGACGAGTTTATTGAGTTTTGAGAGATTACTACAATATCTTAGAAGACTAGTTATTCTTTCCAAAAGCAGTGTAGGCAAATTCTATTTTCATTGCAGTTCTCTGTCACAAAACCAACTACCGAATATCACACTCATTAATAACAAATTCCAAAAGGATGGTGAAAGGCCAAAGCCAAAGAAGCATCATCTGATCACCTGTTGACTTTACTATATACTTTTTGTTTCTCTTGCTTTGTCTTGTTTTTCATATTTTGGAACAACACAAAAGCCTCACCAAAGACTTTGAGGATGATATTTGCGAGACCCATAAGTTGATATGATTCATTTGTATGAACAAGGGAAGTTGAAGCCTTGCAAATAAAGCAACCGGGACACATGCCAGAAGAGCAATTGGAATTGCCACCCATTTGACTCTCTCCCTTAGCAACAAACCCAGAGCTGCGCCAAATGCTATCATTGTAGTTACTATAGAAAAGAACAAAGAAGCCGGACCTAATATTATTCTCTCAGGTAATCTCCTGAGAAAATTTCTTCCGCATAATGTACCGTTAGGATCGATAAAAACATCAGTAGAGAAGCCATGGAGGAAAACAAAGCTAATGTATCTTACACAATAAACACCATGAATCTGACAAGTATATTGGAAATCCTTTGTCTTGGTTGTTTTCTCCAGGTACAGTTAACTGTAGCAATAAGAGTTGCCACCAGCATACAAGAGTTTGATGTTCCTTCATCCTATTCTTTGCTTCTTCAAGCAAGGGCTTATGCTCTTCCCTGAACAATTGCCAAGGCGTTTTACCATCTTTGTTTTTAACTTCCTTATGAAGAGGGTGATCCCACTTCTCTACTTCCTGTTGGACATTATACAATGTTATCAATATTTTAGTATAATTGAACTTCAAAATTACTAATAAGGGGATTATGAGACCAAACAAACCTTAAACCACTGTAACCCTTTTGGCATTTGAAAGGCTGCACCAGAAATTGATGCCAGCTGAGGGGAAGCAAACCTGGCTGCTAAATGTGATGTGGTGTCCTTTGATTCATCTAATGTCAGGATTAAAAACTTGCAAACTATAGGCATCTTGCATATAAGACTAAAAACCTTTTCTTTTCGATTCTTGATCGCAATTTGAGCTACAAATCCTTCATGTGGCATGTTAGTCCAAACCTTGACATGCCATGTCAAAGATACCTTGACATGGCTCCCACATATATCGCTAGCGTGTCCAATTAACGGACACGTCATCACGTTTTGGACAAAGACTAACAACATAGATCTCCCTTAAAACTTTTGAAGTTTCAAGGACCCAACGAGAAGCGAAAAAAATTCAAGGGTCAACTGCGAAATTCGAGTATGTTTCAGGGATCTCGAACATATTTAAGTCTATTTTATATAATTAAAATTTATAATAAATAAATATTTTAAAATATAAAATTATATTTAATTTTATAATAAATAATATAAATTGTGGTTTGAGATTATTTTTAACTTTGGTTTTCCTATTAATTTTCTTCTTGAAGAAGCTTCAAAATTGGCTTTTATTATTTGAGTCTAAATTGTAATTTTGGTCTCACTTTAATTTCTAATCCGTAATCTTGGTTCTCTTTTTTTTTTTTTTCCACTTTAAATATCTACCCAAGCATTTGGTAAGGTTATAAACCTTGCAGAAACTAGTCAAGTTTCTAAAAGACCCTCTGCATTATCTCAATCCCCTTTAAATATCCACCCGGTATTTGGCAAGGATCACAAAGAATAATTAATAAACTTGGAGCCAAAAATGAGAAATTTCATACCAGTGAGCAACTTAAAGCATTGCAGAAACTCATGTACTGCCACAAACATTGAATATGTGCCTGCTGCTAGCATTAGCAATAAGCATTTACTCTTCATTGATTTAGGATTCACAAAAAGAAGGAAGAACTCAAAGGAGCAAGAATTGAAACCAAAACTTTCAGAACTCTATCTTCTATTTTTTAAATCCAAGGTTACCAAAAGTCTCTTTGACCAGATCATTGCGAGCCCGAGCATAATTCTCTCTCATAGCGGATTCCTGTGATCTCTCATCAGAAGAACCATTGCGAGCCAATTTCTCATATGGGGAAGTATAACCATACTTCTTGTTCAACGTCTCCATGACAAAAGCATCGCGAGCTCTGGTTCGAGCTCGCTGGGGTTCAACATTGACATAAGAAAGGTGCACCCCTACAGCTAAAATTGCAGCACCAGAGAGGGAGACTGCTATGGTCATGGCCAGTTTCTTGGGTGTTGAAGGAAAACACAGCACCATTTGCTCAACCACCTATCACACAGGTCATCAACTATCAATAAGCGAACATACATCAATAAATTTTAATACACTGTAAGGATTGAACTCTAGAACTCTTAATGCTACTCATGAATTAACCGTTTCAAAAGTTTATACCATGTGTCACCGCATCTTTGATAACATAAATGCACCTTTCACTAGTGCATAACATTTTTACTGCGAATCAAAGATTTTAATTGGCACTGTATGTCAATTCACTAGCCCTTGTTTATAAATTTTTTTTGTTACTTTTAAGAATAGCAGGAAGAAACAATCAATCACCATGAAGTTATTCATATTATAGGGCATTTTATCAAACATGTGGGGTGCATCATCGTAGACAAATAAACGAATAATTAGAGCAGAAGCAGCATGATTCTTGCAAACCAACGGCGAATTGAAAATTGGCTTCACTATGAAAATCAGATGCTTAGGTTTATCAATCAAAACATACAGAATCACGTTTTGGCTTATGGGTCTTTGGAAATAAGCGCTTCTATTACTAAACAACGGTTCTGAAAGCGCCTCCTCCTCCTTCCTTGTCTTTCTCTGTCTCTCTTATTTGTTACTGAACCTATCTACACTCTAAAACGCTTCCTGCTTCCTTCAGTTTTAATCAGGGATGGAAATAGGATGCTAAAAAAAGGCTTTACATATATTGAGCTTGTTTAATAAATTTTATTCATTTGTTATTTTTTTTCAAATATTTTTCAAAGAACTAATACAAAATAAATATAATTTTTAGAGACTAAAAAAATTGTTACTTTATTTAAAATATATTTTAGTTTTAATGTTTAAATGTTTTTAAAATGAGTAAAAAAAAAGTTTTAAAACAACTATCATTATTTTTTTTCTGACAATGATCGTTTTTCATTTTGATACACGATATAGAACTATATAAGCCACCTAAATTCATGTACATGAAGACTATATAAGCCACGTGACGTTCAAATCAAAAAGGGGCAACTAGTATCATTTAATTTTATTAATTGCATCTAAAAAATAAACTTCTTTCTTAAAGTGTTCTTCAATAATCATAAAAAAAAAAAATCTTCATTGGAACATCTTTTGAAAAAAGAGTCATACAAAATATAATCACAGTAAATTAGAATCATAAAAAATATAATCACAGTTAATTGAAGAGTATTTATGTAATGATATCATTAAAATAGAATAAAATAATTATAATTTACTTATTTAAGTCCATCAAACCTTTTTTTGTTGCATATAAATTATATAATTGAATCCGAAGGAAGTATTGACTAATTACTCTCTCCTATCCTTTTTTTAATTGTCAAATTTTTGAAAGAAAGAAAAAACCTTATTTATATGTAACTTTCAAAGTTATAAATTATATTAATTACTCTTTTATCAATTATTTTTCATTTGTTCCTAATTTTTAATTAATTTACACATGCATTTATTGGTGAAATAGAAATAAAAAAAGAAGAAAATAGAAAATTTCACAATTATTTTATTAGAATCAAGAAAATTTATTCTATTTATTACTTTATAGTTTCTAAAAACCTTAAAAGACATAAACAAGAACAAAATTAGTAAATGCAAACATAAAATTAATTAAATAAGCTATTAACTACTATTTCCAGTCCTTTATATAGTATAAGAAACAAAAAAAATGTTATTTATCCAAATTATAAGAAACATATGACTACATAAAATTAAAATTTATGATAAAAATCAATCAATTTAACAATTTGTATTAATCTTAATTAGATATTTATTTTTTAAACATAGGACCGGAGATATATTAACTAGTCTAGATGACATGGCAAAAACAGTCTATGTAATATTATTTAGAAAAAAAATTATATATAATATAAAATAATTTTACACTATGATACAATCTACTGTAAGTCATTAAACTCATTAATTTCTTATCTTTCTGATGTTAAGTTTCTCATACATCCTTTTCGGGCGATCAAGAGTAATTCATTTAAAGAATTTTGTAGCTATATGCCCACAGTTACAGCAATACTATAAAATACCAATGATTAAGGAATAAAAAAACAAAAACCATAGTATTGTAAATAAAACGAACATGTATTTATTATTTGAAAATTCCAAAAAGCATTTAGTACTTAGTTATTCTTGTAAGTAGTTAAGATGACGTAACATGCTATTTTAAACTCTGAACATACTCATGACACGCAATCAACAAAACCCTAATAAGAAATCACACACACAAAAAAAATCTGTCTCTAGAAATATTATGTCTGCCAAAATTCAACTCACAAATGCGATTTGTATGTATTACCTAAATATTAAGTAACATAATACCTGCGTCAAAATTAGTCAGAGAAAAGAATGATCTAATGGAAAAACCTATTGTACAACAAAGCCGTTTAAGTGGGAAAAATCAATGTACAAATAAAAAATTTGAGACCCCACTTCAGTATACAACGTGGGACAAAGAGCAAGTGAAGGTTTAAGGAAACAAAATCCACAGCAAGATGCCACGTACTGTGCTAGGTACTACCATTCCAGCATGCTATATAAATCAAGACAAATGGACCTTTGCCTTATGGCTTTGATTCTGCACCTTCCAGGGTATTGTAGAATTGTCAAGTTAAATTCAGTTTAGAAAGTAATGCCATTTCTTCTCCAACAAGATATCAGCAACTTTGAATCACTTGGTAATAACCAAACTGGCAGCAATTAAAGGTAAAACATTGCAAGCCACATATGAGATGGGACCTTCCATTCCACTACACGAGCTCAGATATCAAACCCAAAACACTCAACATCCAAGGCTTTTCATTATGTCAACCAGCTCTTTGATCACAGTTCCAGTGTCAGCATGTGATCCAGCAAGGTTGATTGCATGATACTCTAACCCTTTCCACCGCGAAATATATGCAAAATGGGGTCGTCTGAAATAGCTGCTAATGATCTCCAGAATCACAGTTTTAGGCAATGCAGATACTATATGAGTAAGACCAGCGCCATGGGCGCCAATGATGACTGATGCATCTTGAATGGCTTGTACCTGATCCTTCATAGACATGTGAGCAAACAATCCATTGACAAGGTTAATTTTACATCCTTTATAATTAGATGCCCAGTTCTTCAATGAGTCAAAGACTTCTTGCTCGTTACTTAGTCGTGATTCAACTTTACCACCATGACGTGGATGAGCTAAATAATCTTCACGACGAACAAAGAGAACATTGTGTCCAAAGAGTGGTTTTCCACCACGGTGTAAATCTAAAGGTAGCCCAAATGCTGCTCGGACCATTTCTCCAAACTCAGAAAGGCGTGCAGTTTTGTGGTCATTGGGGTTTTGCCATAGTTCTTGAGCAGGAGCTCCATAACAATCTATATCTTTTGTTAGTCCTTTAAACAATGCCGTCTCATATCCCAAAGGTGAGAGGATAGCATGACGAAAACAAACTGAACCACTGAAGTTTTTAGCATATCTGAGGCTTGAGAATAAAGCTTTCCATGTCTCTTCAAGAGGAGTCTGAAATTTTAGGAGGAAACTAGTAAATTAACAACCAATTTCCATGTTTGTTAACAAGGTAAACAAAACTAACCAATAAGTGAAACATAGTACAATTGTGTTAATTTAATTTATGAAGAGATATCAAGACCCTGGTGTCCAACAAAAAACTCATAATAATCATGTTGTTGAGACTTCACACGAGGGTATTGTACAATTGTTGAGAATTGGAAGTTTAGAAAATTATACTTTGGATTGGTACAATACCAAAACCCAACCCCTCTAACCTAAAGAATAACAAAATTATTGCAAAGGCTTTGGAAATGCAAGAATAAAAGGAAAAGCTAGAGAAGTTAAACTAGGTCAATTTAACATCAATTTTTCGATTATAATCAATATTTAATATAAAGTTTCCTACCAAGAAAAAAATTAAGAAATACAAAGATATACTTCAAATATTGATTCCTTTTATTTAGATCTGGAAACCCAGCTAGGTCCAATCAGTCCCTTTTATGGAAGGAAGCAAAAAGCATCTAGATTCTAGAAGAACATTCCAAGCTATCAATAACTACTTGTTAATTTCAAATTGGGTTACAAAAATTATTCACATAGTTAATAACCTCTTGTTCATTATTCACATCTCAACATCCTTTTTTAATTTTGTATTTTAAAATCCTACATTTCACCTCCATAATTTTTGGCCGCTTAATCTAACAGCTAATGCCAAAATCATTTAAAGAGGTAAAATGTATGCAAACCAACATCACCATAGATATTGCATGCTTTACACTTTCGATGTTTCCGTAGAATACAAACCAACAACATTAGAATGTTGAAATTAATCAAACAAATTAACAAAACTGATCATGCATACCTTACAGTGGCCGTCAACAAAGATCAAATGTGGTCGATTAGGCAGACCAGTCACTCTAGAAGAAACATAAGCACTGTACCAGTCTGTAACAGTGTGAAAAAGATTAGCATACTCAAAACGTGTCACCAGAAGTGCAGGTTCCTCAATCCACTGCAAGTAGAAACCCTCTAGTCAAGCACGAAAAAAAGCAAAAGTGAAACAAAGAAAGAAAACAACATACAGTAAATTTTGTCAAGAGAAGGCAACAGTGAAAATTAAAAGCTAAATCAAAGAGAGAAAGTATCCAGGGAATGATAGGTTTTATCAATTGAATATCTCTTATACAAATTAATGATAACAAGAGAAGAATGATTGCATCTCCACCAAAGTCTCTTAGGCCCTAAGCTTTGATATAGAATAAAGCTATGTTTATAGCCATTCTTTGGTGTTCTGTTCATGGCCTTTTCAGGTGAATTGCTAACTCTAATAAGCAGAAAAATTGGGCAGGACTTGCTGCATTCTTAATTTGTTTGATCATTTTGTATACAACTTTTTATAATTTGGAGAATTTCCCAGCCTCTACTTATCTCTGAAAACAAATCACTTCCCTTTTCCTATCAAATAACCAACCTAGCCCAACCATTACATTAAACCCCCCACTTGATAAGGAAAAAATAACACTTATTTCCCCCCCTAAAAGTGAACTCAATTTAATGAATCTTTTAGAAACAGACAATGTAAAAATAACAAATCGCCATAAGAAAAATCTAATTCAGAATTATCAAAACAAGGAAAACCATTACCCAGAGTCATAAACTCCACAATAATTCCCACTCAATCCAAGCACCACTCGTTAAATACTCACAACTAAATCCACTAGCAGTACCCAGAAAAATAAAACCCTCAAACTTTCTCCCTAGTCCAAAATTAGAAACCCTACATCAACCCCTAACCACAAACACCAGAAGGATCAAAGCCATACAACTCCAAACTTTCCACTCATTTACCTCATCACACTCAAAATCCTTCCCTGTCATCATCCGAATCTTGCTAATCAAATCCCGCATGGTGTCTCGAAACGTCACACAAACACTCCGATCACCAAAACCACACAAACAAACCAAAGGGGGAAAAAAAACTCAAATTATCTCCCTAGTCCAAAATTAGAAACCCTAAACACAAACACCCACATGATGAATCCACGAAAAATTCAAAATTTACACTTCCCTTCTCACCTCATCACATTGAAAATCCTTCCCTCTCACGATCCGAATCTTAGCGATCAAGTCCCTCATGGTGTGCCTATCGATCCCTCCCCTCGGCACATACTCATCCAAAAACTTTTGGTCAACCAGAAGGGAGTCAACGACGACTTCACCGCCGTCAACCTCAAACGCACCGTTTTGAAACCGGGGAAGCTCCTCGCCCTCCCTCCGCCCCATCACCGCCGTGAGAGGCTCCCCTCCCTTGGCCATGGCGATCCTCTCCGGCACCATGCGGAGCCTCCCGCCCTCGCAAACGGAGCTCCGGAGCGTGTCGCTGTGGCGGCACCGGAACCAGCCCGTGCCGGCGCGGGGGCGGAGGAGGTCGCGGCGGCGCGTGAAGCCGTTCCCGAAGTAGGCCTCGCAGGAGTGGGGAGGGGCCGTGGTGGGGCCCTGCGACCACGGGAGGTAGGAGGGGAGATTCGGCCATGGCTTTGAGAAGTGCGTTTGGTGGGAAAGTGGTGTGAGATAGGTGTGAGTGTTAGGTTTTTTGAGTTGTGAAGAAGAAGAGGGTTTGTGGTTGAAGTAGAGGAAGAGAAAGAGGGAGTTTAGGACGAAGAGGAACAAGAGGGGACGAACGAGCAACGTTGTTCTTCTGTTCATGGCTTCTCCTTCTTCTGAAGCGGAGAGAGGGAAAGAGTAGGTGCGTGATTTTCTCAAACGGAGACAGGCCAATGGGGTGATGCCATGCGTCACGATATGACGTGAATTTGGTCTCTTTTTCTTCTTTCATAATGCTTCCTTCTTGTGGAAGAGGTTTAGCATAACTTGTTTGGTTACATTGTCTTTGACGAGAGAAATAATAGCATAATTTATTTATTGACATAAATTTTTATTTTAGTAAAAATAAGTAATATTTTATTTTTAATGTGTTTATTTATTTTTACTTAAATTTTTTATTCAAAAAATAAATTCTATCAATTTCTTAAATAAGTATTTATATGAAAAATACTTATTTTAAAGTTATTTTTTTATAATTTAAACAACTTTATCCAATATTAAAATTTATATTTATTTTTATACTCACTTTTTATATTTTATTTTAGTTCAATTTTTTTTATTTTTATGGTCTTTATTTCTATCTTTTAAATCAAAGACATTGATAGTGAAATTTTAAGAAATGATAATCAATTTAATTTTATATGACCTTTTTGAAGAAAAAAAATGTTACAAAGTAGTTATTATTTTACAAAATTCATTTAAAATATTTTGTTTAATATCATTTGATTGGAAAGAATGTTTGAATTATGTGTAAGCACATAATTCTTTTTTTATTTTTATGGATAAAATTGATATTAAGAATTTTTTTCATTCTCATAATTAGAGATAAAAATATCGGTTAAAATATAATTTTAGTCTTCTTGTTTTTTCATATTTTTTATTTTAATCACTTTATTTTTAAATTAAGATATTTTACCTTTTACTTTTAAAAAATTTGTAATTTAGTCCCCCAATTTTTAATTTAGACATTGTATCTCCTTTTTTTTAAATCTATTTTTTTTTTCAATTTCAGACTATTTAATTTTTAATTTTTTATTTAATAAATTAAACTTGATAACAATTAAATAATTAAAGAAACATTTGTCAGCTGAATAATAGATAAACACATGTCAAATAATATTTACAGAGTACTTAAATCAATATTTAAAAACTAACCAAAATTATAAATTTTTCAAAAATGAAAGATAGATCATGTCAATTAAAAAATGGAACATTACAATCATAAGTTTTTTAAAAGTGTATGATCTCAATTAAAAATAAATAAATTAAAATTACATTTTAGCCTAAAATATATTAAAAACTTATATCATATTTCTGTTTGAAATTTATAATATTAATCATATTTTTTAATATCTAATGTTAAATTTTAAACGTTATACAGAATGAACTGCGTGTTTAAATCAACGTTGAATATCTTCCTGTTCAATGTTCCATTGGATATTCTATTAAGTGCTCACCAACCAAAACCAAAAATACCTCAAGCAAATTTTCATTTTCAATAATAAATAAAAAGAAAGAAAGATCATAGTCACAGTAAAAGAATGATAGTAACACGATGTAAAAAAAAAAAAAAGAACCAAGATATGGAGAAGCATACCCTCATCAGCAAAGCCAAGCAAAGATGCCGCTTAAATCCTTGGGAAGATCTCGAATCAAACTGTCTTCATCAACACCTCTGGTTTCTTGCAATTTGTACTGCTCATGTCGTCTGATTCTCTCTCTCAGGCTGTCAGGAAGTAATCGATGGGACATCCACTGTTCTGCATCTCTCCTTTTCACCCTCATTTCCTCCAATCTGGTGGTTGTTGACTGCAAATATCTCTGTTCCAAAAAAGATATTAGAGTCAAAAAGTAGAAGAATATTTGACCCAGGTTTGAAACTAGTTTCTAAGCAGAAATGTGAAAAAAAAAAACAAAACAAAAAAAATATTGAGGACCAGGATTTTAGGGTATATCTAAAATATGATAAGAAAAAATAGTTAGATAATTCTGGAAGAGGAAGAGCATTAGAAACAGATATTTTTGTCCATGCCTACTTAGAGAGAATTACAATAACTTAATTTATAATAATTTTACATTGTTCACCCTATTTCAGGCAACACTTGCAAGCATAAGGCAATTGATAACGACCTCTACTTCACCAGGACAACCCAGAAAACAGAATTCCACAAGAGCTGATGTTCACACCCCCAAAAATACTTCGTAACTTAATAGTGCACATTCTCACTAACGATGAGTGCTCTAATTCTAATAGCAAAAAGAAGTCTCCTAAAAAGAAAATCTTAATTAACTAACCATAAAATAATTTATAGCATCAAAAAACTGTTATCAACAGAAAAAGGTTGACGGTGGCATATCACGGGAGGAAAATATGGTACTGCTACCATTTTATTCTAAATCAACAAATAGTGATGCTTGCCAGTATTACTACTTGATCAACAGATAATAAAGAGATATTTGACACCAACTTGCATATTTCCAATGAGGAATGCAAATAACACCAGACCAGCAATTGAAATGAAAATTGCAAAGCTGATTTCCCAAACATAGGTACTTGTTGCAAGGTTCTGACCAAGAGAACTGCAATAAACAGAGGAATATATACAGAATGTCAGATAACTTGGTAAAAATCGGCTCAACAAAAAAAATCAAAATTCAAAACATTATTATTATTCAATCTTGAAGTATTATGTGTGATTAAATTATTGGTTTTATAATAATTTATTTTAATTAAAAATAATGTTTAAGGTGATTTTTGAATAATTAATAATGTAAAAAATTTACAACATCAACATCATCAACATCACATTTAACCAAGTTAATTGGAGTCGATAGTAGATGAACTCAAAAATAAATCGAAAATAAAACAAAAGAGAGAAAAAATTTACATTAATAATATATCAAAATTAAAATAAGACTTTAATTTTGATACATATATTATTAGTATAAAAAATTTATTTTATATTATTAATTATTTAAAATTTGCTTAAAATATAACTTTTTGGTCATTGGTTAGCCCAACAACGGATATGGGCCAAAAATAACAATCATTTAGAAAAGGGAGAAAGTTTCTATGTCCCTTCCTAGCTGAATGGCGCTGCACAACCTTTCGCCTTTTTTTGGCGTTTGGATTGACCAATTCCAAATTTAAAATTACATTCTGGATTGGTTATATATCCTTTTGCTTCCGGAATGGCCAATGAAAGATAAAAGAAAAACATTCCAGAAAGATGCGGGAAGCAATATTTGAGGTGCAGGAAGCAACAGCCCTAATTTATTTGAGCCTGTGACAGTGTCAACCCAAAAGTATGAGCCTCTGCGGTATCTTTTTCATTTCCAGCCTTGGCCCGCCAAAAGGCTCTTGCTTCCTACACCAGCCGTTTTTCCAATACACCCAGCATGAACAGTGAAGTTCCAATTTTGCCCTCTGTGTAATCCGTAAAGATTCTTTGTAAAGGTTCTTACGGATTCGTAATCCGTAAACCTCTTACGGATTCGCAATCCATATGAACCTTACGGATTCGTAATCCGTAAGGTGAATCCGTACGAATTAAATTTTTTTAAAATGGTTTTCAAAATAATGGCCCAGGTAGGTGCCGAACTTGTGACCTTCCGATTACAAGCACAGTGCTCTAACCAACTGAGCTACTACACCATTTA
>CM023948.1:24855175-24892219 GCA_013407115.1 Glycine latifolia | reverse complement strand
TTGTTTATAAAAGAATTTTAATTTAATATTCTAAACTAATTAAAATTAAAAAAAATTGATATTCTAAAAGAGTCTTTAATTACAATTTTGTCATGCTAACCGTTTACTTGCCTTTTCTTTTTTTATATTATTTGCTCTCCCATCTAGAACATGTTAAGGTAAAATATTAATTCATCGGCAACAATTCATAGTGCTTAATGATCATTTCTTTCAAAACAAGAAATTGACCATATACTGGAAAGTAAAGATGAATATTTGGACTAATTAATCGATTATCAATTAGTATTTGTGAGTATGGTTCATGTTTCTTATAACAAATTCAAACCATATTATGTAACACGTGATGGATAATTGGGTAAAGGGTAGATATATGATCACTTGTAACAACTTTGAATTATAATAAATTAATAATCGTCCATATAAGCTTAATTTAACTCAAAGCTAGCTCCAACCAAAAACTTTTGGCATCATCCTTTTGTGAGTGGAACAATGTAGAAAATTCAATTTATTAAAGGCAACAAATTCAGTAATACAACCACACACTATGACACCAAGACACTAGATACAGATAATTGGCTCTCAGACTTGAATAATTTCAAAATATGCAGATCCAATGTCTAATAAGAAGAGCGCGTGACTAATGGACCGTTATCATACTCCCACCACACAACACATACCAATACATGAACAATTGATCTACCAAGCCAGCTCACCCCCCACTTGCTTCACAAACTATAGTAATTGTTGCGTGTTCGGCAAGTGCACCGATCGTTACAAGTAATAAAGTGATAAATAGAGTATCGTCTTCACAAGGATTGATGCACTAATAATATCACAACTATTCTCTTTAAATTAGATCAATAAATATTTAAGAAATTGGGTTTGTATTGTGAATTAAGAACACTTAAAATTAAAATCTAAGAATTAAGAATGCTGTAAACACAAATTGCTATTTGAATTTAAGGAATTTATGAGAAAAAATTGTAGTCAGAACACATATACCTTTTGATCCCAACCTTCTTCACTTGAATTGATTACTACATTCAATTATCCTAAGTATTCAGATAATGTATCATTATATTAAAAGTAGTTAAACCCTAATTCATTAGTGATTTTAACCCTTTAATCCAAGCAAAACCCTAATTCCTTAGTGATTCCTCTTAAGTTAAGTATTAAGATGATACATCAATTAATTATGCAATCATACATCCCTATCTCTAGGCAATGTACCAATTGTTACTTTATCTCGATCAGAAATTAAAGCCCTAATATTCCTATTGTAAACTCTAACCCTAAGAACTTCATTAGAATAATCAAGCCTAACAAGGATATATTTAATTACCACAAGATAAAGTAAAATAACTTAGCATAAAAGAATAATATAATCAATCAATTACAAAGGAATTCACATTAGATTTATGACCCTAACCGCAATAAAGAAATTAGTCAAGCCTATTCATGCTTGGCTTCAAGAGCATAAACACAGTATATTTAGATGAAGAAAGAAAAGAATAAGAATAAGAAGTAAACCCCTCAATCTTGATCCCATTCTCTTGACCTAGCTGTCTTCAATCTTTCCCAAAGCTCTTCCTTTGCTTTCTTCAATGTATCCCTGTTCTTGTGTGTTGCCAAACCCTTTTTAGTCTTCTAAACCTCTATTTATATTTAGGTCATCAAATCTATCCAAAATCCCCCAAAAATCGTGCAACAGAAAGCTTTATCTTGAAATCATGTGTCGCTGGCGCTAATGGCGTGGGCCTGGCGCAACTAGCGTGGACTGCATCATGTTGTGGCGCGATCAGCGCGAGATCTCATGCGGATAGCGTGATATGACAGTGAATAATTTCCAGATTTTGCTATATGACGCTAATGACGTCAGTTCTCACGTCATTGGCGTGAGATGACAGTGAAAATTGCTCTATTCAAGGTCTTTGGCGCGAATGGCGCCAGACTTAACACGAATGGCACCAGACTCTAGAAAAACTCTTGGCTTCTTTATTTTGCTTTCTTTTCTTCTCTTCTTGGTTCCTAATATCAAAAATATATGGAATAAGTGATAAAGATAGAAATAATGAAATTTCCACCTATTCTAGCATTTATTGATACTTTATGATTGATTTCTTGATTCTTTTAGCCTAAAAACTACTACATACTAGCAACATATCAGTAACTAATATCATACAGCTATCATATAAAAAAAGAGTACATACAATATCATACACTGACATTTACTAGTGCTAGTTAATTGACGATTAACTTAACAGTGACTTCAATTCAAGAAGTATTGAGCACTACTAGTATATCACAGTGCATTAATTGCAACTTTCATCCCAGATTCGCAGTGACCAGGGTAGTTGCATATGAAGTAGTTCTGCTTCTACTTAAGCAGGAATTAGTCCGGTTGATCCAAATTCACACAAAATTCCTCGTTTGCAAAGACAACAATTACCATATTGCGGCTTCCAACTTTAGAACGCTGATTTTGCACTTGTGGCCCAGACTGGGAAATAGGAGTGGGAATAGAAACACCACCATTTCCCTAAAAAATGAACACATCATTTGCATCACTTTAATTTCCTCTATCCATTACATATATATAATGACACCAATGGAATAATGTATCCAGATTCCGAGGCACCGTGATCCTCATTCTTTAATATTGTATCCATTAAATACTTCAGAAAACGACTTCCCTGAAAATGATATCAGCCAAAAGCTTAATGCACATACAAATTCAATTTGTGTGGATTACCTCAACAATTAACAAAGAATCCGTATCGAAAATACACAGAAAATATGAAACCGTGGAAAAACCTATTGTACAACAAAGCGGGGTAAGTATGGAAGTATACAAAAATAAATAAAAAATTGAGACTCCTCTTCTGTATACGGTGCCAGGTACTAGCAAGGAGAAAGTGAAGGAAACAAAATGAACTACATGATGCCATAATACTAACAAACCAAGGCAAATGGACCTTTCTCACATGCCATTGATTCTGCAACCTTCACAAGCATTGTAGAATTGTCATGTTAATTATGCTATTTTTGCTCCAACAAAAGATATCAGCAACTTTGAAGCACTTTGTAGTAACCAAACTGACTGCAATGAAAGGAAAAATAAAAAACAACATTGCAAGCCACATGAGATGTGAATCCAAAAATTAAAGATCAACTTCCGTTCCACCACTCAAGCTCAGATATATCAGCAGTTTTAACCCCCATAATACTCAACATGACATCCAAGGCTTTTCATTATGTTTGCCAGTTCTTTGATCACAGTTCCAGGATCAGCATGTGATCCGGCAAGGTTGATTGCATGGTACTCTAACCCTCTCCACCGTGAAATATAAGCAAAATGTGGTCGTCTGTAATAGCTGCTAATGATCTCCAGAATCACAGTTTTAGGCAATGCAGATACTATATGAGTAAGACCGGCACCATGGGCGCCAATGATGACCGATGCATCATGAACAGCTTGTACCTGATCCTTCATAGACATGTGCGCAAACAATCCGTTGACGAGGTTAATTTTGCACCCTTTATAATTAGTTGTCCAGCTATTCAAGGAATTGAAGACTTCTTGCTCATTACTTAGTCGTGATTCAAGTTTTCCATTGTGACGTGGATGAGCTAAATAATCTTCACGGCGAACAAAGAGGACATTATGTAGAGCGAGTGGTTTTCCATCGCGGTGTATGTTTAGAGGTAGCCCGAATGCTGCATTGACCATTTCTCCAAACTCAGAAAGGCGTGCAGTTTTTTGGTCATCAGGCTTTTGCAGTAGCTCTTGTGCAGGAGCTCCATGACAATCTATATGTTCTGAAAGTCCTCTAAACATTGCCGTCTCATATCCCAAAGGTGAGAGAATAGCATGACGAAAACAAACTGAACCACTGAAGCTTTTAGCATATTTGACACTTGAGAACAAGGCTTTCCATGTCTCTTCAAGGGGAGCCTGAATTTTTTGGAGGAAACTAGTAAATTAACAACCAATTTCCATATTTATCAACAAGTTAAACAAAACTAACCAATAAGTATAACATAATACATGTGTGTTCACACTATTTATGAAGAAGGATGAAGACAGTTATATTTAAGCAATGAAATTAAACTTGCAAACTTAAAAATGCAAACAAATGTCAAACACTGGAGTCGAACAAAAAACTCAACAATAATCATGTTGTTGAGACTTAACAAGAGGGCTTCAACTTGACTTGAAAGTTTAGAAGACTATACTTTGGATTGGTACAACTACAAAGTACCAAATTTTATTTTACTTTTGACAAATACAAAGTATCAAAATTCAACCCCTCTTAATACCAAAAAAACAAAATTCAACCCCTCTTTCCTAAAGAATAACAAAACACCAAAATTATTCTACAGGCTTTGGAACAATAGGGGATGGTAAAAAAATTTTAAAAACTAGGCCAATTTGTCATGCAATATTTTAGATTAATATCAATATTTAATCTAAAGCTTCCAACCAAAGAGGTTTAAGAAATGCAAAGATATACTTCAACTATTGATTCCTTTTATTTAGATCTAGAAACCCAGCTTGAGTTCCTTTTAGCAATCAACAACTAGTACTTGTTAATTTCAAATTCAGTTACAAAAATTAACACGTAGTCAATAACCTCTTCCTAAATTCTTCACATCCCAGCAGTTCTTTTCAATTTTTGTATCTCGAAATCATACATTTCACCTCCATTTTCTGGGTGCCTAATCAACAGCTAATGCCAAAAATTCTTTAAAGACGTCAAATTTATGCAAACCAACAGAACCGAAGTAACTGCACCATTGGCGTTTTTTATGTTTTCATAGGATGCAAACCAGCACCATTAGAATGTTGAAAGTAAATGAAACAAATTAACAAAAGTGATCATGCATACCTTACAGTGGCCGTCAACAAAGACCACATGAGGTCGATTAGGCAGTCCAGTGACTCTAGAAGAAACATAAGCACTGTACCAGTCTGTAACAGTGTGAAAAAGATTAGCATACTCAAAACGTGTCACCAGAAGTGTTGGTTCCTCAATCCACTGCAAAGTAGAAAACCTCTTGTCAAAAGCACAGAAAAACAAAAAGTTGTATAAAGAAAGATAGCAATAAGACTACAGTAAATTATGTCAAGAGGAACAGACAGGGAATAATAAGTTTTATCGGTTGAATATCTCATACCCATTTATTAAAGAAAGAAGAGAATGATTGCATCTCCAACGAAGTCTCTTAACCTAACCCCTAAGTCTGATAACATCATCATAAAAACTCACATCACCTCACCAAAGCCACAAACAAAACCAAAAATAAAAAATAAACTCAAACTTTCCCCCTAGTCCAAAATTAGAAACCCCCCTACCGCTAAGGTTTTAAAATATTGCAGCCGCAATGTCAAGGTCTTCAAGTGTCCGTGGCCACAATCGAGGCCACATCTGTCACAATTATACAAGCGAGAAAACCGCAACTGTAACCACAATCTAAAACCTCGTATAACACAAAAACCCAACACCAAACCACATACCCACATGGTGAAAACTCAAACTTTCTCCCTAGTCCAGAATTAGAAACCCTAAACACAAACAACCACATGATAAAAAGCATGAAAAATTCAAACTTTACACTTCCCTTCTCACCTCATCACATTGAAAATCCTTCACTCTCACGATCCGTATCTTGGCGATCAAGTCCCGCATGGTGTGCCTATCGATCCCTCCCCTCGGCACATACTCATCCAAAAACTCTTGGTCAACCAGAAGCTCCCGGTCAACGACGACTTCACCGCCGTCAACCTGAAACGCACCGTTTTGGAACACGGGCATCTCCTCGTCCTCCGTGCGCCCCATAACCGCCGCCAAATCCTCGCCACCCTTCGCCATCGTGATCTTCTCCGGCGCCATGCGGAGTCTCCCGCCCTCGCACACCGAGCTCCGGAGCGTGTCACTGTGGTGGCACCGGAACCACCCCGCACCGCCGCGGGGAAGGAGGGCGTCGCGGCGGCGAGTGAAGCCGTTCCCAAAGTAGGCCTCGCAGGATTGGGATCGCGCAGAAGTGGTAGTCCAGGGGAGGTGGGAAGGGACAATTGGCCATGGTTTTGAAAAGTGAGGTTCGTTTGAAAAGGGTGTGAGATAGGTGTCTGGTTCAAGTTCAGATTTTTTTTCTGAAGAAGAAGAAGAAGAAGAAGAAGAGGGTTTGTGGGTGAAGTAGAGAGAGAGATAGAGGGAGTTAAGGACGAAGAGGAACAAGAGGGTTCGAATAAGCAACGTGGTTCTTTTGTTCATGGCTTCTTCTTCTTCGTTTTCTTAGTCACTCACTCACACTCTCTCTCTTATTTTCTCTATCTACGGTAACAACGACAAAGTTGTGTTGTGGAGCGAAGTGGGTGCATGTGGTTTTTTTTTTTTCTTTCTCTCTAACAAACGAATACAGGCCAGTGGGATGCTGACACGTGGATTTGGTCGTTGTTCTTTATTTCTTCCCGAAAGGCTTTCTTCTTGCATCGGATTCACTTCTTGCGTTTACCGGAAGCAAGACATTGCTGTAACGACGACAAAAGGAAAAGGAAAAGGAAAAGTGAAAAGTTTGGTGCCGATCAAATTCTATTCTTTTCATAGTGCTGGTAAAGGGATCAGGATTCTCTACGGCTAACGTTTTAATTTAACTGCACAGATCTCAACCCTTAAGAATGTTTCATTTTTTATTATTAAAATTAAAATAAAGCATATTTTGAATATTCGTTCAGGAGGACAACAAATGTAGAAAGTAGAAAGAAGAAAAGAACAGTGACAAAGAGCTGGATAGCTAGGTTGGTTAAGTTGGAGGCACATAAGGCTTGTTTGCTGATCCAATTTGAAACCATATGAATATAGTTAGGGACCAAGACCTTCATCAACAAAAATTAAAGCTAGATTTCCAAAAGGTTTTGGAGCAACTGATATATATTCATTCTTCAAAAGGATTCAACCAATGCAACTTGGATCATGAAATCAAGTTAATTTCTTCAAGAAGCTAAAATTAAGACTGGGTGGAAAAAGACCGAGTTTGAATAATAGTTTGTTAGAAGTCTCTACTTGGTCATTAGCCTCTGTGTAATAGGGAGTTGAATGAATCATCCTGATACAAAATTATTCAGCTAAGGCCACACTTGCGAATTTGCTTCTCTAATGCCTTTTTCTTTCGTAGACGGTGAAACAAATATTCACAAATTAAATCCAAGTGAATTTTTGAATTGATTCATCAAGCGCAATGTTTGACTAGTTTTTTTCCATCTATTTTATATTTTATTTGAATATTTTATAAAGTTATTTGATAAATGGGTTTATGTAACATTTTTTCAAATATTATTTGAAGTGTTAAGCTTTATACCTTGTCAAATATTATTATTATTATAAAATTTCTCATTTACCTCTTTCTAATTAAGAAATGACTTCATCACCACCTTTACTAATTGTAATACCTTTTTTTTATTTATAAAAATCAAACTTAAATATAAGAGATTTATATTAATAACAAAATCAAACTGAAATATAAGAGATTTATATTAATAAAAAATATTAATTATTAGTTCATTAATTTTATTAATAGAAAATATCAAATTATGACATTTCTCCTCTTCCCTCTCATCTTAATTGCTCAATGCATCTTATATTTTATTATATTTCTAAATTCCTTACTCTTAGTAGTATTTAACAATTTACATACATTTTTCAAAAGTATATTTCTATATCCCTTACTCCCTTAGTATTTACAAATTACAATACCCATTGTTTTCCAGAATTTTTTTTCTAATATACACTATTTTCCATGACACAATATTCAATATACATCACTTTCATCTTTTATTTCCTATATGCATTACTTTTTTCTTAGGGTGAGAAATTGGGGTAAAGTCATCCTCTCACCCCAACTTCTCATCTTGTATTTTACTTTTTTTAAAAGAAAAAGTTAATATTATAAAATTTTAAAACAAAAATTTTCATTTTATTCCCTATATGCTGGGAAGTCGGGATTTCACTACCCGACTCTCGTGCTTTTTTATAATATTTATATTTTTTAAAAACTTTTAATATATATATATATATATATATATATATATATATATTTGAAATCTTTTTAAGCTTTGTTGTGGACTCATTTCAATGCGACAAAAATATGAAGGAGATTAGTGGGGTCCTGATCCAAGGAAAAGAAGAAGTGCAAAACATTATTCAGTTTCAAATCGCATTCCCACCGAAATGGATGAAAAAATTGAACGGAATACCAGAAAATAATATGGAATCTACTGACAACAAGGACATAACAGAATAAATTATCCTAACATACCTTTTTAATTTTTTCTTAGAAAAATATTATTCTTTATGTATTTTGTTTATGATGTCATTTGTATGTTTTGTTTTTTAATTATTGTTATGTTTTTTGTTTTAATGTTTTAATTTCATAATATAATATAATTTAAATATGATAATTATATATTCACTTTATTTTTAATCAATTTATTTTTTAATCACTTTGTCTATCCTTTTTAATTTATTTTAGCAATAATATTTATTAATTTTAATACTACTAAAAATTGTTAAATCAACAAATTTTTAAAAAAAAATCAAAAAAATTAAAAATATATATTTTTTAAAAGAGTTTTTTTAAAAAATATATAAATATTATAAAAAAAAAAACGGGAGTTGGGTAGTGAAATCCCAACTTCCAAGCATATTGAGAATAAAAGGAAAAATTTTGTTTTAGAATTTTATAATATTAACTTTAAAAAAAAAAAGGAAAATACAAGGTGAAAAGTTGGGTGACCTCACCACAACTTCTCACCCTAGGAAAAAAATAGTGCATATAAGAAATAAAAGATGAAAGTGGTGTACATTGAATATTTTGTCATGCAAAGTAGTGTATATTAGGAAAAAAATACTTCTTTTCCATATAAGAGTTGTATCCACCTTCAAGATACAGATCCTCAATAGTATACTCACTTTCACCTAGGAATAACAAAGGATAGGTCAGACACGTAACAATAACAACTGCAAGAAAGAGCTCTCAGTCAACTGACCCTTTTCCCATCAGTAGTGAGAAGTGCTCTGCTAGGGTTCCATTCTCCCCCTTCCTTGGGTGTTTCCCTGTGGATTTTTTCCACCGGGGTGGGGCTGGTGGTTGTCATTCTTCTGCATTTATTCTCATTGGCTGTTTATTAATGTGTGGCTGGTGCTGAAAGTGGACTCCATTTATTGCGCGTTTGGACCCGAGGTAGTGGAGTGGGTGGTGTCTTCCCAAATGGTGACCTGACGCGTGTTCAGTCAACAACGGTCGCCATTTTGCACGAAGCGCCTTCGAGGGAGCCCATTATCTCTTCATTTTCTTTTGCAACAAGTTTTCTTCTCCAGAGCTCTCACCTGAAATCGCGATTCTAGAGTTCAAAGCAAAACCCACATAAAGCTAGGACTCGTTAACGGTTGCGCCTCGGCTTCCTTTCAAGTTCCAGTGAAGCTAGCTCGTGACCTGTGGGTAGTGAAGCTCAAGAGCCTGGGTAGCCACTCCGGAAGAATCGTGATTCTCTCATTTCGCACTCCGACAAAAACTAGTGAAGGGTTATCTCCATCTATCCAGAAGATTCGAGAAGCTTTATCCAGAGCTTTTCAATCATAAGAAGGATTGAAGCATTGATTCAGTTCGTGGAGTTCCAGAAGAAGCGAAAGGGTTCGCGAAATTTCTGAAGATTCTTAGGATGAAGCTGTTCGATGAGGGATTTCATTATTTTCTGTGTATTCTGTGATTTTCTTGTAACCCTCATCTAACTTTCATCTCCTTGTTGTGGGAGCACGTTTGGAAACTACCACATTACTTCTATTTCTGCTAATTCTTCTTTTAGATTGTTTAGTTTTTTTCGATTTTTCTGTAATTACTAAACTTTGAACCCGTGGTCTGTAACCTCTATATACCTGTTTGGTCTCTTCATCTTCATAGGAACAACAGTCTTGGACTGTTCCTATTTCTCTTTGCAGGTTCCATTCTCTTCGATTCTGTATTCCATGTTACTCTGAGTTTGATTCATGGGAAAAGGAAAAAAGAGTGTGGGAAAGAAGAAGAATTTGACTAAATTGGGGGTGGACTCGGGTAATGAGAACACTTCGAATGATTCTATTGAACCACCAATTTTTGATGCCCAGAAGCTGTTTGATATGTTGCCCGTGAGAAGCCAAAAAGATATATTGGCTCCAGAAGTAACTGCCAGTTCTAGTGCACTCAAGGTGCTCGACCATATGCCACAGAGAAACATAATAGCCAAAACCTCTTCGAGTGTCTCCATCACTTTGGGTAATGAGGATTCTCAATCTGTAACTTTGGAGGACTGTGATTCTTCGATTGGTAATGAGGAAGATATCCCAGTTGTGGAAGAAGTCCAGAGCTCAGTAGCAGCTCCCACCAAACCTTCTTGGTCGAGCTTGTTCGAAAACAGGAGGGACCCAACAAAAGGCATGCTTCTGGCATTACAACCAGAATGCATTAACCAGAGTATCTAGCTGACAGATGAAGATTGTATCCCTCTGCAAAAAGCATATGAGTTTTGTGCCATTGGATATGTGGCAGGGAGATTTCCGGGGAGAAAAGCTCTTATGGAGGAATGTAAAAAGTGGGGAGTTTCGTTTCAGTATTCAGTACACCTTTCAGGCTGGTTGATCTTCAAATTTGAAAACAATGATCATATGGAGAAGGTATTGTTTGGTGGACCCTATTTTATTTTTCAGAGACCTCTGTTACTGAAGAAAATGCCTGAATTTTTTGATTTTGGGAATGAAGAGATCACTAAGGTCCCTGTTTGGGTCAAGCTACATAACCTTCCCTTGCAGCTTTGTTCCCAAAAATGGCTCTCAGCAAGATTTTAACACTTGTTGGAAAACCCATTCGTACAGACAAGATCACTGTTGAGTTTGGCTCTTTTGCATATGCCAGAGCTCTAGTGAAAGTGGATGTGTCAAAAGAGCTAGTAAGGAAAGTCAATTTTTGTCTCCCGGATGGAACCCCTTTTGAACAACATATTGATTATGAAAACAAGCCCAAATTCTGTAAGAACTGTAATATGATAGGTCATACCACTGGTCACTGTAACCTCCAACAGATCAAAAATCCTGTAGCCCAAGCTAGTAACATGGCTGGACAGGATACTCCCAATGAGAAGCTAGAAGGTGCTCAGGAGCAAATACAATAAGACCAGATGTTATATGAGGCCACAACCAGTAACAGTAATGAGAGGATTGCCACGGATCAACCAGTTGATGGAGGTGCGAAGGAGCTCTCGAAAAAAGCAAATATTGGTGAAATGGAAGTTTTGAAGAATTCTGGAGATGATAAGCTGATGCATAATAAGCAAAAAGCTGTGGAGGTGGAGGGAACAAAAAATCTCAATTCAACTCATGATGAGGAGGATGGGGGCTTTATCATGAAGAAAACCAAGAATAGAAAAAAATGAAAGCAAAGTTTAGATCCCAGCAGAGTACAGAACAACATTGACATGGGTAACACAGGAGGGAAAGGTGCCTTAAATCTGTCTTTTGTGGGGGAGAATCCTCCTCACAAAAAACTATGATTTTAGCATCATGGAATGTTAGGGGCTTCAACATGCCCCTGAAGCACAAAGTTGTGCTTAATTTTTTGCGCACTAAGGATGTAGATGTAGTTGCATTGCTGGAAACCAAGTTGGACATCTCTGTCTTGTCGTCTATGATGGGAAAAAAGTTCTTAGGCTGAAATTAAGCTAACAATTTCTGTCAGCACCGGGCTGGGAGGATTATTATCATGTGGAAGAATGACAAAGTTAAAGTTGATATTCTGGAGGTGACCCCCCAAGTTATTAATTGTAAAATTACGTGCAAAGTTTCTAACAATCAGGTGTGGGCCTCTTTTGTCTATGGTCTTCATTCTGTTACAGATAGGAGGCACCTTTGGCTATCTATTCTAGATTTTGAGAAGATGGTGGATGGCCCTTGGATAACATTGGGGGACTTTAACGGTGTTCTTGACCCCAATGACAATAAGTATGGTTCAGAAGTGACTGATTATGAGAAAACTGACTTCAACAACTGTTACTCAGATTCTAGACTTCAACTTTTAAGAACTTCTGGCAATGATTTCACATGGACAAATGGCTCTATATGGTCCAGAATTGATAGGGCTTTATGTAACTCAGCTTGGCTGGCAAAGTTCAGAAACTCTTATGTTATGGTTTCTGATTTTATTTCTATATCTGACCACGCAGCCTTGGTTGTGTACTTGGAGCCTAGGATGAACAGAGGGAACACTGCCTTTAGATTCAACAATTCTACAGCGGCTAGTAGGGAGTTCTTACCAGCAGTGGCATCTGTTTGGGCCAGTGAAATTCAGGGCTGTAAAATGTACCAGGTCTGCAAGAAGCTCAAGAGGCTTAAATCAGTTACGAAGAACATCTATAAAAATGAATTTAGTGACCTGTCTTGCCATATAGATACAGCTGAGGCTAAGTACTTCCAATACCTCCTTCGTGCCCAAGCTTCTCCTTTTGACCAGGCTCTTATCATTAAGACAGCTTCTTCTAGAGCCTCTATCATGGATCTGCGTCTTGCCGAGTCCCGTAAAATTGCCCAGCTGGCCAAGACCAAATTCCTGGTAGCAGCAGACAAAAGCACAAATTTTTTCTACACCTTTATTAACAAGGAGAGAAATTCAAGATTCATTCCCTCTCTTGTTCGTGATGATGGCAGCTGTACCAATTCGCAAGAAGAGATTGGAGCTGAGTTTGTTAATTACTTCAATTCCCTCCTTGGAAACACAAGTAATTTCCATTCTCCTTTGGAGGACGTGTGCTCTAATGGTCCTCGTGTTTTTGCTGACAGCTTCCCCGACCTCCTCAAGCAAGTGTCGTATGATGAGGTTTGGAGTATTGTTTCCCAAATGGACAACAATAAGTCGCCTGGTCCAGATGGGTACAACGCCCTCTTCTTCAAAAAGGCCTGGCCTATTATTGGTAGTGATGTAGTTGCAGCAGTCCAAGAGTTCTTCACTTCTGGTAGGATTTTAAAGCAAGTTAATCATGCGTTTATAGCCTTAATCCCCAAGGTTGAAAATGCTAACAAAGTCACTCAGTTTAGACCCATATCTTGTTGCAATATTCTGTATAAGATCATTTCTAAGGTCATAGCAAACAGATTGGTACCAGTTCTTTCATCCATCATTGATCCAGCTCAGGTTGCTTTCGTGAAAGCCAGATGCATGGTTGATAACATTTTCTTAGTGCAAGAGATTATCAGAAAATACTCTAGGAAGAGAATTTCTCCTAGATGTATGTTGAACATTGACTTACACAAAGCATATGACTCTATATCATGGGATTTTCTCAAGTGGATGCTTAATGTACTGGGCTTTCCCCCTCCTTTCTCGAGCTGGATCATGGAGTGTGTGACCTCAACTTCTTATAGTATATCTGTTAATGGGCGCATCTTTGGGCACTTTGAGGGCAAGAGGGGTTTGAGATAAAGAGATCCTTTATCCCCCTATCTTTTTGTCATTTGTATGGAATACCTCTCCAGAGAGCTGAATGGGCTTAAGAACAATCTGTTATTCAACTTCCACCCCTCTTGTGCAGCTCTCAATCTCACTCACTTGGCTTTTGCGGATGATTTGGTATGCTAGGGGAGATTACTCTTCGGTTGCCACTATCTTCAATACGCTGGGTAGATTCTGTGATATTTCTAGCCTTTCCATTAGTCAAGCAAAATCAGCCCTCTTTGCTTCAGGCATTGACAATGCGATTAAGGATGATCTTTTCCAGCTTACGTGTTTTCAGCAAGGGTCTTTTCCCATTAGGTATTTAGGAATTCCTCTTATGGCTTCAAGACTTAATATCTGCCACTATTCCCCTCTCCTCAATAGAATTGGTGGGCTTATTCAGAACTGGCATAGGAAGTTGTTGTCGTATGCTGGTAGGCTGGAGTTGATAAGGGGTGTTATAGGTGGCCTGGTGAATTTCTGGTTGGGTCTTTTCCCCTTACCAGTTGCTGTCTTGGATAGAATTGATGCGTACTGCAGGAATTTTTTATGGGGCAAAAGTGATGTTGGTAGAAAAAAGCCTCCTATAGCTTGGAAGGTTATTTGTGCTCCAAAGGATGAGGGGGGTCTTGGCCTGCATGTTTTGAAAGATTGGAATAGAGCTCTGCTGGCCAGAATTCTGTGGGATATTTCAGCTTGCAAGGAGACCATGTGGGTGAGATGGATCCACCATTATTATTTGAGAGGCTGCTCAGCCTGGCACTATTCTTGTTCCAAATCAGACTCCGCCCTAGTGAAGAGGATCTTCAACATTAGAGACACATTGGTATTGAAAGAAGGGGGTGCGGACCAGGCAGCAAAAGTGCTGGAATCATGGACATTGCAGGGGATTTATGAGGCTGGAAAGGCTTACGATTACTTTAGGGAAACCTCCCCTAAAAAATTCTGGGCCAAGGTGGTTTGGAATTCATCCATTCCACCTAAAGAAGCTTTCTGCCTTTGGCTTGCAGCCAGCAAAAAACTTCTTACTCTTGACCGTCTGCCTTTTTTGAATAATGGTCATTTATGCTATTTTTGTAACAATCAGGTGGAAACTAATGATCATATTTTCTTCAGGTGCAGGATCACTCTACAAGTGTGGGCTGATATTAGGGATTGGGCGAATTTTCCTAAAAGAAATATCTCTCTGCAAGGCACGTTAAACAGCTTGGTTCATCTTAGAGCTTCTTCGGGTTTAAGAGGAAAAATTAGATGTCTAGCTTTGGCTACTACTGTTTTTTGTATATGGAATTATAGAAATCGTATTTTATTTGATAATCATACCTTTAACTTGGCGGATTTGATTGGTAGAATTAAATTTCGCATTATTAGATTTGCTCATATTTCTCACTTGTATTAGCAAATTTGTTGTTTGTTAGCCGGATTTGTTTTTTCCGGTAACCGCTTATTTGCTTCTTTTGGCAAGTGTAGATAGCCAGGGTTTACCCTGAGCGCTTTGTTTTTATCCAGGGAATGCCCCGAGTATTTTGTAAGTATCTTTGGAATTAATATATTTACATTTTTTCCAAAAAAAAAAACAAAGGATAGGTCAGACATGGATAAAAAGTAGGGGTCACCCAATAGAGAAATTTGTGTCCGTTATCCACCCATGATTCATTGGATATCCATTTAAAAAATATTCACAAATATTCATGGATACTTTAATTTTTTTACTTTAATTTATATATATATATATATATATTTAAAAAGATGAATTTGAATATCAAGTAAAATTAGTAAATTAAAAATAAAAGGCAAAAAAAAACATTAATACAATAGAATTAAACATGAAAAAGGTATCTCTTTAAGCATAAATAAACATAAATTCAAAGTACAAATAAAATTACAATATCTCAAAACATAAGTTCAACAAATAAATTGAAAATACATTTTATATATACGTCAATTGAGGATGAAATAATATTAAAATTAGATTTAAAAAATAGAATTATTTCCTTTGATAAAAATATACTTTTATATCTTCACGGCTGACAAATATTCACGACCATATTATTATGATACTCATATCCTATCTATTAATGAGCGACTAAAAACGTACTCATATCCATAAATAATAAATATCCATTTAAAGTATTCACCTTTTACCCATAATAAATTTTATTCACATTTATGAATTTTTTTCCCATCCTGTTTCACAGCTACCATAACTTTGTTCATTAGTAAATCTACAACAATCTTTATGGTACCCTTAAAAAATTTCGTGGGTAATGTCGTAATGTTTTTATATTAATTATTTTAATCATTATAATGTTTACATTTTTTATTTTTATTTTTATTAAAATGTTAAATCTTTAATAAAAAAGAAATAAAGGTCAAAATTATCAATAAGAAACATAAAATTATAATTGCCTAAAAATATATCTTTGTTGAAACTAACCATATAATTTATACGAAAGAATGATATCAACATATACTTTTACGTCATTTTATATTTATTAATTATTAGTTAGTTCTTCAATTACTTTTTTCCAAATACGCTCTAAAAGGAGGAACAACAGGAAAAAATAAAGTCTTGATAAATTTAGTTGTTGCTTACCATCATTCATTACTAGAACATGGAATCGGACATCTTTCCTAAACTAACTATCTTTTTAATCGAACACGAAAATTCTTCATCTGAATCATTAATATAATATTACGATATATATATATATATATATATATATATATATATATATATATATATATGAGGTTTGCAGTATTTATTTTCCCCCACTCCTTAATTTCCAAATAAAGTAATGATTAATGCTAACAAAATAAAAAATCAAGATTAATTAATTTCGCTTTCAGATGTCCAATGTCTTGCCTTTTCAAATCCGTTGGCAAAGTTCTCAAAATCATCAATGGTTTGATCAATCTCTTCTTGTGAATTCATGACAAAGGGTCCAAATTGCACTAGAGGTTCCCCCAAGGGTTCTGCTCCAACCAAAATGAACCTAAGGAGCTTAGAAGATTTGTTCCATGCCTCTAGGCCATCCCCAGGACCAAGAAGAAGAATATGGTGAGAGCTTGAAGGCTGAGATTTCATGTTTCCAAATATACCCTCTCCTTCCAATATATAGACAAAGGCATTCCAAGAATTTGGTATAGGTTGTTGCAAGTGACCTCCAGGTTTGAGAGAGAAGTCCAAGAACATTGTTGGTGTCCTTGTGTAGATTGGAGACTTTATCCCTAGTGCTTCCCCAGCTATAACTCTAACCTTGATACCATCATCCTCAGCTTCTGCTATGTCCTTACTCAACACTTCTTGATACCTTGGTTCAATCCTAGATAATAGAAGTACGAAAAGGTTATACAAGATTAGCTTAAAAGTGTGTTTGAATTAACGTTAGAAAGTTTTTAAACATTAGGCCATCTCCAATGCAGTATCTTAGGAGAGTTTCTTAGCTGACCTGGCATCCTTTTTTACTTTTTCTCTCTCTTGGAGTGCTTAAATTTAAGTTGAGTTTCTTATATAAGAAACTGTATCTTAAAAGAGGACCCACCAAAATTCAGTAAGAAACCCATATAAGCTCCTAGCATTGGAGGTGCCCTTAGTTTGTGCATTCTGAGGCACCAAATGCAGAAATAACTCTTCTGTTGGATTGGAAAAAAACGCCAATTACGTGCAACAAAACTGGCTTCCAGACACGCACTTATATGTTAAGAAATTGATTTTAAAGGGCTAGGATTCTCTTATGTTAGCAAGCAACATGACGAAGTCTTGTTATGAAAGAGAAATATACATGAAAATTAATGAAGCCTACCCAAGTAATGTGGTAGGTCCTACTATAATTATTTCATATCCTTGTCATTTATAACATGGCCAAAACTAACATGAGAGAATCATAATCCTTTCTTAAATATGGCCAAAAATCAACTTAACATAGCAAGTAGCATTTCCAAAAGGCTAGTGAGAAAGTAGACTATATCTATATTGGGTCACTCGAAACCTGACAAACTTTGAAACTAGCAGTGGCAATATGTTGCATTTATTATTGAAGTTACCATCATCACAGGGAATATGGATGAGAGGCACATATGCTTGCCATTTCAAACCGTTATGCACACTTGCATCATGTAGCTACTCAAAAGCACTTCTAGGAAATGGTCCATGATGGCATGGGAGTCATGAGATAAAGTGGCATGTGAAACTAAGCAAGGTATATATTAATTCCAAAAGTTAAAAATATATTTGACTTTTTTTTTTCTTTGTAAAGAGAGGAATCACTTTTTGTCTCATTGATGGTAAGCATCATCCGAATTAAACGATCACTCAAAATGACATAATGATGATGACCTATGACGCAAAAAATATGTCATCTAACCCTGAGGCCAAGGCAAAGGTTGTTGTTTGAGAAATTGAGTAAACAGAAAAACTTAAAGTCTTCTCCTTGATGGTTACCTCTAATACCCTTATTGGGGGATCATTATTATTCAAATCTTATTAAAGCTGTGCTAGGTAAGATTTAATGAAACATAAAAATGTCCTAGTAAAAAACCAATACAACAATACTAAAGCTTTTTATCACACTAAATGAGATAGACTGTACTAATCACACGACACCATTGGACTCGTTTAAAGACCAAGGTTTCAGAAATTGCCAGATCATCAAAATCCAATGAGAAAATAAAAAGGAACATAATTACTTACATTTTATATTTGGAAGCCAAGTTGATCCACAATTGTAGACCCTTTTGGGTTCCTTGACCCGCAGGCATTTCTGAGTGAACAATCCCTCTCCCTGCAGTCATCCATTGCAAGTCACCAGCTTCTATTGTCCCCTTATGTCCTTCAAAATCTTCATGCATTATAGCTCCCTGAATTAGACAAAAGATTGTACACTATTACTAATAAATAAATGCCCAGGCACAAGGGAAGGGACTTACATAGCACCTTCACAACTTTAGATACAAGTTGGTAGTAGCTTAGTTGGTATTCTAGAAGCAGATACAAGACATTAACATGTGGGGTCATTCATGTCTTTTTGCTTATGTAACCAGCTTTTAGGGGTAATTCTTTCGTGGTTGTGTTTAAATATCACTTATTAATATGGCTTGATTTGGCAACCAGGCATTAACTTTTAACTTATTTGTTGCCATACCATCCGCACAAAATTTGCAACCATGTATGACCTGATAATATATGGTTATACTTCAAATCAGAAAACCAAATACTATTATTTGGTTTTTTATTGTCTCTAGAAAGTTGTGTTTTTTAAATTTTTTTCCGTCATCTAAGTATATTTGAAAGTGTTATCTCCTGATTTTTGCTTTCTAAAAGTTTGTTCCTTAAGCACTTAATAGAATACTTGAAGAAAATAGGAGTAAGTATCTCTCAACTGTTTCTCTCTTTTGGTTTTTAAAAACAATTTTCAAAAACGTCATAGAAATTAGTTGATGAATTCTGTGTTTTTTTATTATTATCAACAAATGTTAATTTTGTTCAGTATTATCACATGGCGGTTATGGTAGCGCCCTTCTCGCTTGACCATTCAACCCTCAACGCACCTTAGACTATGAAATTGTTTTACAAAACACGTTTGAACATAAGAAAATGAGAAGGGCATTAAACATGGCCTTAGTTTCAATTTATGTATCATTTTGTAATCCTCACCTTTATGATGGCCATTAGTCCATTAAAATAATATGTTTCCAACTTTGAAAAGGATTTCAACAAAAGTAAATAACAACCAGTAGAAAGATTTGTCCAATGATGGCAAACAGTTATACAGGCAGCATGAGATGTTTGCCATTGGGAAAATTGAGCATGAGAAGAAGCTTGTGAATTGAAACATTCAATTTTGCTGTACCTGCAACATGTATGTGACCGTCTCAAAGCCTGTTACAGAAGAGCATAAAAAAGAAGGAACAATTAGTCAATATATCTCAGCAAAGAAAATTTCTCAAGAACAAACTAAAATGAGAAAGAAAAGGCCAATTTTGAAACCTCTATGGGGATGATCAGGAAAACCAGCAGGAGCAGTAACTGCAATGTCACAAAATTTCACATTCTTAGAAAACATACAAACAAACAAACAGATGCACTTTCCCCTGCAATAAAACAGAGCAAAAAACAGAGCTTCTCACCTGAGAATTCATCCAACACAATGAAGGGATCAAAGTACTTGAGCTCAAACCTGATCAAACCCACTTAACAAATCAACTAAAAGATCCCCACTTTACAATGAGTGCAAACTTTTAAAGCAAATAAAAAAAAAGGGTCTTGAAATTTTAATTTTAATTTTTTTTTCATTCTCTCTTACTACCAGGGCCGTGTCTATATATTTTTTAACCTTAGGCAAATTTTGTACTGTTAGTCTTATCAATTTTTATTTTATTCTTTCACTTTTTTTTTTCTAAAAATTGTTAATTAAAATTTAATATTCAAGCAATATTTTTATATTTCATTCAATAGTAATTTATTTTACTATATCTTATAATATAAACGATCTCAAATTAAATCTAAAAAAAAGTTGAATATTGTTTCGACAATGACAACAATTACAACAATTATTAATTATATTTTATAAACATTAGATGCATAAAAAAAGGATTAATTTTTTAATATACTTCAATATTTTTAATAAGACATTAATTTTTCTGTCAGTATTTCTTTTAATATCTTCAATTTAGGAAGAAAGGTTAAGACCAATAATATCAAATTAATGCTCATTAAAACAAATTTAATTTAAGATAATTTTTTTTCAATTTACTTTCTTTTACAATTCTCAATTATTTTGATTCAAATAAAAAGTATAAACTAATTTTATATTTTACAATAAGAAAAATATGTAATCTTACCACTCTCATTTTCATCAAAATATACATCATATTCTTTTTAATAAAATTTAATCACTATATTAATTTTAATATGATTTTTTAATTTAAAGTAAATGAAAACTAATTTTTCTATAATTTTCAAATGAATTATAAACTTCTCAAATGATTTATATCTATGAGTATACATATATTAAAATTTTATAATTTTACTAAAAAAATAATAATAAATAATACAATAAAATATATTACCTAATAATTTAAATTAATTTTATAAATACATACGAAACTAAGATAGCTTGGTGGGAGGCCTAAGGCAATGGTGTAATTGGCCTTCCCATTGCAACGGCACTGCTTACTACTTACCTTCCTATGCTTCTTCTAACAATAGCCCCAACACCCTCAATCTGAGGTTGTGACAAGAATTTCCTGGCAACAAGACGAGGCTCATTCAGAGAACTGAAACCTTTTATATGTGGCATTTTGTGAAACTGTGCAAAACAAAAATCTTTGATTGCTGAAAAGTGTGAGGAATAAGAGAAAATGGTTGAAGGTATATATAGGAAGGTCAAGGTGGCGTGAAGAGAGAGAGATTTACCCTTTGGAAAGGTCAAATGAATGAGAATGGAAGCGAAGTGAAGGAAGGATGTAGGAACTTTTGGTTTTTTTTGTTCTGAGAGTTTCTATGAACGTCAGCATAACGCAGTGATGATGTGCAGTTCAGGGGATCCATCTCAGCCATTACATGACTGCCACGTGGAGCACTGAAAAGGTAAAAATATCTTCAATGGTGCTGTTTATTTAGCACCAAACAAGCAATGTAAATGTGGAAATAAATCTTTCTTTTTCAGATAAATATTGAACTTTAATAGGAGTGTATTGTTATTAACCAAGAAGAAGAACTACTTAGATATATCATGAATGACGGTAAAAAAAAGATATATCACGCAGTTATAAAATTTTAATTTAATGATAAATTAAATAATAAAATAGAATATATGAAATGAGAAAATAAGATTAGTACACATGTAATTTATATATATCATGTCTCATATGAAAATATGAAAAATGATCATTTTATGTGTGAGAATGAAAATGATCAATTCTAATTGTTAAATTAAAATAGAAGATAAAGATTAAACATTTTAAATTCAAATTTAAAATTTTATTTAATCATAAAATCTTTACAAAATTTACTAAATAGAAAATCAAATATCATAAATATTTAATTTATGTCATCCTAAACTATTTCAAATTTATCACTAATAATATCACAACCGTCATAATTATTTCTGTCACAACTGTCATGATTGTCATTATAATCATAACCATCATCGTCAATTACTACCATGAATGGTGGTTGCAGTGACAAATTTGATATAAGTTAATTTTTATAATAAATATAAATTAAATCTTTAAGATATTTAATTTTATGTTAGATAAAATTTTTAGAGATTTTTTATTAAATAAAATTTTAATTTAAAATATTTTAATCATTCTCATTCTCATATAAAATGATAATTCTCATATATTACGTTTATTTTTTTATATAAAATCACATAATTCTTTTGACCTACACAAGCTGAGTATGTTTTATTTAAAGTTGGAAAATTATATTAGCAAATTCTAATACAAATTTGTGTGTTCCAATGCATAAAATGAGAAGAAGGAAAAAAAATTGTTATTTTGAAAGTAAAAGTACTTTTTAGCTCTCATAACTTTAATTCAAACATGCACAACAGTGATGGATGGATTACTTCTATCAATTGCAATGAAGCTCTTAACTTCACGGCATAGGCCAAGGCTTGTTAGGCTTATAAGGATTTGGTTAAGTTTGGTTGAAGAAATGAGGTAGTGTGTAAAAAGAAATAAGACAATTATTATTTGTCAAGACAACTCTTGTGGTTGAGTTATATAATTAGTTAATGTGATATTAATCAATACTTCTGGAATATTCAATCAAGCAGAGATACGTAACCATATAAAATTTGTTTTATCATTCATAAAAATCATTTATTTGTAACTTAAACCTAAATTCAATTTAATTTTTTAATTGAACTTTTATACATAAAAAAAAAACCTTAACTAATGTCACAACTTTATTAAGAAAAGATGAATGTGAAGAAAAAATAATTTACATATAACTAACATGCGACGTTGATTTGACTTACATGTAAAATATGATAAGTGGATGTCTTTTATTTTTTTGGCTTAATTTTGATGAATACAAAAGCATTCTTATAATATAATATAAATTATGTGAAAATTAAGTGTGTACAATAGATGTCCCTTACAGTGAAAATTCCTATATAATCTTAGAAAATACATAATAACTATCTTAATCACGAATTGCCGTCTTCACCAATTCTTGAGATCACCATACAGATACCACGAATCCGAGTCACATCATTCATCAAGAGAATTTGAAGATTGTTTCTATGAATTATATGGCAGTCACCTTCAATTCAGTGATATTTCCATAGTAAGAGAATTTACAACGAAACGAAGAAAGTGCTCTCTAGTTTCCTCATTGCGCTTGTTCAGTCCCCTTAATTTAATTTTTTCAATGAACTGGACTCACTTTGATAATGAATTGAAATGAGAATTAGACGTGACGGTAAGCTGACGTGATTCTTTTTGTTCAATGAACTGGATATATATAATATTTTTTTTTCATTTTCATTATCGATTGAAATTTTTTAGGTGTTAAGCATTTCTAACTGAGAGTAAAACATTAACTTCTAACTATGAAGATTTATTTTAAGAAATTGATATCTCCTGACTTATGTTTTTTTTCGTACACACGAAATTCAAAATCAAATCCGAATTCAATTACTTACAGTCTTACACCACTTATATTTTTAAAAAACTGTCTTAAAACAAGTGTATGGTAAAATTTAGAACAAAACTTTAATCCAACCCAAAAAATAAAATACAAGTCACTGAAATATTTCAAAAGACCCATAACTAGGAGATCAATGACCACATAGTAAAAGTTAAAAATTAAGTGCATATTAATATAAAACATATTTTAATTTTTAAAAAATAATTATAACATACTAATAATATAAAAATCTTTTTAGCGTAGCTACAATATTGTGCACTTTCGGCACGCAAATACCTACACAAATGTAAGGATTTGATAAATGTGCTATTCAAAGTGGAAAGAATTTCTATCCATAAACACGTTGTTTTGCGTGGTCAAGGAGTTTGGCATGGAAGTCAATACATTAATGTGCTAGCGAGCTGTTATTTACCAACAATACCAAGCATTCTTTTGTTGTATTTTTTTTCGAATTTTAGACTAAATAATAGTATTACATAGACTTTACTTCAATCTCTCAAAAAATTGTTTTAATGAAAGAAATTCATTTATTTCAATAATATCTAAATTAATTTATGATTAACGGGTGAGAAATATCCTTAATCCTTTTAAAAAAAAATTTAGCACATTTATCTTGATGCTAAGGCAACAAATTAAAGCAACTTCGTGGAGAGAAGATGGACTCCTTCAAATACAGCATTGAAATTAATGACATCACTGGAACAAAAGCATGACGAAGGGGGAAAGAAGCTCAATTTCTTTTGAGTTAGTTAACAATATCACGGAGAAAATCCAGTCAAGGGATATCCTTTTTTTTTTTCTTGTATTAGTATGACATTTTAGTTAAAAATAAGTAACAAAAACTGAGATAAAATTATTAATCTTAAAATTCAAAATTGCTCTCCATTACAACCTAAAATTATTTTTGAAATGAAATTGCGTAGATTTTTTATTTTAATTATTTCTATCACATATGTTGGTGGAAATAGTTCTTTAAAGGATAGAAAAAAAATATGTATATCTAAAAATTGTGAATAATTGCTTTTTGGTTCACTAATCAACACTGAATGTCTCTTATTACTATAGATTTTCTTGCAAATTTTGGTCTACGACAATTCTTTTATAGATAACAATTTTGTTAGAGATTTTAAAATCTGCAAGAATTTTTTGTGAAAAATTGGCAGGAAAATTTCTTGAAAAAAAAATTACAGGTACATTTCCTGCAAATTTCAATTTCGCAGGTAAGTTTTCTGCAAATTTTAAGTTTGCAAAAAGTACCACATGTTGAAATCTGTAAGAAATTCCTCATGTCAATTTACTGCAAATTAAAAATAAAACATACATATGCAAACTATATAGTTGGATTTCTTACTTCCCAAGAGCTGTTTTCCACTCCATATGCTACTGCTACAACAGGAAGAGATTGGAGAAGGGGGGAATATACCTAGCTACAACAGCTTATGGAAATAATTTACTACTGCAAGTAAGCAATAAGAATTATTCAAGCAATCTGAAGCCTAAAGCTTCATTCTGCTTAACCCAGAAAGTAGGGGAACTAGCATAACCAACCCTTTCTATCAAGTTTTATTTTTATTTTTCCTTTTTAATGGGAATTGGGAAGCCTGCACCACTCAAAGTAGAAGAGAACCTATAAGCACAGTAGTCAGAGTGGACAAAAGGAGGCCGATGGTGACCTTAGCCTGTGCATTTTGCGGTGGTTGTGCTCCTGGTTCAGTCCCAGCAATAGGGCTAGATGGGGCTATTTTAGAAAGGGGAGGCAATGGTGGTTCTGTCACTTCAGCTTCAGTCAGGGGAGGGACAGGAGCCAATGCCGGTGGCAAGGAAAAATTGTCTACTTTTGACAAAAGGCTAGCTATTTGAACTGGTTTCATGTAAGGAGGTTTTCTGTCACCCAAATTTAAGCATCTGTTCCCTGCAGTAGGATGAGGAACAATCATACCAGTAATCAGATGTGAGTAAGACTCCATTGTAGTTCTGGATTTGACATGAAGGGAAAACCAATTTTACTATGAAAACAAAATGAGTGAGACACAGTAAAAAATATGATGGAAAGAAATCAAAAGGAGAAAGTAATTGACTGTTTGTTATATGGTTATATCAACAGGAACTGTGAGGGAAAACTTACTACAATAATATAAAGTATGGAAGAGAACTGGAAGTAGCTTAAACTGTAAAGTGATTATACAGAATATATCAAAACCAAATAGTGCCAAAATTGCATCTTTAATTCCAAGAACAAGAAATAAAGGTATGGCATGCACTTACTTCTGTACCTATTAGCTGTTTTTGGGAAGTCTGTGATGACACCATCAATTCTGGCATCCTTAACAAATGTGTTGATCTCCACAGTTGCATCTGACATGAAATCCCATGCCTGAGATACAAACTCATTGCTGAATGTTTCTACATAAACAGAGAGATTAGAAGATTTGAACTTTGGCACAATCTTTGTAGAGCCAGTCACAAAGTGTTCACGATCAGGATATACAGAGGCCTTCTTGACAACCACAGAATGAGCAAATCTTTTTATATCCAAAATAGCTGAATCAACAGCATCACCAACTATCTCATCAATCTTGTAGACAAGCTCATACTTGGTTTTCTCCTTGAATTTCAGTAGTACAGAACTATTAGTGGATTGAATCATAACTTTTGGAGCCCCTGGTTTGTCATAACCTGCTTTGCTCAAAGTATCAATCACTGCTTCAGTCACACTTAAATTTTGTTTCCTTGCAAGATAGGCTGCATTCTGGCAATGGTAGAATAGAACATAATTTCAATAAAAATGAGATTTTTTTTTTATACAAGTTCATATCTTATCCGATGACATGTTAAGGATGCTAATTACATCTAGTAATGCTGCCAACAATTGCTTGACTCCCTTCTCAATGTTACACTAGTGTTTACAAGGATGATATTAATGCCCCCGATGAATAGTGACGAGTCATTTTGTACGTTTTACCATATGGCTTAGAGTTTACAGAGCATATCCAGCTTTTACCAAAGATATTACATGTTCACATAATCTACAGCTAAAGGAAAGAATTGAAAACTGAAATAACAGGCATAAGCAGAACATACCTCAATGATGATCACAACACCTAATAGGGAAGTCTGAGCTTTTGTCAAGTTCAAGAAATCTGACAATGTTAAAAATTGCCCCTTCTTGTTAGATTTTGGGTCCCTATACAAAGAGTCTACAGAATACGGGTTCAACATTGAGGCTGCAGGGAAAAGGAAGAACAGAAAAACACAGACATCAAATATTTGATTACAATTTTTTTTCATATTTTCATAAAATGTAAAATATATACACAGCAGGCAGTGAAGCACAAAAAATAAAATACAAGTGAGGGCAAAATGAATAAAAAAAAATTTGTAGATTAATCTTCCAAGCAGCTATAACTAACTTGGGATTTGTCAGAGCAGGTTCTGGGCACCTCTTTCAGTTCCATATCCAGCCGTAAAGCATATCAGTTACACAAATAAAAACGCCAAAATAATTATGATAATATACCTGTCATCTAAATTTATTATCCTGTAAAGAGAAGCAATAAGGACATTTTTGTCTCAACCATTCCTGACATATGATTTGTTTGTGTTGTGTATATGGTTTTCATTCTACATGAATTTCCACTTATTTGAGGTATATATCTTTTAATGTTTGAATGGTCTTGTCTTTTATATAAATGACCTGAATGAAGAGTATTGGACCATTTGACTTACGGGCCAAGCTTTTTATATCATCCCAAGCCAAGTCAAATGTAAATATTCCATTGCCAGATTTGATCTCTGGGATAATTTTGCCAAGTTTGCTGAACCTTGATTGAGCAACATTTGTGCTCTCTACAAGATCAATAGAGCTTAAGCAAAATGGTATTCCATCCTTTGCCATTTGAACAGGACAGTCAAGAAAATCCACACCATCTGAAATAGCCTTTTCATATGCCAAATCGGTACAAGGAGGATAATCTCCACTCGCTCCATATTTTGAAATGACCAAGGTGTTAACTGAAACATGAACATAATGAATGTATCTGGTTAACAATGATGCAATCTACACTAGCACAGAAGTGTAATACAAATATACAATGAATCAACCAGGGATAGACTAAAGAACAAGATGAGAGTACATATTCATACAAGCATAACAAAGCATTGATTTTAATGTACCTTTCTTAGGAGAATTGAGGCCTATGTGAGCAAAGCAGTCTGCATAATAAGAAGAGAATTCAATATTTATTGAAAGGGGGGAAATTGTTTACTCTAGCATACACATATTTTTTCTGAAGTTGGGATTGTTAAGTTATGTAGAATCCAATCCACAAAGAACCAGCATACATATTTTTAGAAGATGCAGATTCATAGGAAACCGATACTCTATTTGGAAAGATAATCACATGCAATACTTTGAGAAAATATCTATATGTGTTAATGCAGTAAGGAAAATGAACATGTTTTTTACAATGGTCGCCTATAGTATATAGTTGGAATCTTCCAAAAGAAGTCCACTCTAGTCTAAACTGGACTTTGCTTAAAAGGTGAAAACATAAAGGAGTTGGTAGTGGTCGACTTAAGAGATCTCCTTACACTATTTGATCAAGGAGAAGGCGGGGGGCCTCTCTTTCACCCCCAAAAGAAGAATGATTGAATCATAAAAAAATTGGAGTGTGAAGTGCCCTTTCTTCCATGCCAGAAGTGAAAGCCCAGCCAAGTTCTTTCAGTCAAAAGTTTGATGCACTGGCTAGCCATTTTAGTAAGATTATGTGCATGCACTAGCACCAGCATTAAGACATGAAATTCTATATGCAATGGTAATTATAAATTTCACCAGTGTCATTTCTTTGATCAAGAATTCCATATTGTATAACTCTCTCGGTGGAACCCTCATGGATATGCTATATACCCTTACCTTGATTTAAATAAGAAAAAAAGATAAACTAGCTTACATATAAATAAATATTTGAGTACAATAATCACAGAATTCCAGCATTATACAAAATCAGGCATGGTGATTCAAACCATATATCCTTGCTTTAAACATGCATGGTGTTCATCAAAATACTATGCACACAAGGCCAGCAGTAAACAGGATCATAGCTTCATCAACTCCATTAAATGAACAAATACAATCTTAGTAGAAAAAAAATGACAATAGTAAACAAGATTTTATCAGTTCAAATGCATTATATTTATGGAAGGCCATTTTAATAAAAAGGAGAAAGACAACTTACCTATAGCTTCAGATGGTGTTAGGGGGGGGAAGTCAGACAACACACCATCAACCGAGAAGTTTCCATTGTCAATGAAATTGAGATACTCAGCAACAGGGTCATAACTGTAATTATAGCTTATTGGAATATCGTTCAGAATATCTGAAGCAAAGACTTCCAGCCCCACTTTGTGCGCATCGGAGACCAAAGATGTATGTGGTAGTAGATAAAGACTTGATGGATCAATAGGCCATATGTATCCTTTGGGAACAAGTATTCCTGAAGCAAATGTCTTGATAGATGTTAGATTTTTTAACAGTGAACCATAAGTCTGGTTGGTTGATGGATCTACTTCATCTTTTTCCTGAAACCTGAAGACCAGTTTTGTTATTCTTGGGTTGATGTGTGCTTTTATACTTCTCAGGAAACCAGCTTCAGGTGATGAGATATAACTGACATTTACTGTTCTAGAAACAGAAAGTATGAAGTTTTTCATACTCAAATTGTGTTGTGCGTAGAATGCATCATACTGCAAAATATCAAGTAACAAAAACAGTCTTAGCTCAGCAAAAACTAGAATACTGAGAGATGAAAATGCATTATACCTGAATATTCAACCATGATCCTGATGGGGCTGCTATTGTGATCATTTCATTCACAGTAAGAATTTCAAAATCGTTATCAAACTTTGGAGATCGAGCGAAATCTCCCTGAACCACTGTCCAGTAACCAAAAACAGACAGCAATTAATATACCATACTTAAACTATAATAAGGAAATGTGGGTATTATATATAACTCAAGGTCTCCAAAATTGCCAATTTCTATTGCCTGACGGTATAAATCACTCCCAAAACAACCTATGGTACTCATTAGTCTTAAATGTATAAATTGCAAAGAGACTAAATTATCAAAATAGTAACTATCAACATAATAGTAATTGAAGATGGTGATCATATGCATGAGATAACTGAATTAAAAGGGATAATCCGAAATGAACTAAGGTTATCTTGATATCAAATAAAAGAAATAAGGACTAACTTAATCTAGCAGGAATATAACTTCTCCATCATAAATTACGTATTTCCTTGGGATTAACCTTTGATGCATTCAGCAAAGAATCTGATGATACATAGACTAAAAGACAGCAGAACTAACAAAATGATCTATAATTTTAACGTAAGGTTGATTATATATTATATTTCCTTAAATTAGCAGGAATTATCTGTTTTAAAACTTGAGAGGCATATTTTCCAGTTTCTTTCACTTTTATATTTGGCAGTACAGTATCTCAGTAATTTGATAGCATGATTACTGAGTACAATATTTAGGACTTCCCATTTAGCTTATATGGAGTTTCGTTTCGAAGTTATTTGCATGTTATTAAACCCAAGGCGTCATGTTTCCTCTCATTTGTGTCTCAAGACTGGATATTCCTAGTGTAACGGAGTATCTAAGAGTGGAAAGTAGAAATAGAATAGAGTAGTTTCTGAATCGGTGCAGCACTATCTTCAAGGTTCAGAAACTCAAGAATCCTAGATGTAAACCTCAGGGTTTTTGTACTCAATTTTTCTTCTTCTCCACTTCCATCCATCAACCCTCTTATAAGTTATGAAGTTAGTGTAAATGTATTAGTAAGAGTATGAGTGTACCACAAAGCTGTTAGTGACAACTGTCAACAGTTTTTGTTAGTTAGACAATTATGTTGTTTCTGTTACCTATAACAGGAGTACAAGTATGAGGTGAAGTCCCACATCAAGTAGTATGGAAAGGTTAAGCACCATATAAGTGAGGATAAGATCCATAATGAATTAGTGTGTGTATGTAACAATAAAATCACATCTTTAACATAAGTTGAACTTACAAAAGACATTGGATTGCAGCTCCGTTAAGGTGTAGTCCACAGCAAAATAGGCATTGGTTTGTACACCATTAACTGAGTAAGTCTTACTTCTATTTTCAAAAATGCTAGCAATGTCAGTGGCATTTTCAAGCTTGATGTTTGAGATGCAGATCCCCTCCCTATCTTTCGTTAATTGCACATCGCACCACACAATGAGATTTTTTAAACTAATTTGTGCTACCGATCCGTAGGCATATTCACTGGAATCAGGAAATATCCCTGACAACCCACCACGTGCTATGACCAATGGTGGACTTCCTGCAACAAGGAACTTATCGAAGTGAATTTCAAGACACAAAGTACAGAGCATAAGTTTTTCCTAAACAAAAGAAATAAAAAAAAGAGTGCATAAATCATTCAAGTACATGTCAAATACTATTGACAATGGCTTCTTATCTTAATTTATACAAGGAAGAAAACTCTAAGACATAATGATATCTAGAGTTGTATTCATTGTTTAAGGCCTCTCCATTATTACCAAACAAAGATTTGAATTTCTCGAATTCACAAACAGTCCATTTCACAAAAAAGTGTGCTCTTGAAACTAATTTTCCATTGTAACATACGATGAACTTGCTATATATGTCTAGAATTTCCAATAGCTATATGCTTTCAAAGTTTCCATTTATCTCATGCAAGGTTTAAAAAAACAGTCCGCGACCGCGATCTCGGCTGCAACATGAATGTTTTTGAGGTGTCTGCAACCGGAATTGTGGCCGCATTTGTCTGCAATTTCTCGCAATATAGGATCCATCGTCGACGGAGTTTACCAATATGATTGCAACCTCAATTTAAAACCTTGATTGCATGCAGAAACAGAGTAACCAATTTCTGATAACAACTCACCCACACCAACTTCAACAAGTTGATTCCCTGCTCCAACTCCAAAATTCTCACTTCCCCACTCACTCTAATTCTAAAAACATAAAATACAAATACATAATTTTCCAAGCACCAGAACACAGTACACTACATACAGCATCCCAAATCTCAATCTTCAGCCTCATATACTTCAATAAAAGTTCACATGCAAGAAAAACAACGTGGAATTAATAACAGCGTGGAATTAATTAACAGAAACTCAACGAAGAAAAACAAAGGAACACTAAAGCAAGATAAGCCAAGTTTCGAAAAAATTCTCTGTTTTTCTTTTCTTTTTCTTTTTTTGGGGTGTATTTTCTAAGCAAAACGTGAAGAAGCGAAAAAACACAGAAGGAATAGAAAGAAGAGTGAAAGGAAACAAGAAGAACCAGTGAGAGTGTTCCAAGTGGTTCTGTTAGTGCCTTGTGCAGAGACCAGAGCGAGCAGCGAGTGAAGAAGAAGAAGAAGAAGAAACAGAGAGAACGCATTGGGAAAAGCGCGTGGCTTCAGCATTCCGGCGAAGTTTCAGTTTCCGGAAAAAAGCAGTGTGTGTTGGCCAGCTTAGTATGAGTAACAAGCTTGTTTTATAGAGAAAACTGAGAAGTACTTCATTTATTAAGATGGACCCACTTATTACTTTGGAAATTGGATTTTTAAGTTGAGAAAATAAGAATACACCTTTTAACAAATACAGCAATACTTTATAAAAAACTTTATTATAATTTATTGAAAGTTACCAAATCCAGAAATATGAAAGGAGAACACAGAAATTTATAAATTTTAATGAATATCATCCGATAATAATAGAAAGTGTGTTAAAAAAATAGTTAAAATGTTATAAGAAAATAGTTTATTTTAACAAAATAGTTAGAGTATATTGTTAATCTTTCTTATTTGAGAAAAAGGAGATGCATTGATATTGTAAATTTTTTTATTATATTCTTATTCAATATTAATTTATTGTATATGATAAATTTATTAATAAATTTTGATAATAATTGTCCAAAAATCACATTAAAGCTGAATTTTAATTAATTAATAATATAATTTTTTTATATTGATCTCTTTTAAACTCGTTCAATTTTATGTAACGAAAAAATCTTTTCACTTTAATTTTTTTTATAAATTTCATGTTTTTATTAATTTTTTGCTTAAATATATTTTTAGTTTATATAATATAATACTAGTTTTTTTTAAATGGTTGTTATAAATTTTTATTTTTGGTTTTAGTTTTTATTATTTTGTTTTAGTCCTTATAATATTTTTTAATATATAGATCATTTTTTTATTTCTTACCAAATATTTAATCAAAAGGACTAATTCAAAATATATAAAAAATTATGTACTTACCAAATGTTCCTCATTTTGCATTACTAACTTTTAATATCAATATTTTAGAATGATATTGTGTTTGGTTGATGTGAAATTGGGCAGATAGTTGCAGAACAATTTATTTTCGGTGGTTTTGTACACTCAAATTGGAGAGAGAAAATAAGTTCAGATGCAATGGGTCTCACAATACCAATAAAATAAATATATAATTACACAACATGCACAATTATAGTCGTGGCCTCCGGATAATTGCTTATGGTAATTTTTTGTACATCACCTTATGAAGGATCTTTTGATAATTTTCTAAAAAAGCCAAATATTTTACAATATTATTTTCAATCTATTTTTTCATTTATTTATTTTAAATCCAATAATCTAATTTTAATGTTATTTATACTCTATTTATTTTCTCCCTAATAATTTCTCTTTTATATTCATCTACTTTATGTCTTTGTTTCCTGACACCCAAACAATGAATAAATGTAATAGTTAGATTTAACTTTTTTTAAAGAATATTATAACCTATTTAAAAATTAATTCAGCAACCAAAAAGTCATTTATATATTTTATATTGTATAAGGGTATTTTAAATTAGATATATCAATAATTTACCCTCATTAATATTTGCGTACTAACCATAAAAATCAATAATTTTGAAAAAAAATACAATATCTAAAGTTGAGTATATATACATACATTGCTTTAAAAAAACAAAGTTTTATATTTTAATTTTTTTTAAGAAATAAGGAAGTACTATATGTAAGGTCTTGGGTGTCCACGTGATACTTTAATGTTTTAATGTTATAATTACGTAGTAGTAATAATAACTATGGTAATGATCATGTGACTAATCTGAATTTGTGTGACCGGGGTGTCATACAAGGGGGTGCAATATTGGAACTCGGATAAGGGAGATGTGTAAATAGAACCTTTTGAAGCCGGGATCATGCTGAGTGTGTTAATATTTACAAGGAAACCGGGTTACCGTGACCAGATTCACCCTTGGGAGGGTGATGGTACCTTAGGACAGATAAGGTCGGACATGCCCGGAGAAGGCGGAACCTTGGACTTGTGAAGTACCAAGGCAAGAATCCGAACGAGGTCGGGTAGTGATGGTCAGGGGGGGGACCCCGGACAAGGTTGTCTGGGCTACACTTACCTATGGGAAGTCATATGCGCTTGACTCGTCAACCCAGTAGTTGGTGATTTCACAAACTTAACCTATGCACGTAATCCACACTGACTGTCAGGTCACTGGAGTAACACGTGTTGACTTAGTGACGTATGCGACGTGCGTTAACTCCTAGAGTATTTAATAGCATGCATGTGAGTTATTTCGTGCACGACTCATTTTCTTCCTATGTCCCTTCACCAAAAAGGCCTTATCCGTTTTCGCCATGGACGAACAAAGAAAGCTTCTAGGTTAGGGAAGAGAAGGTGACTTTAGGACATTAGAGCTTCAGAAGCGGTTCTCTAGCCTCGTTAACAACCTTAGAGGTAAAGAGCGCCGGTCTAACCTTAGGATATAACTGGTATCGATTTTGGGTTAGTTGTGATGAACCCTTTTGGGGTTCTGCATGTCGCCTGTGGTGACTTATGTTGGTGACCTGGAAATGTATCGAGTTCCTCTACATGCAATAGGTGAAAATCATTATTGATTTATTGCATGCATACATGTAGGGTGCGACGCTGAAGATCGTGGTGTTCGAAATCACGAGGTTGGACGAACCAGTGAGGAACGTCGGACAGGTAAGCTCCCTATTCTTGAGAGTCCTTCTCTGGACCGCGTTCCACCATACTTCGAAGGAGTGATGGTTTTGTATGTCATGATGCATGTATTAAAATTGGGTGTTACTGCTTTCTGATTGAGAACATGTATATGATTTGCACTATGATGCTTTGTTGTGATTTGAGATTTTCTGGCCAGTAGAATGGACAAATATGGACTTAGAGCCATAGACGTCTGCGCGGAGCCCTGAGGGAATGTGCCCATTAAGTTGGATGATCTTCCTCAAGGGGTATCTGCACGAAGTCCTGGGGGAATGTGCCCATTAAATTGGATGATCTTCCTCAAGCAAGGATATACAAGGGAATGTGCCCATTAAGTTGGATGATCTCTCTTGTTATATTCGTGTGATTATATACATGTGATGTGTTCCTTTGTAAGTCGGGATGACTAGCTTGTGTAATGTCGTTTTGATGCTTTGTGTCGTGGAAGTGAACCCGGGAAAGAAGAAGCCCTCCAGAACACAGAGTTTACTAAGATTATCGTCTCACCCCGGTTGGGGATTATATTGTTATTGCAGGTGATGAACACATAGAGGATGGCGGATCCCGGGGCAAGAGGCCCGAGTAGCGAGACAGTCCGAGGGATTCCGGACGAGAGACCGAGCCGGGACGGGTTCTTCGTGAACCTTAGTCGTTTTGGGGAGCATGTGACTCTGTACTTTTGGTTATGTAATTACGTAGGCTTGTAAATCGACCCTGAAGGGTATCATACCCAAGGTCTTTTATGCTTGTAAACTCGTGAACAATTACCATACATAATACAATTCTTTTATCTTATTGTGGACGTACGATGACGTCATTTTATTAGTTGCTTCGTTAATTATTTTGTTATATTAATTACTGTGCTTAACGATCATAATGAAATGTTAATAGCCTGGATGCATACGGGCTGTTATACTATATGTTAGCAAATTCTTAAAAATTGGCTGATATATTATTTTTAACAAAAAAGTGTATTTTTTTAAAAAAGATAAAACTATAACTTACAGCAATATTTATTTTCTACAAAAATATTATATATAAAAAATATCACTAAAGAGTTTGTACTGTGTGCATGTGTGTATGTTTGTATTGTGTTTTTAGAATAAGTATTATTTTATAAAAATGTATTACTAATAAGTATTGAATTATAGAAATTAAGAAGTATTAAATACTTATTTTAATGATAAGTATCGATATTATTATTAATGATTGTAATTAAAAAGTATTAAATTATGATTTTTATTGGAATAATTTGCATAGTATAAACTTATATTTTACCAATAAATTGTGTAAAATTTAATGATATAAAATAGTTTTAACTTATATCATGTTAAAGTGTGAAATTTATATAGAGGCATAAATATGTTTATAAACTCTAAAATTTGAGGTAATTCTGTTTTGGGTTTTATAAATTAAAAAATCTTTGGCTAAATTGTGATTTTGATTTTTTTTCAAAAAAAATTATTAGTGATTTGGGTCTCTTTATTTTTCTCTAATTATTTTAGTCATTATTTTTTAATAAATTCATACTTTTAGTTTAATTATCAATTTTGTTTTATTTCTCTCACTTTTTACATTATAATCAATTAAATAAGTTTTAATAACCTTAAATAAATATGATAGATCTACAATTCAATAGAACCAAAATATAAAACATAGAGAATTGAAACAAAATTATGAATTTTTTAATATGAAAAAATAAATCGTCTAAAAATGTATAAGAATCAAAGTCATGGATCAAAAATTTAAAAAACTGAAATTACAATTTAACCAAAAACTTTTTAATCTGTGTAATTTTTTTAATAAAAAACTTGTTTTAATCCCTATCTCCAAATGGCGTAAGTGGTATTGCTTATGCTCAGTAAAAAATTGGGCAAAAGAACCCAAATTGTATTTTTTTGATAAAAAATTACCAATTTGGCATAGTTTTGAAACAAATTACCAAGGCGTGACTAAATCCGTCTCTAATTCGGTCGCTAACAGATTTTGCGATAGAATATTGTATTTTTTATGTTTGAACTGTTAGCGACTGATATAGAGACTAAAAGTGGCGTGATTTAATTTTTGACTAAAATATCATTTAATATTATTAATTGTTATTTTAATATAATTTTAAAGTATTTTTAGACCGATCTTCACCATAGATATGATCTTTTTTATTTTTTTTAATATTGTTTTAATTTTATATGATTTTGTTTAATATTTTTTGGATTTTTTATATAACTAATCTTCTAATTTCAAAATTTTTTCCCAAAAGATACCTCTAAGTACTTCAAAATTGCAATTTAATCTTCGAGCCTCCAAAAAATTTTTGTTTTCTAATTTTTTATTTATTCAATTAGTGAATTACATGCTATTTTTTATTTTTTTAGTTACTTCTCTTAATTTTGAACGTTTTGACATAAAATACGTCTCCATCGGATATACCCCAAATATTAAAATAAGTAGTTTAGTAATTTATGTTATAATTAATTAATTACTTTGAATTAAATTTAATATTTTAATTAATATTTTAAATCTATTATCATTTAAATTTTAAGATTTAAAAGAAAAGATTGAATTATACTTAATAAAAAATGGGGTGTAATTAGCCATTTTATATTTTATGGATAAACTTATCAAAAACTGGGATGTATTTTAGTAATTATATTATAATTACTTTGAATTACATTTAATATTTTAATTAATATTTTAAATCTATTATCATTTAAATTTTAAGATTTAAAAGAAAACATTGAACTATACTTAATAAAAAATGGGGTGTAATTAGCCATTTTCAATTTTATGAAT
>CM023948.1:24808877-24855075 GCA_013407115.1 Glycine latifolia | reverse complement strand
CTTATCAAAAACTGGGATGTATTTTAGTAATTATATTATAATTACTTTGAATTACATTTAATATTTTAATTAATATTTTAAATCTATTATCATTTAAATTTTAAGATTTAAAAGAAAACATTGAACTATACTTAATAAAAAATGGGGTGTAATTAGCCATTTTCAATTTTATGAATGAACTTATGAAAAACTGGGGTGCATTTAGCAATTGTTAGGATTTAAATTTGATGATGCATATAACTTTGCACAATCATAAATTTTGATAGAAATATCCGATGGAGGCGTATTTTATGTCAAAACGCTCGAAATTAAGAGAAGTAACTAAAAAAATAAAAAATAGCTTGCAATTCACTAATTGAATGAATAAAAAAATTAGAAAACAAGAAATTTTTTGGAGGTTTGAAGATTAAATCGCAATTTTGAGGCACTTAAAGGCCTCTTTTGGGAAAATTTTTTGGGCAAGTCCCCTTTGGAACTTGCCAAGGGCTTCTCCTCTGAATTACGATCGTTTTGACATATCATACGCCTCAATCGGACATTCCAATCAAAAGTTATGACCGTCCGAAGTTTTCGCTCCATCTGTGCATGCCACGTGTCGCCATCTGGTGGAACACGCCCAGATTTGGGCGTGACCGGTTCCACCTGCATTTGGGTGTGATTGCTTCTGCCTAATTTTGGGCGTAACCTAGACACCAAATTGGTAATATGTTTCAAAACTATACCAAATTCGTAATTTTTTATTAAAAATATACCATTTGGATTCTTTTGCCTAAAAAATTGAGGTATTGCTCACATGACTAACAGAGGACATGTAAGTTTATGACATGTCAATTTATTAAATGAGGTGAAATTTTGTTTTCCATACTTTTGACTTAAATATATATTTTTTCTCTAAAACTTGGTCAAGTTCATTACTAAAAATAACTTGGATCAAGTTGTGTTTTGATTCCCTTAATCCCCTCAAAGTTAAAAGTGATTTGTTTTAGTCTCCTAAATTTTAAAACAATTCGTTTAGTCCCAAAATTAAAAGTTTTCTTTAGTCCTCTTAATTTAAAAATACTCCTATTATTTGGTTCTTAAAATTGTCACTATATATTAAAAATTATATTAACACTAATTATTTTAGCAGTTTTAAAAATATAATTTATGGTCACTAATTAACACTAATTATTTAACGTTCTTTGTGAAATAGATTTGCGAAAATTCTTATGTATGGTTCTAAGTTTGAAAAGTATTTTTTACAAATTCCAATACACAAATGAAGAAAAAAAATAATTATTGCTTTGAGAATAAAAAAGCACTTTTGAACTCTTCCAAATTTAAACATGCAACGCAATTCAACTTCCTTATTGTATTTTCCTATGTTCTAAACAGATTAATTCACTTTCCCTTCTTTAATATCAGATGTTGAATATTTTACTGTATAAATATATCTAAAAACGAATGATTCATCCGTACACCACCTATCAAAGTATTTCAGGATAAACCAACTCACTAAGTAAATATATCTTACAAGTTACAACAGAAGATACAAAAATCACATCCATGAAAGATTGCAGATGAGATATGCACCCGTAAACGTAATAGTTATTGCTACAGCAGAAAGATTGGAGAAGGGGAAATATACCTAGCTAGCTACAACAGTTAATAGAAATGATTTACTGGTGCAAGTAAAAAATCAGGATTATTCAAGCAGTCTGAAGCCAAAAGCTTCTTTCTACTTAACCCAGAAAGAAATGGGGAATTAGGGGGCTAAAGCCAGCATAACCAACACTTTCCTTCAATTTTTAAATTATTTTTTTTCTATTTAGTGGGAAGTGGGAAGCCTTCACCAGTCAAAGTAGAAGAGAAGATACAAGCACAATCAGAGTGGACAAAAATACGTAAACAGTAACCTTAGATTGCGCATTTCGCGGTGTTTGTGCTCCTTGTCCAGTACCAGCAATAGGGCTAGATGGGGCTATTTTAGAAAGAGGAGGCAGAGGGGGTTCTGTCACTTTAGCTTCTGTCAGGGGAGGGGCAGGAGCCAAAGCTGGTGGCAAGGAATATTTGTCCATGGCTAGTAAAAGGCTACCTACTCGAACTGGTTCCATGTAAGGAGGTTTGCTGTCACCCAAACTTAAGCATCTGTTCCCTGCGGTAGGATGAGGAACAATCGTATCAGTAATCAGACATGAGACTTCATTGTAGTAATGGAATTTGACATGAAGGGAAAACTAACTTTACTATGAAAAACAAAATGTGAGAACCAGTAAAAAATATGATGGAAAGAAATGACAAGGAGAAAGTAATTGACTGTTTGTTATATGGTTTTTATTTTTTGATCCATAAGAATCGAAGATAAATATCAGGGAGTTTATAACAATTCGTACACCATGCTTAACCTAAGTTAGACCCCTTATGGTTGTATCTCCTATTCTACAGGAGTTGAGGGAAAATTTACTACATCAAAATAAAGGATGGAAGAGAACTGGAAGTGGTAAAAAGTGCCTAAACCCTAAAGTGATTACCAGAAAATACAAAAACCAAATAGTCCCAAAATTGCTTGTTTAATTCCGAGAACAAGAAATAAAGGTTTTGTATGCACTTACTTCTGTATCTATTAGCTGTTTTTGGGAAGTCTGTGATGACACCATCAATTTCGGCATCTTGAACAAATGTGTTGATCTCCACAGTTGCATCTGACATGAAATCCCATGCCTGAGATACAAACTCATTTCTGAATGTTTCTACGTAAACAGAGAGATTAGAAGATTTGAACTTTGGCACAATCTTTGTAGACCCAGTCACGAAGAATTTACTAACTGGATATACAGAGGCCTTTTTGACAACCACAGAATGAGCAAATCTTTTTATATCCAAAATAGCTGAATCAACAGCATCACCAACTATCTCATCAATCTTGTAGACAAGCTCATACTTGGTTTTCTCCTTGAATTTCAGTAGTACAGAACTATTAGTGGATTGAATCATAACTTTTGGAGCCCCTGGTTTGTCATAACCTGCTTTGCTCAAAGTATCAATCACTGCTGCAGTCACACTTAAATTTTGTTTCCTTGCAAGATAAGCTGCATTCTGACAATAGTAGAAAGCAACATAATTTCAATAAAAAAAAAAGAGAAAATAAATATATAGAAATTCATTATATTATCCGATGGCATGTTATGAAAACACTACTATTATCATTCATCCTCCAAAAATATAAACCACAACTCTCTCTTTCTCAGTGATTTGAAATGGGTAACTGAAGTAGGGAATGGGGAGAGCAGGGATCAAATTCCCCACCATGAATATCAGTATCCTTATGACCAGGGCTACATGGTCTAAGCCATGGACCCCACAATTCTTGGTTCAAAATATTTCTGGGGCACAGAGAGGTAAAACCCATAATGTGTTTCTAGAGCTAACAATTCGAAACCCATTGTTTTTATTATTGTTTGATATGGCTTACAGTTTACTGAGCATAACTGCTCTTTACCATAGATATTACATGTTCACATAATCTACAGCTAATGGAATGAATTGAAAACTGAAATAACAGGCATAAGCAGAACGCACCTCAATGGTGATCACAACACCTAACAGGGAAGTCTGACCTTTTGGCAAGTTCAAGAAATCTGACAATGTTAAAAAATGCCCCTTCTTGTTATATTTTGGGTTCCTATACAAAGAGTTTATAGAATACGGGTTCAACATTGAGGCTGCAAGGAAAACGAAGAAAAGAAAAACACAGGCATCAAATATTTGCTTATAATTTTTTCATATTTACATAAAATGTAAAATATATTCACAGCAGACACTGAAGCACAAAAAGAAAATACAAGTGAGGGCAAAATGAATAAAGTTTTTGCGAGATTAATCTTCCATGCAGCTATAAATGATTTACGATTTGTCAGAGCAGGGTTCTGGACACCTCTTTCAGGTCCATATCCAGCCTTAAAGCATATCTTTTACACATAAAAACACCAAAAAATTATGATAATACATCTGTAAGCAACATTGGTATTTCGGTCAAGGGAAGCAGTAAGGTCATTTCCGTCCCAATTATTCCTGACATGTGATTTGTTTGCATAGTGTATATGTATCTCACTCAACATGAATTTCCACCTGAGGTATATATCATTTAATGTTGGATAGGTATTTTATATGAATGACCTGAATGAAGAATATTGGACTATTTGACTTACGGGTCAAGGTTTTTATATCATCCCATGCCAAGTCGAATGTAAATATTCCATTGCCAGATTTGATCTCTGGGATAATTTTCCCAAGTTTGCTGAAATTTGATTGAGCAACATTTGTGCTCTCTATAAGGTCAATAGAGCTTAAGCAAAATGGTATTCCATCCTTTGACATTTGAACAGGACAGTCAAGAACATCCACACCATCTGAAATAGCCTTTTCATATGCCAAGTCGGTGCAAGGAGGATAATCTCCACTCGCTCCATATTTTGAAATGACCAAGGTGTTAACTGAAACATGAACATAATGAATGTATCTGGTTAACAATGATGCAATCTACACCATCATATAAGTGTAATACAGATATACAATGAATCAACCAGGGATAGACTAAAGAATTAACAAAGCATTGATTCTAATGTACCTTTCTTTGTTGCATTGAGGCCTACGTGAGCAAAGCAGTCTGCATAATAAGAAAAGCATTCAATATTTATTCCAAGGGGGAAGATTGCTTACTCATGCATACATGTATTCTGAAGTTAGTCAGGTTAGGATTGTTAAGTTATGAATAATCCACATGCAACTAAAATCAAGTACTGAAGTACATAGACATTTTTAGAAGGTGCAGAACCATAGTAAACCGATATCAAAATTTTCGGTTTGGGAAGATAATAGCGTGCAAATATCTATTTATGTGTTAATGCAGTAAGGAAAATGAACATCGTGTCATTTTTTACAATGGTCGCCTAAAGTATATAGCCGGAATCTGCCTAATGAAAGAGCCTAGTCTAAACAAGACTTTGCTTAAAAGGTGGAAGCATAAAAATGGATTTGGTAGTGGTCACCCAAGAGATTTTTAGTATGATTATATGCATACACTAGCAAAAGCATTAAGACATGAAATCATATATGTAATGGTCAATGTAAATTAAAACAGTGCAATTTCTTTGATCAAGAATATCATGATATAACTATCTGAGTCTGAGTACACTGATCTCAGAATTCCATCATTAGACAAAATCAAACAAGGTAATTCACACCATAGATCCTTGCTTTAAACATGCACGGGCACTTACAAAATTAACAAAGTAAAACTAGTAACAGGATCATAGCTGCATCAATTCCATTCCATTGAACAAATATAATCTATGAGTAGAAAAAAAAATGACAATAGTAAACAAGATTTGATCAGTTCAAATGCATACCTATAGCTTCAGATGGTGTTAGGGGGAAGTCAGACAACACACCATCAACCGAGAAGTTTCCATTGTCAATGAAATTGAGGTACTCAGCAACAGGGTCATAACTGTAATTATAGCTGATTGGAACATCATTCAGAAAATCTGAAGCAAAGACTTCCAGCCCCACTTTGTGCGCATCGGAGACCAAAGATGTATGTGGTAGTAGATAAAGACTTGATGGATCAATAGGCCATATGTATCCTTTGGGAACAAGAATTCCTGAAGCAAATGTCTTGATAGATGCTAGATTTTTTAACAGTGAGCCATAAGTCTGATTGGTTGATGGATCTACTTCATCCTTTTCCAGAAACCTGAAGACCAGTTTTGTTATTCTTGGGTTGATGCGTGCTCTTATACTTCTCAGGAAACCAGCTTCAGGTGATGAGATATAATTGACATTAACTGCTCTAGAAACAGAAAGTACAAAGTTTTTCATACTCAAATTGTGTTGTTGATAGAATGCATCATGCTGCAAAATATCAGAAAAAAAAAAGTCTTAGTTCTGGAAAAACTGAATACTTGGTGATGAAAATGCATTATACCTGAATATTCAACCACAATCCTGGCGGGGCTTCATTCTTAACCAAGTCATTCACAGTAAGTATTTGAAATAAATTGTTATCAAACTTGTCCGACCGAGTGAAATCTCCCTGAACCACTGTCCAGTAACCATAAACAGTCAGCAATTAATATTAATATGTATATAACTCAAATGCAAAGATAGAGAGAAATTTCAGACCATCTGATAAGTAAAATGTGGATATTACCAGTGTAAAACTTAAAGTATGCAAACGATTAATAACCAGGGTAAGACACCTTACGTTGTTTTTGAGAACATTCATCTATACAGATTGAAAAAGAGATTTTGGCATAAAACTATCAAAAGATTAGCTATTGTTCTATCATCATCATCATCATCATAACCCATAATACCATACTAAAAAGTGTAATAAGGAAATATGGGTGTATATATAACTCAAGGCCTCTAAAAATACCAATTTCTATTGCCAGATTCCCAAAACAATCTATTATTGTGACACTCATTAGTCTTAAATGTATAAGTTGCAAAGAAGACTAAATTATCAAAATAATAAACTATCAACATAATAGTAGTTGAAGATGGTGATCATATGCATGAGAGAACTGAATTAAAAGGGATAACATGAAATGAATTAAGGTTTGATTGATATATAATAAAAGAAATAAGGACTGACTTAATCTACCAGGAATATAACTTCTCCATCATAAATTTCGTATTTGCTTGGGAATAACTTTGGATGAATTCAGCTAACAATCTGACGTAACATGGACATAAGGACCAAAGAACTAACAAAATGAGGTATAATTTTAATGTAAGGTTGATTATATGTCACATATTCTTTAAATTAGCAGGAATTACCTGTTTAAAAACTTGAGAGGCATATTTTGTTTAGTTTCTTCCACTTTTATATTTGGCAGTACAGTATCTCAGAAATTTGATAGCGTGATTACCAATAACACTATTTAGACCTTCCCATTAAGCTTATATGTTTTTTTGGATATTAATAGCAATTTGCAAGTTATTAAATCCAAGGCTTCATGTTTTCTGCCATTTGTGTCTCAAGTCTGGAGGTTTCTACAGTACCAGAGTACCCAAGAGTTGAAAGAAGAAATAGAATATCCCAGTTTCAGAATGGTGCAAGTGTGCAACACTATCTTCAAGGTTCAGAAGCCCAAGAATCCTAGAACTTAACCTCAGTTTTCTTACACAATTTTTCTTCTTCTCCACTTCCATCCTTCAACCCTTTTAAAATGTGTTAGTGTATATATATTAGTTAGAGTATGAGTGTACCACACAGCTGTTAGTCACAGCTGTCGACAGTTAACGAGTTTCTGTTACCTATCACAGGGCTAATAGCTTGTACTAATCTCAGTGAATAGATGATACACTCAATTTTTAGATTCAATTCATGCAAAAGAACTCTGTGTGTCTGTGTTTTCTTGACAACAGGAATTACAAACCTAAATTAAAGTTTGTTATTGTTAACTTCAAAAACTATTAGAAAACATAAATGTATTAGTGTTGGATCTATTGAAAAGGTAGAAAAGAATCAGTAAGTTCATCAATTACTGAAACTGAAAGTATATAACAGTAAATTACATTTTTAACATAAGTTGAACTTACTGAAGACCTTGGAATACAGCTCCTCAAAGGTGAAATCCACAGCAAAATAGGCATTGGTTTGTACACCATTAACTGAGTAAGTCTTACTTCTATTTTGAAAAACTTTATCAATGTTAGTAGCATTTTCAAGCTTGATGTTTGGGATGCAGATCCCCTCCCCGTCTTTCGTTAATTGCACATCACACCATACAATGATATTTTTCAAACTAGTTACTGCTGCTAAATTATAGGCGAATTCACTGGAATCAGGAAATATCCCTGAAAACCCACCACGTGCTATGACCAATGGTGGACTTCCTGTAAAAAAAAAACTTGTCCAAGTGAGTTTTAAGATACAAAGTACACAGCAGAAGTTTTCCCTAAAATAAAGCAAAAAGTATATAAATCATTCAAGTACATGTCGAATTCTATTCACAGTCCCTTCTTAATTTATATAAGGAAAAAAAAAACTTTAATATTATATAGAGTTGTATTCATATTGAGGGCCTCGCCATTATTACCAAACTTTGCCAAACATAGAATTTAATTTCTCAAATTCACCGAAAATATCCTCTTGAAACTAATTTCCCCGTCACATACTATGAACCCTACAATTCTTTTCTCTTTTAATTTCTTTAGATTAAATAATTAATAATTCTTAACTTTGCTATACACAAAAAGCATTGAATATCTCAAATTTCCACTTGTTATATGCTTTCAAAGTTTCTATTTATCGCATACAATGCAACCACAATTTCGGCCACAACTTCATGTTTTTTGAGGTCTCCAAGACTGTAACTGTGGTCACATTTGTCCGCAACATAAAGGATCACAAAGAAACCGACCATGACATCAATTTAAAACATTAATTGCATGCAGAAACAGATTTACCAAATTCTGATAGCAACTCATCCACACCAACTTCAACAAGTTGATTCCCTGTTCCCACTCCAAAATTGTCACTTCCTTAATCACTCTAATTCTAAAAACAACAGATATAAATATAAATAATTTTCCAAGCACCTGAACACAGTAAAACAGTACAGCATTTCAATCCTGAGCCTCATTTATTTCCATTTTCACCAACAAAATTTCAATTAAAGTTCACATGCAAGAAATGCAACTAATAACAGTGTGGAATTAACACCAACTCGACTCAGAACAAAGGAACACTAAAGCCAGCTAAGCTAAGATTCGAAGAATTCCTCTGATTTTTTTTTATGGGTGCATTTTCTCAGCAACGCATGCAGAAGCTAAAAACAGAAGGAAGAGAAAGAAGAGTGAAAAGAGACACGAACCGGTAAGAGTGTTCCAAGTGGTTCTGTTAGATCCTTGTGCAGAGACCAGAGCCAGCACTGAATGAAGAAGAAGATGAAGCAGAGAGAACGTGCGGGGGACAGCGCGTAGCTTCCACATTCCGGCAAAGTTATGGTTTTCCGGTAAAATTTCAGAGTGTTGGGCAGCTTAGTATGACTGTATGAGTGACAACTGATAAACTTGTTATATAGAGAAAAAGAGAGAAGTACTTTCATTTATTTAAGGTAAAGCCCACTTATTTTTTTGAAAGTTTGGATTTTAATTTGATAAGAGGATGGCTGACATCACTGACACGCTTTTTCTACCTCTTTTTTTTAAACATATTTGCTATGTTGGAAAATTGGAGGTTAGGAGAGAAATAGATAGAATGAAAATAGAAAAATAATAATAAAATAAAGTGAAAATAATTCAGAATAGTGTAAGGTATCCTTATATTTTAGTAGAAATCATTTATTTAACTGAAAAAAATTTCTTTGATTTTTATTATGTGTAAAGAAATTTTGATCCAGCAATAATCATGTATCATCAATGAAATTAATTTCTGATTCCATGAATTAAAAGATTCTATGATCTTTAATTCAGAAAAAATAAAGTGAAATTAAAATTGGATGTTGAATTATTTGATTTAAGAAAAATAGATAAAAATAAAGTAGATATAAAATAATAAAGTTGATTGGATTGAATGAAATAAGATTACTCCCAGAGGAGCATTTCTGCCATTATGAGCAATCACTGTAAAAAACTTGCAGTATGAAAAAGATTCTCAGACCTGTGGCGTGTTCAGCTCTTTCATCCGAGAGAGAGAAGTTGCTTTTGTGTAATTTAGTTAACTTATTTCCACTTTTAATCACCTGAATCAAATCACGGGCCATGTTTATGTCTTTGTTCATCCACTCCAAATCACCACTGTCAAACAAAGTGTTAGTTTACATAAGCAAAAGAAAAGAGAAATTGAAAATTTTGTGCGGCTTAAATAACATTTTTGTTTCCATAATATATATATATATATATATATATATATAATATTTACTTTTGTCCTTCTAAAATTTTAAATATTTTATATTAGTTTTCATTGTCAAGTAAAAATGTTATCTAATGACATAATATAATAAATGATATTGATATATTATTTGACTTGTCACATTAAGTGAGTGATCAATCAAATTTAATCTTTTTGATAAATTGTGTTTTTAAATTCATGATGGATGTTTGTGTATAATTCCTAAATTAAATGGAAAGTGGATATGAAGATTCTATATATAGGCACCAGCACTTGCTGAATCGCCAAATATTCGTTCCTAGTCCTAGAGGGTCTCAAATTACTTTTACTATTATTGGCAGTGATAAAGTTAATATGCAAAAACGATTTAGCCAAACCTCTTAGTGGCCAAAAGTTTTAGTTGTTGAAGTAAAATGAATTAGCATTGCTTGAAGTTTCTGCAATTTATTTGGAAATCCCCATTTAGCCATTCACCTAAAATTGGAAAATTATATAAACTTTTTTTTTATTTAGTCAAAATTTATAAGAAAAGGGAAGAAAGTGAAGGTGGTCAAAATTCCTCCTATTAAAATTTAATTTCCTAAAAAAATGGAAACACTTAAAGGAGAGAAATTTTTTTAGATTAATTTAGTTAATCTTTTAACTTAATAATTTTATGTATATCTTTTTAAGATATAATAGTAAATTAAGATTATTATTTTTCTTTTTTCTTAATCAAACAAGTAATTTCTTCCTTCTTTTTTCTCCTCGGAAATTCCTCCCATCTTTCCCCTTAAACTAAACAGTAAATAAATAATCAACATAAAATAAACACTTTCTTAGCAAAAGCTGAAAGAAATTTAAGATAAAGACTTCTACAAGAATGATTTTCATTATGAAAACTAGTTGACCAAGTTTTCCAAAATTGTTGCAGTTGCAGTCGCCTTAAACCAGGAAAAAAATATATCAATATGCAAATTAAAGTCATCATCATCACAAGTGATTGAGAAAGTAACAGTACTATATCTAATACCCAAGGGAAAAAAGGCTGTTTAATAATCTAATGTATATTTCATTCAAAACACTATAAGAAGATCAACGTTACGAAGTTTTTAATGAAAAAACTGATAGCAACTTTTGATTTTGGACAAATCTTTTGTGCATTTTTTAAATTATGTTTTGAAAATTCTTTGACCCATTCATTTTTTTTTTGTGAATACCCATTCAAAATTATTGACACAGAAATCCATGGATAATAACTAAGGAAAATATGACGACAAGGATACACCAAAATGTCCTTTTTTATTATTTATTACATGGTTCGTATATGTTGATATAATTAATAAAAGGCTTGTTCATCAATTAATTTTCAAAAAATAATTCGTTGAAAGTAAACTACTTTTATATTTTTTAAAATTTAATAACTACATACTGTTAGCATAAAATTTTATGTTAGGAAAATTATTTACTCATCTGTATATTGTCGATACGTAAATTATTAATTTATGCATCTTCTTAGAGTAACAGTATAAAATATCTGTAAAGTAACAGTAAAAAATATCTGTATATTGTGAATGTATAAATTATTTACTCATTTTTATTCATAAACAATCTTATAAAGATATCCATTAGAAGTTCATCCTTAAATTATTGACAGTCAATTACTTTCCTATTTTCAAAACAACTTTTTTTTTTTTAAAAAAAAAGGTATTCTCATAAAGGAAAGTCTAACTTGAGAATAATCTTTTGAGAGATAGAGATTAATGAAATGTATTTTAATATTTCTCGTAACAATTTTTTTTATACACACTTTCAGAAAATCAAACATTTATCATCATTAACATTTTTAGGGAACTTAGTTACTAACATGTGTTTGACCTTGTTGATCTCGAAAAGCAGAACTTATGTTTATAATAATAGCTTGAAAGAAATGTCGTCCTTGTTTAGTAAATGGCTTATTATTGATGGCCATTTTATAGGGTTGACGTTAACTTCAAATTTAATTGAAAAATCAAAATAGACTTTCATAAGACAAATAACTATAAATAATTAAAGTTTCCAATTAATAGTGACAAGTTGAATTTGGATAAAGATTGATGCAATGAAATACCTTTAATTTTTGCTTAGTGAGTAACTGTTACGGGGTGGATATTCATAAAGTTATAAGGCAAAGATACCAGTGGGTTCCTAATTAATGTTGTTAGCACTTAGCACATGGATAAGAATTGGTGGAGTATACACGAAAATGGATGGGCTTAGATACTCAAATCTCTTTGGATTGAGACGAGAGTCTAGGCAGTGCGTCTTTGCCATTTGTTGATATTTCTTTTTTTGACGATTTTTTTGATATTTCTTGATTGGTAGGATCTTTGTAGCAAAATTTTGTTAGAAATTAAGAATCAAGGAGCTAATAATAAAAAAGGAGCTGTGTCATTTATGTAATAACTTATACCAAATTATTTTTTTTATGTCTATCTATTTTCATCACATCATCTATTATTTCTCATACTTAAAATTTACCAAAGAAAACGGAGGTGGTCTAAATTTAAATTCCTCTTATTAAATTTTAGCTTTCCTAAAAATTGGAGAGACTAGAAGGAGGACAAATTGTTTAATTTTATTGAATTAATATTTTAACTAAATAATTTTATTTATAGAAATTTTTTTGATGTCCAGAAATCATAAATCTTCCGATGATGATTTCTGGGTATGAATAAAATCTAATTGGATGGTCATAAATATATTTAAGAATATTTATATAAGTTTTCTGATAATCAAAGTGTTACGTAATATATTTATCATTTATTTTAATTATTTATTAAATTAAATAATCTAATTAGAATTATCAGAATATTTTTACTTGAGCAAAAATAAAATTTAACTAGAAAAAGTTAGATTCTCATCTCCCATAAATATGTTTGTGGAAAATCTAACTAAAAACATTTCTAGGAAATACACATTCTTTCTTGAGAATATTTTTTTTAAAAAAATACATGGAAAAGTTAGATCCTCATCTTCTCATGAGAATATAGTGTATTGTAATTATTTTGATAGAAGCAACTACCAAGAAAAAAAAAATATATCTACAGCCCAAATGAATGTAACTGATAATGAAAAAAAAACTCTATGATCATTACGATAGCAACTATCAGTACAATAGCAACTATATATCACAATAACTCTAATGTTCAATTTAATAAAAAAATACTTCTCAGAGAAAGAAATCCTTTAATTCCTTTTCCAACTATATATTGAGGTCTCAAAGTTATGGCATGCTTGGATGCCAACTTGGTTTTCTTGTTTACTTTTCTTTATGCTGTGATGGGGGCTGGAGCTACTGCTCCTACTCCAGGAGCAGCTTTGCTAGATGGAACTTTTCCAGATACACCAGGCAAAGGTGCCTCTGTGACATTACTATCAGTCAAGACTGGGAGTGGAGGGGGAAGTGATGGAAGGTACAAGTTAGAAATTTGTTTAAAAAGTTTGCCTGGTTCAATATGGCTCCTGTATGGTTCTTTGTTGCCATTCTTTAAACACAAGTTCCCTGCAAAGTAGAACAACAATCAAGTCAGCAATAGTGGCATAATAACTTGGTTAGCTTCATACAAACAGTTACTAGTTCTTTGGAGATTTAGATACATAATGTAAAAAATTCAAGAAAAAAGTAGTAAGACATATTTGTTTAACCCACAGGAATCGAAGACAGTGTGAGGAGATTTATAATAATTCATGTATCTTGATCAATGCTCAACCAACTTAGGTAAACCTCCTTGACAATAGTCAGACATATAAATGCATATTTCTACATTAATAGATTAACCTAATAGCCAATAAGTATATCCGTATTGGTAATAATCATGAATTTATATTATATCCATATAAAATTATTAATTTGCAGTTTGCACTATGCAGACTTCTGCTGCAATAGTATAAAGAATTAGTATCATCGCTGATGATACTAGCTCCCATCATCACCATGTAAAACAAGGATCATTTGAGATTTTTTTTCTTTTTTCGTTACTTATTTTCATAAATAGTTACAAAATATTACCTTATGTTCTTTATTTCTTATACAAATCTTTAAAAACAGGAACTAAAGTAAACGTATGGTGACAGTTTTGTAATTAATGAAAACAGAAAAATGTTTTCTTAAACCAAGTAGACTTTGAGCTTGCAAGTTCTACCAACACAAAGAAAGAACTAAATGATGTCAATTTAAAAAAAAATCCTAGTTCAAGAAGCAGAAAGGTTGATATAAAAGGTTCAACTTACTTCTATATCTATTTGCTGTCTTTGGGAAGTCAGTAATAATGCCATTAACCTTGGTTCCAATGACAAATGAATTTATCTCAATGGATGGATCTGAGTAGTAGTCCCATGCTTGAGATACAAATTCATTGCTGAAAGTTTCTACATAAACTGGGAGCTTAAATGATTTTAGCCTTGCCACAGTGTTTGTAGAGTTAACTAGAAAGGCTGAACTTTCAGGAAAAACAGATGCCTTTCCTATAACCACAGAATCAGCAAATGTTTTGATGTCCTCAATGGCTGAGTCTGCTGCATCGCGAATGTTCTCATCAACCTTGTAAACCCTTTCAAATTTGGATTTATCTTTGAATATCTTCAGCACAGAGCTATGAGTTGACTGAATCATAACTTTATGTGATCTTGGTTTTGCTTTCTGTAATGCATCAAGGACTGCATCGGTCACACGTAAATTCTGCTTCTCAGCAAGATAGGCAGCATTCTGATAACCAAAAAAATGAAAATGGAATTAACAAAGCATAAAAGGAATTAATCAAGGTGGAAACAATTGTTATATTGCTGATGAACTAATCAACCATTCTTGATAATAATGAAATACAAAACAACATTGCCTAAGTAACAATCACTTGGACTTCCCTTATTCTAAAGAACTGAGATTAAGGATCAGTAATGTGAAATTCACATGAAATTTTCAAGCAGCAAGCTCCTAGTCATGTTGCAAGAATTATAGACAGCAATGAAAGACCAAGTACCATACTCCTGTGTAAGTTGGTTTCGGTATTACATAATAACACTAATGCCTTTTAATCCCTATAACAAACGTTATCCTTTATAGCCTTTATCAATATATTTTACTTTCTCTAACAAAATATTCATCATATGATCATTTAAACATGCTTAATGTCAGAGTATTAACTTGTAAAATGCAAATATCTTTCACATGAATGAATCCAGAACAAACAAGATAGAAACGAAAAAACTCACCTCTATGCTGATCAAGATGCGAGAGCCTTCGTTCAAGGACAAAAAGTCAGACAAGGTTATAAGTTTTCCAAGATTTTTGGATTTTGGATTCCGGGACAATGTGTATTTCTCATAAGGGTTCAATATTGAGGCTGCAATAAAAAGCCAAGAATACCAAAAATGAGGGATGTAAGCATTTATTGAGAACAAGTTGCATTCTTTATTTGTTCTTCCCTTGCTCTAGCTTTCCAATAAAATTATATCTGAGAATTTTAGCTAGTGGAAAGAAACTAGGAATAAATGATTTGAACAATTTTAAACAATTCAAAGTTCCCAATGTTAGATACTCCATAAGGAAATAAAACAAGGAGGGGGAATGGCTAAACAATATCACACCTAGATAATGAGCATTCATAATCATCATTCAACTTACGAGTCAATGTTTTTATCTCATCCCATGTCAAGCTGAATGTATATATGCCACTGCGAAATTTAATCTCTAGAATAGTTGTTGCACGGTTTTTGAATTGTGTATCAGCAACTGTTGTGCTCTCTGATAAATCTATAGAGCTTAAGCAAAAGGGTATTCCATCCTTGGACATTTGAACAGGACAGTCAAGTACATCTGCCCCATCTGATTTAGCTTGGTTGTATGCAAGGTCAGTACACGCAGGATTGTCTCCACTTGCTCCATATTTTGTGATAACCAAAATGTCCACTATAGCATGAAAAATATGAAAGAAGAAGGAACAGATCACTAAAGACAACTTAAATATTTTGTGATAACCAAAGTGTCCACTATTAACTTGTAATGTAATATACCTTGTTTTTTTTGCATTTTCCCCAAGACCAGAAAAGCAATCTGCAGTAGGAGATGAGATTTTAGAATCCGAATGGGATGCTAATAGCAATCTTAATTGTCAAAATGGAAAGAAAATTGCATACAACTCAGTCCCCATAATTACATATATTCATCTCTGTCTTGCTTTAGTCTTCCATACTTGCATGGATGTGATGACAAACAGAAATTCCATTTAAGTTTATTTAAGGAATGCATTATGTTTTAATAGAATGTACTTGGTAGGGGGTGGGGGGGGGGGGGGGGGGGGTGACTTTGCTAAGAAAGGTGTAAGAATGGAAGGTTAAAGAAAATTCAAGTATCATATAAAGGGTGTAGCATTAGTTTGAAAATAATTATAAAGCACCTCTGTGTATAAATGTTTAGTCTCTATACAAAGGAAACAAAGCTTACTTATGGCTGCAGATGGAGTTACAGGGAAGTCAGACAGCACACCATCAACAGAAAAATCATCACCGTCGATGAAAGATAGACACTCAGCCAGAGGATCATAGCTGAAATTGTAGCTAAATGGAACATCATTAGTTAGGTCTGATACAAAAACTTGCAGCCCTTCTCTATGAGCATCTGTGACAAGAGGGGTATGTGGTTGTAGATAATGATCTGAGCCTACAGGCCATATATAGCCCTTGGGAACAAGAATTCCTGAAGCAAATGTCTTGATAAGCGCAAGATTTTTCACGAGTTCACCATAAGTCTGATTGGTTGTAGGTTCAATCTTAGACTGCTCCAGAATCCTGAAGATGAAGCTAGTTGGTCCAGAACTAAAGCTTGATTTTACTCTTCTTAAGAAGTCCACATCAGGAGATGAGATGTAATTGACAGGTACACTTTTAGCAGGGAGAGATTGTAGAAAATTTTCTACACTCAAATTCTGTTGCTTGAAGAATGAAGCATGCTGCATTGTATTTTAGAATGAAAAAAAATGATGAGTCAACAATAGAGATTAAAGGCAGAACCAAAATACATAAATTCAGGACATGCCTTGAGAATAAAGAAACTGTTTCATTTACCTGAAAATTTAACCACAGGCCTCTAGATGGTGATTTTATTAATTTAGCTACTTGTTCAACAGTGAGAATGGGAAGCTTGTTGCCATCAAACTTATTAGTCCGAGAGTACACTCCCTGAACAACTGTTTCAGTAACAAGAAAATTGCGAGTGATTACAACCATATACAAATCAAAGTGGGGCAAGGACACTGGAACATGTTTCCCACTTCTGAGATGTGATGATCAAAGGAAAGAACCAAGAACTAGTTCCATATGAATAAGTCAATTTGGTTCTTAACAATATCATATCAGTCAATTAGTCCTTGAATTAGACAAATATTAGTTAATTTGATTATTTAATGTTAGGAACCAAATTGACTAATAATTGCAATAGTAAAGAATAAATTAGTTTTCAGTTTTTTGTAATGTCAAGAAAAAAAATAATTGATAGTTGCTAAAGTCAGGGGCTATATTTACTTTTTTGTAATGTCAAGGGCCAAATAAACCCATGGTGCCAACCAATTCAGGGACTAAATAGATGTTTTGTTCTAGTTCCACATTTAAGTAATAAATGTCGTTACTGACCCCACCTTCTTATCTTTGCAAATATCTTATTTATTTGATATAAAAAGATTTAAACATCATCCAAACAAGAAATCAAAATGTTCAGGTCTTTAGATAGATTGAACTCACCAGAGACATTTGCTAGTTCACCAAAGTTGTAATCCACTGAAAACCATCCCCGGGTTGAGACCCCATTAGCTAAGTAGTCCTTTGCCTTGCCTGGGTAAGCAATGGAAATGTCAGTGGCATTGTCTAGCTTGAGCTCTGGGAAACAGATCCCAACTCCATCCTTTGTCAATTGCACATCACACCATAGAGTCACATTAGGGCCACAAGTATCAAGTGCCAAACCATAGGCAAGTGAACTTGAATCTGGAAATATCCCTGAAAACCCACCACGTGCTATGACCAGCGGTGTAGATCCTGCATAGCTCACCAAACAAGCATGTGATGAATTGCTATTAAACAAATATGGTCCTGATTTCTGAATTCGCATGATGTCAATAAGTGAGACAAAAGTTGGGATGCATTTATGTATTCATGTTCATACACAAGGCTGAATTTCTTGCATTTGTTTATGATGAACAAAGAGATGAAAACACATTGAGCAGTTAGTTAGCATTATCAATCACAACAAAACCAGCAGTTAGTTATACCTATTGATTGATTCAAGAATTTAATTTCCTTGCACTATCAGTGTAATTTTTTTATATTATCAACCAATCAAAATTTATGGTAGGAATGACTTTTAAGATAGTTATTGTAAAAGACAACAAATTTACCATACATGTGATTGGATACCAGAGTAAAAATCTTTTACACTGTGAATGCATACACGGTTTACTCTTGACTCCATATAATAACATGGTTTACTTCTTATTTCTGAGATAGAAAAATTTATGACTATTCATTGCTGTGATAATTGCAGAAACACTACTAACATTAATCAAACTAAAAGGTTGACATAAGAAGTAATTCATTAAAATAAGACTCAAAGTCTCACTCTAGACAGAATATCAAATACCCAATTTCCTCCCAACCATGAGTCTCAGCAACCACACAAAACTAGCTAATAGGAAGACAAATGAGGATCATAGGAAACATTAGAAGACTAAATGGAAGCAGAATAAGGAACACACCTTGCAATGTTTTCCAGCCACTTGGTGGTCCAGCTGAAGAAACCAGTGCTACCAATGAGTACTGAAGAATGAGTATAGCAAGTACACGAGACAGAGCCATGAAGTGCTACACAGCTTTCAAATCTTACCAAGAAAAATCCTTATCTAGGAGACTGGGATTTAATAACTTCAAGGAGGTACCAATTATGAGAAATGAGCAGTTCTATAAGAAAGATAACCAAAAATGAATGATCTTAAATAGTTCAACTAGAGGAACTAGGCTGATGAATATGAATTGTTTAACTATAGAGGAATATTCATAGCCTCATAGGCATGTAGGACAACACCCTTTACACAGCCTTGGCTTCTTCTATGATCAAGTCTACTTCGAAGGCAGGGTCAACCATACAGCTATTTTCCAAGCATATATGTGTGTGTGTGTGTGTTGATTTTTTATCCAGTTACTATTATACGATTACGCGGTTTTTGAAAATTTCATGCAAATGCCTCAAACGTTACGCAAGACTTATAAGCTTTCATCTGCAATGATTGAAATAAATAAATAACATGTATTGGCAAGGAGAAGATGAATGGAAAATTCACAAAGGTGAGACACATAAGAAAGAAAAAGGGTCAGTAAACTCATTTTGTAGCACTATGTTGTAGTTACTGTTAGCTAACATTTCTGTGTTTATGTCTGCATTTAATGATCACTGCTTTTGTGTCAGATAAATAAAGCAAATACCATAAATTTCTTCCAAATGCTTATTTTGTTTTTATATACGCATGTATTTTCCTTTTAAGGAAATTCTTTTTTTTTAATATATGTTTCCAGTTTTTGCACATTATCATTTTTTTTTTAAATTGATGTAAGTTTAACTGAAAACATGATTTATTTAGTAGAAAAACTTAATTCGATTCTCAATGTGTGTACAATTTTCTTGGACTAGTAACAATAATCTCACATATGAGATTAATGTCTGACCTAATAGGTTAAAGAATATTCATGATTTCTGATCCATGAAAAAAAATAGTCAATCCAAATAGTGTTGACATTCCTTCATTTCCTTCTTTGCTTACTCTTTAATATGCTCACAAGTTTTATTTTATTTTATTGGGATTATTTCAAACTATATGTCAAAATGAATAGTAAAAGATTAAACACTGATGCACTTGCGATATGCAAAATTTTCAAGGACACATTGTTTAAGGTCTACAACTAAATATCTTGTTCGATTAATTTTATGCCATAATTTCGCCGTGCAATTTGGTGTTACCCAACTATGACCTGGTAGTGGTGCATTTCTTTAAAATCTCAAATATTAAATAGTTACAAGCTAGATTTAATTTTAACATCTCGTGACGTTGGTGTAAAGTTAATTAATGTTCCGCGTAAAATCTCAACCATGTCCTTTTGTATCAGTCTCTATATATATCTCTCTCTTTCCATCCATGTGCCTGTAATTAATGTATCATATTTTTAATAATTTGGTAAGCTGGCTATTATTACACACTAGTTTATTCAAAATAAATTGTAAAAGAAAAATAATGATCAAACAAAAAAATTAATACCTGAAACTAAAAAAAATGTTTCATTTAAGATTATAACAAAAACAACAATATGCTTTAAGATATGTCATAGAACTTGTTATAGACGTGAACTTGTGTATATTCTTGAAGCACGTCTAGTTTTTATATGATTTGAGATTCAATCAACGACAATTTTAAAAAATCATATATCAGAAAAATGAAGAAAAAAAGATGCACAACAATAATTAGAACAAACATGCACTATTGCTCTTGCAAGCGATGCTCTCACGTTTGCTTCACTTGGTCAATTTCATACGAATAATAGGAGAATATGTTTGTATAAACTGACCAAGTAAAATATAAAGGGGGAATGTATGTAGTGTTTATCATTTTCCTTCGATAGGTGAGGTAAATCAAAGATGATACAATGGAAATAGTTAAAATTATAAGTTCTTCTAATTTTGTATCTAAATAGCCTATAAATACAATAAAAGGCTTCTAAGTCACATGTAAGAGATGTAAAGCCTCTCGGCATTAATTGTTTGAAATTTTCATATGTTTAATATATAATTTAGAGTGTGTGATGCACACATTATAGAAAAAAACCAAAAAAACTAAATAGAGTCCAGAATTTAACTTCAGTCTCAACACGATTGTTACCAGCATCAACTAAGCTAACACAAAGCAAAAATAAACATTGAATTTTCCACTTTTTAATTTTTATAATATTAAAATACTTATTAGCGTTAGTTTGAAACGATGCTATATCCGACGCAATGGTGAACGTTAGCATCAATTGGCTAAAACCAATGCTAAAGAAATTTTTTCACTAGTATCGGGCTGCTTGAGCTCTTAGGGAATATAATGATCATCCTCCGTCTTGAGTAGGTGTTATACAAAGATGGATTATAAGAATTATAAGGTTGATTTAGTGGTGGTGAAAGAAAAAAAAGAAGAAAACTAAAAGATTGTGGATTTGAATTTTTTATTAATAAAAATTAAAAATTAGCATTTACTCAAAAAACAAAAACAAAAACTATTTGCAACTATTAAATATGTATAATGTTAATAATATAAATCCACAAGCTTTTATATATAGCATAGTTTATTTATAATATAATATATTGAGCATATATAATGTTAAAAACACTATATCGATCATCATCTTACAATAGCAACTATCTTAACAACTTTAAAGTTCAATTTGATAAAATACTTTTAATTAATTTCTTGGTCCCTATATTTGATCCAACGGCCTTTATGTATGTGATTTATTGACAATATTTTATATCTATATTATAATAAATAACATCAATATCTTAATACAAATAAAAAGATATTGTTACTAAATCACAAACATTATTTAAAAAGATAAATATAATATATAAAATAAAATTTATATAATACACGTATTCTAATTTACGTGAAAATATAATTTAATCTTATATATTGTATTTTAAAAAATAATAAATTAAAATAAATAAAATTTGAATTATTTTCGTATAATACTTATATTAATAGTATATTTTGCACTAAATACTCAAATGAACATTTTGGTATAGTGATAAAGGAGTGTGTTTCTCATTTTAAGGACTATGGTTCTAAACCTTTCTCTAGCTTTTTTAAAGTTCTTATTTTTTAAGAAAATGTTTGGTCAACTTTTTAGTTTAGTGAATGTTTAAAATTTAAAAATCAACATTTTGGGTACTAAGATAGTTAATTAAAAAATAGGGGCACTCATTTGGTAAAATAGGGGGACGGACTTTGCAATTAAGCCTTGTTTGGGTCTTCATCAATGCATAAATTTCACTTACACCATATTAAACCTTAATAAATCATTAGTGTTATATTTATGCATTACATTTTAAAATGCTTAATTTTAAAATTTTGATTATGACATATTTTCATAATATAAAAGGTATTTATGTATTATAATTTAAAAATAATTATATGAAAAAAAATTATTTTGTGCAAAAAACAAATTAAAAGATTAATGATAAGTATGATTTATTTATATTAATCAAAAATGTAAATATTGGTTTGTTAAATTTATTAAAAATTATCATAGTATAATTAAAAATATTATATATTTATTATGATTTATAAAATATTGTAAATATTGGTTTGTTAATTTAAAAATATTACTAATATATTATTTCAATATTATTTAAGTATATGATATATTTATTATGTTTTAAAATAGATTTAAAATTTAGTTTCTAATTCTTTTAGAAAAAATAAATTTAGTCACTAATTCAGTTACTAAATTAAAGATATTATGTAATCTAATAGTGACTGAACAATTTCAGTCTATCAGCATATTATACTCACTTAATATTTTTGTACATTATCATCATAACATAACAACCAAAACTTATTTAGTCGCTATCTTCAAGTCCCTTTTCGGTCTCCGTTTTTGTATTTAGAGATATATATATATAGCAACTGAAATAGTCATTGAGTATTTCAGCGACCCTAGTTTCGGTCTTTAATTCAGTCGCTGATGCAACAAGCCATCAAGATAAACTTCGGTTGCAATTGGCAACAGAAACTGTTCGACGGCTATTTCGATCGATACTAGAGACCGAAAGTGTTTGGTCGCTTGTTTCAATTACTAAATTGCATTTTTGTAGTATATATATATAACACAATAGATATGGATATCACTTTTGATAGCCACTTTTTGATTTTTCTTTTTCTTTTTCTAGATCATTTTATCCTTGAAAAATGCACTCAACAACCTTCTCATGATTAAACCAAAAATAAAACAAGAAATGAGGAATACAAAATTTTGAATGAATTTTGGTTTACATGTTCATTTTATTATTTTACCCTCTCAACTAAAACTAAAACCACTTAATGTTGTAACAACCCACTAACCACTCCCTACTCTTTCATTTATATAGTTATACTCCTCCCTCATTTTGATTTCCAGTTTTTTCTCTCCTATTCAATACATCTTCACATATTGTAGTTTCTTTCTTCAGGTAGTATCATCTTCACCACATCTTCAAATATTGTAATTTTTTCTTATTTTTTCTTCATTTGAGCATTCAAGATTGACAACGTAGTGTTGAAAGTTGAATTCTCATCCTGAAGGTATTATTTTTCCCTTTGTATCCATTTTTTTTTTACTATTTTCCATCTTACATATTAAAGAAAGGTCATGTACATGTAAAATGATTTTATAATGCTTGCCTATATTGTGCATGTAAGAGATGGTTATGATGTGAGTTGTATTTGAGAATTACTTGGTAAGTTAATTTTTCACTTCCTTTTTTTATACTTGTTTCTCCATTTATCTTTCACTTTGATTATTTGCATTTTTCCCCTTCATTGAGGAGTATGCTTGGTTGTTTTAGTAATGGATATTTTATTTGCGTTTTCATTTTGGCTACTATTTTTCTTCTGGTAGGTTGATATTGTTGTTTGCTCAAGATGCATCCCTCATTTTATTTGTGATTTCACTTGGACAGAGTAAGTTTTTTAACCTAAATATCTACTATTTAAGGTTGTGAATTTCATGCTTGGATTATTACTGTTAAAACCATTTTGGCTAATCTGTTATCTTTGGTATTTCTTTCCTTTTCTATTTTTCTTTGCATTGGAACCAGGTATGCACTATTTTTCTTTTTTCTTCTTTAATTCTCTCCAATTTTTTTTATTGTCTTCTTTTTCGTTTTACGGATTATTTTCTTTATTTTTTGTTTTAAAAAATACTTTTTCTTATCATACCCTTTTTTACTTCCAATCATGACAATTTCTATATTGTCAATATATGTTAACAGTTTAAACAGGTCAAGAGATCATGATGTGTAAACACGGTGCAGATCTGAAAATGGATGGTTACAAACCTTTCCACAATTATTGTCAATGGTTAATTAGGCGGTTAAAGGAGGGAGCAATGGTTTCGTTTTCAGATTGATGTATTGATTTCTCTTATATTCTTCAAGCCACAAAGCCATAATACTTTGACAATATTGTAAAAGCGTTTTAATATATAATATATATCCTTTGTATTGTATTTCAATATATATTTTTTGCTTAAAAAAATCTCTAAAAGCTTATTTTTAGCTTTTTAATTTATACGTAAGCTAATTTAATTTTTTTGTTGTTTTATTCTCATTGAAGTGTTTATCGAAACATATCTAATGAGTAATTTTAGAGGCCTCCTATCGGTTTGGGATTAGGGCTTTCTGAAAGTTCAAGCGGTTTTGGACTTTTTATACATTTAGTTAATTTTTTATGGATGAGAATGGAAAATGACGTGAGAAGATTTATAATAACTCATATTTTATTATTTAATCAATTAAATTAATTTTTTTTATATCTCGGTTATTAGTCATTTTGCCACCTCCATATGGATATGCAAGAATTATTTGCCACACCTTTATTTAGCAAAGAATTAACTAAAGCTGCCTCTCAGTTCCTGCATGGTCCTTGATCTGAACATTCTTCCAGCTCTCCATGGGGACGCTATATATATGCATGGTGTTCATCATTTCTTGCATGTATTCCATAGTTTGTTTCATTTTTTTTTCTTTTTCTTTCTTATGGACAAAAGTGTAGTCTACATTCAGAAAGCCCTATAACACCTTTGTAAAAAGAAAGAAAGTAAAAACAACGTAAATATAAAGAAATTGTGTTTGTATATATATAACTTGACCTTATACACATCAAAAAAATATAACTTGAACTTCTATTTTATATTTTTATATTTTTGTTGTAATTATCACATTATTGATCACATTTATTTATTTTTCCTTTCTAATCTTTTTTTTTTTTTATTAATTTGGAAGAAGTATTGGTCCACTGTCTACACTTCTTTTAATTAGGTGGCTGTGTTTAATTTTTTCCATAACAAAAATTAGACAAGAGGATCCAATAAAAACAATGTTCAAGAATCTAATTAAAAAAATGGTAAAAATGAGAAAATTTGCGGGTCAATTTAACCAAATACTACCTATGTTGATCATAATCTACCATCAGCAAAAATACTCTTCTATAAAAAAATATTAACTTCCCTAAAAAAAATGAAAAAATATTAACAACACATTTTTACTGTGACTACTTCGGTATAATCTAATTGTGACTTTTAACTAGAATTTTCTATTTTATTAATTTCTCAATTAATATTTAATAATTTAATTTTTATATATTTTTAGTATAAAATAATTTTTATATAAATATCTAATAAAAATTATATTTATCATCATATCATATTAATAAAATAGAAAAACGTGGTGAAATTATAAATTATTAATTATCTATGAAAAAATATTTTCTTATCCTAAATATATTTAATATATAAATTTTTTTATCATAAATATATGTTTTAATCAACATTTTGATCTCTGTAAAATATAGATTTTTGTTTTTTTATTTTCAGACTTAATTGCACATTTTATCACTCTAACTATTATTATTTTACAAAATTTATCATCCAAGTTTTGTGTCATGCATTTTATCATCATAATTTTTATTGTTTTTGCAACTTATTGATCCACTAAATGTGTGATAAAGTGATGACGGATGCCTAAAAAATGATATCTTTTTGTCACCATTTTTTGCAAAATGGTGTTATTTTGTTATCAACGTTGTGGTAAAACATGCTAAAAATTGAAAAGCATGATGAGATTGCACCTAAGTGTTAAGACACATCCGTCCTCTCTTGCATGTTGTTTGGAAAAAATCATTGTCGAATAAACTTTATGTTTATCATTGTCACTGACTCATGCATTCTCAGTAGATAGATTTCTCATGTAGACTTAATGTGTTCCACTAAAACTAGAGACTTATCTTTTACCACCATTAGAACAACATGCAGATAACCTCTTTTACACTATCCATATATCCGTAAATGTTGTTGTTCATTTCCTCTCCTTTTTTTTTTCTACTTTAATTAACTCATATCTTCAGTTCTCATAATTTTTAGCTACGACAAGTAATTAGTATTAAGGCAAACAAAACACAATATCATAAGGAAGAATGTAAGTACCATAAGAAAAAAAAACAAGATCACCATTTTTGCATTTCTTTTGGCAATCCTTTTGTTCCTTAAAGCTTGGAGTTAGGAAGAACAATTTTTTAAGTATAGATCAACACTCTTTCAAAAAAAAAAAAAAAAAAACATCTCATAGTAGAGGAGGAGGAAACAATCGCTACATTGTAATGATGATGTTTCCTCCTCCCCTATTAATGGTGGTAAAGTAATGGTGTGTGTGAATGAAAGTTCCTTCCTAGGATAAAGTCTATTACGTAATGAAAATGATCGCCTCTTACAATTACTGTTAGTAATTATGTTTTATGTTTGTGTAGTATATTTTTAACTGTCCTTGTAATATATTGTATTTGGCCCTTGACGTAACAATATTGTTAACCAAGTAACCTAATTGATTCAATTAACAAATATTAAAGAAAATTAATTGATTCAATTAACAAATATTAAAGAAAATATATTTTTTTCTATATGATTAGATTTAAAATATTTGCAAAATTAAGTTAATTGATTCAATTAACAAATATTAAAGAAAATGAGCAATGAACAATTAAATTTTAAAAAAAGGTCATAAAAGAATATATACCAAGATTTATAATAGTTCAGTCACAATTCGTGATCTATGTCTAGTCTTAAGTCAAGCCTAATTAAGAATTTATACTATATGATTAGAGGTTACAATACAATAAATTAACCTTTTACACTCAAGATAGCCACATTGATAACCTAACCCTAACATGTTCTTCACTTCATTCTCTAATGATCACCCACTAGCTTGGGAACCTACCCTAGGAAATTTACACAAAATTAAAAATTTATTTAAAGGTTTAGATTAAGGCGCACACACGTGTATATATATACACGGAATGATGAATCGTATACAATCTTATCTTATATACATATAAAATAATAATTTGAGTAACTTATTATAGAATGTGACCAAGTACAAAGTATTTGTCAAACCTTAACAGTGTAAGCCCTATATAGGATCTTATCATGATTGTCAGAGTGCCACGTTACATCTTCATGCAGTCTCTAATACGTGTCTTTCCTTGCTGTCACCGCTACAGGCTCTAATCCGTGGCATGTTTGTTTCTGTTTGAATGTTTCATTGCTCCCATATTCAGCAACATATATATAAATTTATTAAAGTTAGAACCGAAAACAACAACCTTTGAGTTCGTGATTCTCTGACCTTTGATTTTCATCAACAAAGTTAGCTTGATAACTTTTATTGATATTGTTATAAAGTAGTGAGATTGGTGGTATGAGCGTAACCATTATTAATAGAATTTGATTAATATATGGGTATGGTGCCACTGAATTTGATTCCTGAGGTAGTGAGGAATTTGGCTCATGAGCACGCACAAGTGGTGCCCATATCACTCTTTGTAGCGGTTCTCTGCCTCTGCTTGGTCATTGGTCACTTGCTTGAAGAAAATCGATGGGTTAATGAATCCATTCTTGCCATTATAGTAGTATGCTATATTCTCTCTACTCTCTATTTTAATCACCATGTTCATAGTTTTAATTTAATTTTTTTCTCCATATATATCCAAATCCATATAGCATACATCACTCTTGTTTGTGTTATGCATGCACCATTTGGTGATAGCTAGCAATAACAGGAATGGTTAAAAACTTAGCTTGTATGGAATCATTAATGGAAATTAACTATTAGGGAGAGTGAGGGTTGAATTTATATGTATGTCAAGGAAATGACTTAGTATTAATAAATCAATATTTGAAAAGACACTAAGAGCTAAAAGAATGAAGCATGGGGTGTTCTAAAAAATGGAGTTGCTTTTGAGTAGCAATGTGGTTTACTTAATTGTTTTAGATTATATTAGTGACTGGGTGAGTGAAACTTGCCCTCAAATACAATACGTTATACCAACTATCTAAAAGGTTAACTTTTATATAGAGAGATAAGAGGAAATTAATGAATAGTATATGATGATGCTGAAGTGTCGGATTGCCAATGAAAATGCCTCTCTTTGAATTATTATATCCTCTTCAATCTTCATCATAAATTAGTTGCAATGGCATGAAGAACATCAGTTTGAGATGCTATGTGCTTTTTGGCTTCCCAGAAAGAGTTCTTCCTCTTATTTTTTTCCCATCCTTAACAGGCTGATTCTTTTCAAACAACAATTCAATACTAATATTTCTATGTGTAGTTTCGAAGGATTATAAAAAGAAGAGTAAATTATATTTATACTTGTGTGTTTTCTTCAAATTGTACTTGATACATTTTCTCTTTTGCACCCTAAAAACTAAAAAAAATCTTTAATTGTTTAGTTCAAATTATACTTAAACACTCTCCCTCTTAAACATTGTTTAATAATTGAATAGAAAGGTACATATTGGTCACATGACTTTTAATGAAAATTTATATTTAAAATATTCTCATTTTCTTCCTTAAAATCACATCTTGAATTTTACAAACTCTCATCTTCTTTAACAATCTCTTTTCATTTACCACCACCACATTTTTCTCCTTCTCCTCTCTCTCCCAATGCAGCATCATCTCTTCCTCCTCATTGTTGTCCTCGTCCACCAATATGGCGTCCAGGCACACCGACTCCCGTCGAAGCAATCGCCACCACAACCGCCATATCCATCTCCACTACCTCCTCGTCCCTGTCGTAACTTTGGCCATCATCATCATTGCGTTTGATTTTCTAGACACTGACGCCGACAAATAAAAGTAATGTATAAAAATGGAGAGGTATCGGATGCAATTTGAGAAAAACACAGGGATGTAAATGTAATTTACTCTAACGAGCAATTTCGTCTACTCAGATATTTTTCAATTGACTTTAGTTAACTACATTAACAAAATGGGTAAAAGTAATGTATAAAAATGGAGAGGTATCGAGTGCAATTTGAGAAAAACACATTAGGTGTGAGTAGTAAAAATAAATCAATGTTGAAATTTGAATACACTCTTTCATTGAGCCTTTGTACCTCTAATTAACTTTCTCCTTGGTATAGGGATTCATTGCTGGAATTATACTGTTACTAGTCACCAAAGGGAAGAGTTCTCACATCCTTACATTTAATGAAGAACTATTCTTCATATATCTCCTTCCTCCCATAATATTCAATGCAGGGTAAAAGTTTGTCTTATATTAGACTTAAAGCAGTACTTTTTGTGCTTCAAAATTTTTTTATGTCTTGAGCTAACCCTCTTCTAACAGATTTCAGGTGAAGAAGAAACAGTTCTTCCATAACTTCTTAACCATCATGCTGTTTGGGGTGATCGGTGTTTTTATTTCAGTGTCGATTATTACATGCGGTAATGATACAATCTCATAGTTTCTCTTTATCTTGTAATTTATAGCACTATCACTATGAAAAATTACCTGGAATAACTCACCATTAAGTCATTGCATTTGGTTCACCTAGGCAGCTGGTGGCTATTCCCCAAGTTGAAATTGCTTGGCCTATCTGGGCGAGATTATCTCGGTGAGGCCATTGCATCATCTCAATACTACACAAAAACACGGGCAATTCAATATATTATAATTATCCATGTATATAGCTATATTGGATTTGGATGATAATTATTGGCTCATCTTAAATTGATTCAGCTATAGGAACAATTTTCTCGTCAACGGACACGGTTTGCACACTGCAGGTTGGTTAGATTGATAAAGGGCTTACTTTCATTTGACACTTTCTGTGTGCTCTTATTGTTGAACACTGCATCTGGAATCTGTTTGTAGGTTCTCCATCAAGATGAAACTCCTTTACTATACAGCCTAGTCTTTGGGGAAGGAGTGGTAAATGATGCAACATCAGTTGTTCTCTTCAATGCAGTGCAAAAGCTTGATGTTTCAAGATTAAGTGGCAAGACGTTCAGTGTTATTGGACAATTCTTGTATCTATTTATAACAAGCACTGGTCTTGGAGTTATAGTGAGTTCCTTTAATGAATGCAAAATTCACCTAATAATTGTTTTTCATGTGTTGTTAGATGACTTCATGGCTTTCTATAAATTCTCTAGATGATGGTGTTGCTTTCACATGCATCTATACCTACTTGTTACATGAAGGAACATTCATGACTGAAGTTTTCAATGTTTTTGTCTGGCTTCACTTGTAGTCTGTCCCAGGGAATTCACATTTGATTCAAAGCACTGTTATCATTTTCAATTTTATTAGGGAAAAAGATAAGATAGTACAAAGAGGGTGTGGTAAGGTAATAAGTTATCCTCCAAAACACAAGACTAAAAACAAATAGACAAATACAAGAATAAAGTAAGATTGCAGTTAGCCTAGCCAATCTATCCATGTTCCGAACCAAATATAGTAAGTTGGTAACCCCTAGAAGCATCCACAGGTAGGTAGAACACCATAAAGAAGCTAAGGGCATAATCATATCACCTCAATGCAAAGTTAGGGATATGGAGGCTCCCTCAAAAGATGTGTTTGTTCTTTTTCCAACCTAATGCATCAAAGAGTTGCAAGAATTTCATACTGCCACATATTTCTTAGCCGCCTTGTTTATATAAACAAAAATTATGCTAAACAATAAAAACTGCTTCAAGGTAGAAGAACACACCTAGTGATCTTGGAAAAACTATGAAAGGGAATTGCAAGCTATTTCCATGCTTGACTTGCACATAACACACTTGTGATTGGATATGGTGTGAGAGGCCAAAGTCTGACAAGTTATATTTGTGCTTATCCTGTTAAACACCATTGTCCTTACACAAGACATTACTTTAGAAAGAGCACTGGAATTCTGAAATTTGGTTGTCAAGCAAGAGAGATTGTGAAGGTTGGGGAATAAGAAACTGAAAAGGGGATTTGCCAGAAAATGCTTTTCAAAGTCCTTTTTTTCTATCAGGATTAGTAGAAAGGTAGTAGAATCAAGTAAGAGCAAGGTGGATTAAAAATACATTTTTATTTCAAACTAATTTTTAAGTAGTGTTATTAGTACAAAGCACAGAACATGCTCTCTTTTTTTCCTTCTCGAATAAAGTAAGAGCAAGGTGGCTTAAAAATACATTTTTATTTCAAACTAATTTTTAAGTAGTGTTATTATTACAGAGCACAGAACATGCTCTCTTTTTTTCCTTCTCCTGTCATTTCATTGAATAAATGCATATTTATGCAGACTGGCCTTCTCACAGCATATATCTTGAAAGCCTTAAGCTTTGGAAGGTATGTATTGTTCTCTAAAGATTCTCAAAAAATGGACTGTTCAAAGTGGCATGAAGTGGGAATATCAAAGTTTAATAATTACATTCATATTATGGAGTTAGAAGGTGAAATTTTGAGTACACGTTAACAAGTTTGCCTTTGCATATGTGTGCAGACATTCAAGTGTTCGTGAAATTTCGTTGATGATCTTAATGGCATACCTATCCTACATGTTGGCAGAGGTATTGTAATCAAGCTAATAGAATTTTTCTGCTATTGATTTGACATTAGTTGCAAAGCCATAGAACTAAATGGGTTTGGTATCAGTTAGCATGTAGGTAGCTAAGCTTATGGAGATTTGGGCTTTATAAAGGTTTCTAATATTTTCTCTTCATTCTTCTTGTGATTTTCTCTCTCTTTTTTTGATTTTGAGATGGAGGAAGGGAGATTTGGCAGCAGGGGACCGGTTGACTAACCTCTCCCAAAGTTTTCATGGAGCCAATTTAGTGTAAAACTTAGCAAATGATAAATTTTTAACCAAAACCTTCTTTGTTTATTTAATGGCAATTTATTTTTGTAAGCAGATGAACTAAACTAGAAGACTAGAAATAACTTCCTTTTTGTTTTAGTCATCCATCTTAATTGAAAATTCCTATGCAGCTATTCGATCTAAGTGGAATCCTCACCGTTTTCTTTTGTGGAATACTAATGTCACATTATGCATGGTATAATGTGACTGAAACTTCAAGAATCACAACCAGGTATTGATTAGTCCAATAAAGATTTCAGTAATTTCCAGATTAAATGGTCTGAGATTTCTGATTTGTTTCCCTTCTCCAGGCATGTGTTTACAACAATGTCATTTATTGCAGAAACCTTCATATTTCTATATGTGGGCATGGATGCCCTTGACATTGAGAAGTGGAAGATGACCCAATTAAGGTCCTAATCCTTTCTACAACTCTAAATAATTATATTTTATTTAGAGTTTACCTAAACTAATCACACACTGATGGCATGTTATTTCTGGTCTAATGCATGTCCTTGTATGGTGCGTTTACTCGTTACCGATTGCATAGTGTCACTACGTACATAGACAAGTTAATGTGACTTCAACAACAGTTTCAACAATGTCCGAAATATTTATTGGACTATGACATCATTGGATTACGATAAATAGAACATTATATTTAATGATAAAGTATATTCTGCTTCTAATTTGTGAAACAATCAATGGTAATTGGATTAATGCATAAAGCTACATGTTAGCTACCTATTTTCTGCTGCTTGAAATTGTTTTCAGATGACACACAAGATCTTAAGTATCTGTTATTTTGCAATATTTTTGTTTCTGGAATCTTCTTAAGAAGAATTTATGAGATATATTGCAACAATCACCTTAGTATAATAATAGCCTTTATTTATTCTAATAAAGCATAACTTCTTCACTGCAGTTATGGAAATTTGATGGGGATATACAGTTCCTTAATCCTATTGATATTGCTTGGGCGAGCAGCATTTGTTTTCCCTCTCTCTGCTCTGGCCAATTATACGAACACACGTGCTACTTCTGACCGAGCATCTAGTATCACATTCAAACATCAGGTTTCTAAACATGTTTTATATGATATTCTCATACTGTAAATGTTACAGTTAATAAAGAAAATATCTTTAATTGTTTATTGGTTTCTTAAGTTTGGTAAACCATCCAGATAATCATTTGGTGGGCTGGGCTAATGAGGGGAGCTGTCTCCATTGCTCTGGCTTTCAAACAGGTATGTGCAAATTATGCATGAAATTCAAATTTCTAGATATTATAATTAGATAGAAATTTTATTAAATAAATATGACTATATGAGTGTTAATCAAAAGACTTGCAGTTTCTCAATCATCTTTTGTTGGATATTCCAATCGCAACATTGCATAATTTACCATTACATTATGTATGGAGATTCCTCCAGCAGTTATGCAACAACCAATGACACTGGTACCTTAAGAAGGAGTTGCCACTGAATACCTCTCTTTTTTATTTATGCAGTTCACGTTTTCCGGAGTTACTACTGATCCAGTTAATGCAACAATGATTACCAACACCATTATTGTTGTCCTATTCAGCACACTGGTGAGTTGAGGCATTTCTTCTATCTTGAAATTAAGAAATAACAACATAAAATAGTTCATGTGGAGCTAAAGAAAATTATTTTCCTATTGTTGTCTTCAACCAAAGTGAAATCATTTCTTGCATATGCTTTCAATTACATGCAGCTTGGTCATTCTTATAATTCGGTCTAACCTTTAAATAATTGATATAGCTCCAATATCATTGCAGGTGTTTGGTTTTCTCACAAAACCATTAATTAGATATCTGCTTCCCCACAGTGCAACAAGGAAAAGCATCAGCCGTGCAGAATCAGGTCCACCAGTTGACGACTTGAATCTTCCTTTCCTATCCCTTGAGGAGTCAGCAGCGACCAACATCAGCCGTGCAAAGGCAAGTTTGTCCATGTTGATAGAAAGTCCTGTGTTCACCATACATCGCTATTGGAGGAGGTTTGATGATGCCTACATGAGACCTATATTTGGGGGACCTCACGGTAACCAGTCACAGTGCTAGCAATATAGCAAACCATGGATATATTGGTGATGCGCTTAACTGTTGGAACACAAATGATGATCCATTTGAATCCAATATTGAAGATGAGTAGCTTCCATGAAGATTCATTGCCACTTTTTTTTGATGCTCAGGTGAGGATTATAGTAAGTAATAAGGGACCAGCTGTCTTTGGAATATCACACAGAAGTGTGAACTTACTTGAAGCTTTAAAGAAGTGCATATTTGGTTGAGCAGGGTGCTTGAGTTATTGTAAACTCCCTGACACTGTCTTCAATTCCTACCGATAAAAAAAAAATGCATATTTTCCTTTGGTCATGAATGTTGTCGCAAGTTTGGCAATATGGAGTTAATGCATCCAGTCGATTAAAGTAGTTTTACTGAGTTAATTTCATGAGCAAGTGGATTTGTGCTATGTCTTATTTTGGATTGTTTCCTTTTTATAGTGGATAGATGCCACTGGGGGATGCATTACATTGAATTCATTATTTAAATTCCTCTGTCCTAATCCATATATTGCTTTGTGCATTGAATTCTGAAAACAAGAAACAAGCATTTTATTAGACAGATTACAGATTGAAAATCTTTGAATAGTAGTACATCAAACTCCTTTGTAGAATCTACTTGATAGGGAACTGATACATCATACACCTTGCAAACATGTGAGGAAGACATTGAAAATAAACTACTAATTTATTTGAGAGGCACAAAATGCCAATGTAAAAAAAAGCTTCTTCAATATTAATACAGCACATGAAAGACAACTAAAGACTAAAAGGGTGCTTAAATGGACGTGATTCTCAAGAATTTCTTCAAATCACTGCAAAATGAAGAAGACAGAGTCAAGAAACACTATCTAGTCAAAATATAAGTCTAAGTTGTATTTATCTTATTAATAAAAGTTCTATTCAGGCTTAAGATGGTTACCTTTACATTCAGGTGGTGTTTTCAGACCACATTTACTGGGCAAGGCAAAAGCATTGGTGGGGTTGATTCCAAGTGCAGGTAGGATAGACTTGTATCTGCAAAGGCAAGGCAAATTGGCATGTTGAACAACTTCACAGCATTTTTCATTGGGTTTTTTAGGGTGGCTCCCAGTAACTGCTGCATAGCATAAGCTTAGCTTATTTGACTCTATGTCACATAAAACATAAGCTTTGGCACCACCCAACATGGCAATGAGCAATGCTGCTACTAGCCACTGCACCAAAGCATTGCCACTAGTATGTGCCATACTCTCCTTAAACCAAGTTACTAAGCAGCTAGGTCTAATCTAAACTTCTCTTGGTATAATCTAAATTTCTATGGTTTGCCTAATGTTAATTTATACTTGAGTTTGGAATGTAGCTTGATTATTGTTTTGTATGTTTCACTTACTTTTAGGTGAGTCATGTGAATCCACTCTGTGGATGTTCACGAGATAGGATTATATTATTTTAGAATTAAAGATTTGATCTTAAGTTCTTAACCACAACCAAACTTACACTGGTCCATTATTTGCCATTAAATAAATAAGAAAATAAAATAAAAAAAAGCCTTGCTATATGGTTTGTATTCGTTTATGCATGAATTTGCACCGACCGAACCTTACTGTCTGTATTTATATTTTAAAAAAAATAAATGTTATTTAAAGAATAAAAAAATAAAATTAAAAGTCTTTGACATAATGCATGACATTTTATTTGTGTGTAATTAAATTCAAGTAATAAAAAATTTATAATAATTCATATGTATCGCTCAATGAATTGGATTAGATTTTTTTTTATAAAAAAGATATTCATAAAAATAAAATAAAAAATCAAACTAAAGTAGGAGAGGATTCTTTATTTGTGTGTAATTCATTCTTCTTATTTTTAGCAAGAGATTTTTCTTTTCTATAGGCTTGACAAGAGATTAATTGGTATGCATTGACTATTGAGTGTAAAGATTCCTTTACTTTCATATGTAATAAAATTCATTCAATTAGTCATGCCATCCTATCAATTAAAAATGTATTTTAAATATCAATAGAGTTAGATCTAATAAAAGAGGATAGTCTAGATCTCTTAATTATAATGTGGTAAATTAAGATTTGAAATTCTATTCGAAGAGTGGTCGTTATTTAGAGTCTAATTATGCTTCGAATATGACTGTTTTTGAAAGAGAATATCTAAGGAAAATTAAAAAAAATGTGTTTCAATAAAAAAAAATACAGAGGAAAGCAGAGAACAACTTGAATATGCATATTTTAATACTGATATCCAATATTAATAAACATGTTGCTTAATATATATATTGATTCAGCGCTACAAAAATTAGGGTAGGGTAGGGGTTGGAGAGTCCTGATGGTGTTCTCCCTTACCAAGCTCCATTGTACTCTAGTGAAGGTTCTTAGTCCTCACCACAGAAATTGGTGGCAAGTGGTTGGGATATTCACAAAAACATTCTATTATGGGTTCAAGTCATTGATGATTTTAGCTGGGTGACAGTAATATTTATCATTAATGTGCAACGCGTAATTGATATTGTTGACTATTAGTTCTATCTGTATTTTTATATAATGTTGTTTGTTTTTTTTTTATTTTTAAAATAAATAAAAAAGCAGTTGAAAAAATAGTGACGACAATAGTTACATTGTGAAGATTTATGAAAGAAATGAAAATAGTTATATATATTAAAGGATAATTTATAAATAAGAAATGTGTATATCAAATGAAGTAATTACCTTTATTAACAGTGATAGATGATCAGTGATAGATGATCAGTTCATAAGAATATTTTTTAATGGGTTGAAGTGAATTGTGCACGTTAAAGTAGGAAGTTTTCACTGTTTTTGTTATTTACATTTTCTTTTTCTCTTTTTATTTAGGGTATGTTTGTTAGGCTAGAATTAAGCAAGAAAAGAAAAGAGAAGGGAAATGTAAAAAACTTCATCCACTTGACAAAGGAGAAGTCTGTAGGAAATATTTGAAATTTGGTGTGGGGCTCATGTTAAATCTTCCAATTAAAAATGTGAAGAAGTGTGTGAAAATGTGCACGCTCATTCTATGTTACCCTAAAGCAATCTTATGACAAATAATTGATTATGTGGATAGCATAATCGATTATTACATTTAAAAAAAAATAAAAAGTTGAGGTTAAAATCTTATTTTTGTTAGGATAAATTATGATTTTTGTTTATGAACATTTTGACATTTATGATTTTACTCCTTAAATTTTTTTACGATCAATCAACATTCTTAAACTTTTATTCTTTCCAATAGTTTAATTCTTTTAATGTGCACTCACTACCAAATGCACAATAAACCACAGAGCCAGCTTCAAAATTTCCAAGCCATTTAGCCCAATTTTCATCCAAATGACATGTGGTTCCCTTTGGTATAACACACCCTTCAAGCAACATATGCCTCCTATGATAATCAACATAAGCTCCTTCAATCAATCTGCAACTACTACCTTTGAGTCCTGTTGCATAAGATTGAGTTAGAATATTAGTACAACTTTCAAGGCAAACTTTGAATCCTTTACCATGCTCAAGTTTTAATCCTGATCCAGCAAGGAGTTTTGGTTCATGGGAATGATTAAGCATGAGGCCATGTTTAGTTATGTTGCAGCATTCTTTAGATATCCCTAAAGGGTATGAATTATATGATAATTCATAAGCCAATGATGAAATGCTTATACATAATACACTAAGGACTTAATGCATAGGCACCGAGTTAAGCATGGTCTTGGTACCCAATATGCATGATCAAAGAACACAATGTTTAATTTTAGCTCAAGGGGGTGGACTTCAATGTCCTTCACAAATAGTGAGGCAGTGGAGGAAGGAACTTCTGAAGTGGTGATGGGTTCAGTAATATGGGGAATTATTAGGCCACAATCATTGTTATGAGGAACACAGATTGGGATAAGGTGGATGAGATTTGGGTGGTGATTTAGGTGCTGCAAGGCTGCAAGTGTGTGCTTTGGGATGAAGAAAGAGATTATGTGTCCTCTTTCTGCTAGCTTGTTGGCGAGGTGGAGAAATGGTGTGATGTGTTCCATTGTAAACCATGGGAGCATTGCTATGTGCAAAGAAGGTGAAGAAGCCATAGTGACCAAATATTATTGCAGTAAGTCAACCAAAGACAAGGAAAAATCTAGGAGGGCTAATTGGTTCACTGTGTGAGAATCAACTTTCCTGCAACACTATTTATAGAGATTTCTACAGTTACCCACGTAAAAGCGTGTGGTCCCCCTCATACATTACGAATTTATTATTTCAATGTTAAAAATTATCAACATGTCATTGTAATGGTTCGAGTGAAACTATGTTTAAACCTTTTGAGTAAAATCTAATCGAAATCTTATGAATGTAAAATACTATGATAAAAATTCTTATAATTTATAAGTGACTAGTAAGATTTTCCAGTAAAGATTAATTATCTCAGCGGAATCTTTAATATTTCACACCAATAATAAGGTGACATAAAAGAATGTTAAAATTTGTTGTGTGTAGTATTATGTATAATTAGTTTTATTTGTTTACTATTATTTTTTATCAGCCACTTGCAAATACAATAATGAATGATCCCCTGGTTGTCAAAAAATTATGGTACGAAATGGACGTTAATGAATTTACATATTCCTCCCGACAGTGCTTAAACGAGCACTTCGTGACTTCAACTGAGTTTGTAGAATAGAGACATGAAAGCACGTAATGTAGTTGTGAATAATAAATATGAATGAGAAATAGGTTTGTTTTATTTTCGTCCCGTTATCCATTTGAGTATCTAGGTATTTATAAGTAAGCTGCTATATATGTACTTAAGATCTCTCAAGAAAAGTATAACACCAGAATAAGTACAGCAATCGAATCAAGTTTGGTCCTTTACAACACTAAGGCCTACTCGAACCCAACATATACTTGATTTTCTAGCAAAAACAACTGCATAGCAGCAACAGAATCAGCATATATCAAATCATACCAAGTCCAGCCACCTTACCCCTGCCATTTATGTCTGTAATGTATTTTGTACAACAAAATCCTTAAAAATATCCTCCATCAACATACATTAGCTTTAGCAGTGTAAATTCTATGAAAACTAATGTTCCATTAAGAGGAGCTGCCTGATTTAAAAGGCGATAACTGAAAACCAAGGACAACCAAGGCTCAATAAACAATATGTTTCTAGCATCATATACAGCGATGGGATAAATAACTTGCAGGATCCACCATTCATAGAAGCACAATGAGGCATTTTCAAATCTAGCCTTAATTCAAAGCCAACTTCTTACTTCTACCATCTCCACTACTTCATAATTTTATTTTATTATATTTTTGAGGAAAGGCAAGCAAAGTATCAGGATACAATCATAACATCCCAACTATGTTGGTACCTGTAATGAATCCCTCCTCTACCGCCTGCCTTAATTTATTCAAATATCAACAAGAAACAACAAATATGGGGCTACCAAACCAAGACCCATGCTAATAAACGACGTAGAGTGAGTCTTATACGATACAAGTCTCAGTAAGACTAATATAAAGTGTAACCACTAAAACTCTGTCGAATTCCTGTAAGGTAAGACACTACATCAAGTGTAATGGTGACCAGACATATCACCACTAAGAATATAGCTGGTTAGAGGCTAATCTCAATTCAGTTTCAATTTAATTTCCAAAACCAGAGTTTGACATCCTTGTGTATTCTGCAACTAGTTCAGCTAGAGATAAAGACATGTTCTTAAGCAGTTTCTTTGGTGAATCATATTCCAATCAACCCTGCAGGATCAACATGAAGAGAAATCATACTCACATTTATCATGACTTCATGAGAAAAATAAGAAGAAAAAAAAGGTGACAAATAAAGAAAATAAGTGATGTTGTGTGGATTTGATTATCCAGGGACTGGGAGAAATATTCACTTTTTCTTTAAAAGCTTTCGTAGGAAGTTAACAAAAACAAAAACAAAAAAGCGATCATTTGTTTAAAATAAGACCAAACAAGCATGAAAAAATATACAAAGAGATGTTTACCTTGATTTAAAAACAGAACCATATATCACTATCAATGATTGAAGTTATCCTATGGGCAATGGTAATGACGTGCATTCTGAAAAATGTTGCTCAACTGTTTGCTGAATAATATTATCTGTGGTTGTATCAACTGATGTAGTAGCTTCATCAAGCACCAAGATCTTGCTTTTCTTAAGTAAAACAAGGCCGAGGCAGACCAACTGCCTTTGACCCATACTCCAATTTTCTCCATTCTCAGTAACTGCAAAAACTCATAATCATAAGTAATACTACATTTAGACATATGATCGTGACTTTTAACACATGCTATGTCTATGTTCAAAGTTTTGAGAAGTCACACCTATGGAGTCAAGCTTCTATTCTTTTTTCCTTACTTCATCTCCAAGTTGGCACATATCTAGAGCCTGAAATATTTCTTGAAAGAAACCAATATGTATAACTTGCAGTTGCACTAAATAGGTAAGGTCTTCATAGTGTCACACAAAAACCAAACTACCTCCAAATCTGTTCATCTGTGTACTCTTCCAGTGGGTCCAGGTTGGTTCTTGTGGTCCCCTCAAACATAGCATAAACAAAGCGCTCATCTGTCTATCAATGTCATATTTATGTCATTAAATCTTGATTCTTGCTCAAAACTTCTTATGGATCTTGATCCAGAAATTGTTTCAGAAAAAATGTTGTATGACTGGACATTGGCATGTACCTACTAATCATGCAACTCCCTCGCTGATGTAGAATAGTATCGCTGCACTTATTGAAGCACTCGGTTAGCATATATAATGATATTGTTGGCATAATAACAGAGAGCTTCATATTTTATTTTATTTTTCTGATAGAACACCAGCTGATAAAGTCCCAGAGACAAAAGTCTCCTATTACACAAATACAACAATACCCTTGCTGTTCCAGAGACAAAAGTCTTGATTATTTACCTTTTGTTCTGGGATCTTGGAGATTTGTTTCCTTACGTAAGCCCACAGTTGATTCACAATCTAAATCACAGTTATTCCACATTTTAGAAATCTTGCAGGAAACCATATCAAATATGTAAAGCAAACAACAAACTTCAAAAATATGGGTACAAACCTCAGTCCTTGACCATGCTGGCTGGCCAACAATGAGCTCAAGTTCAGGCGAAACACCATATACTTTCTGGTAGTCCATAAAACACATGACCTCGACAATTGGCAGTTCTGCTGCAGTGACAAACTAATGTCTGGTTGAGGATGTCTATATAATTAAGGTATGCAACTATGGTCAATCTTTTCAAGCTTCCATAATTGGGACTGTCACCAGTAATCACCACATGAACAAATCCCATCTTTGAAGTGATGAAAACGGTTTGAATCCCTCACAATAATGTCCCTCTCAGTAATTTTGGATATGTACTTGGTTGCGTTATGGCAATCACCACAAACACGCAAGTTTTTAAATATCCTGATGGGACTTTTTGATGGGGTGCTGATAATTCCAAATGCAATGGCCAGTCTCTCACTATGACTTGTCAAAATTTCCTCTTTCTCATCCTCCTCAACATCTTGTAGAACAAAACTATAGTCTGGAACATAACCAAGGCTCTTCATTTTGACATTCAAAACCTTTATTTCCTTGTATATCTCTGCACATTGTGGATGGGATTGGTTCCCAGCATAAAAGACTTCAACTACACTGCCTACTACAACAGAGCTCCATCCAGGAGTCTTCCTCAATCTCCTATCTCTGGCCAATGATCGTACTTTAACTACTGCTTCCCATTTTCCAACATTTGCGTAGATATTTGACAGCAAAACATAATAGCCAATATTCTCTGAATCAACTTCCAATAAGCGATCAGAAGCCAAACTACCCAATTCAGCATTTCTATGTATTCTACAAGCAGCAAGAAGAGTACCCCAAATGGATGCATCTGCCTGTATAGGCATATTGCTTACTAAATTATATGCCTTCTCCAAATACCCAGCTCTGCCAAACAAATCCACCATGCAGCCATAATGCTTCAAATTAGGCTTGATCCCGTACTCTTTCTGCATCGTATCAAAGCACCATTGAGCCTCATCAACTAAACCTGAATGGCTACAAGCCGACAACAATGATACAAAGGTAATATGGTCTGCCTTTACTCCATCAGCTAGCATATCCTTGAAAAGTTTCAAAGCTTCTTCTCCATGCCCATGAATCCCGAGAGAAGATATTATGGCATTCCAAGGAACTGAATTTTCCTGTGGAATTTCATAGAATAAGGACATTGCATCCTCTAACCTTCCACATTTTCCATACATGTCAATCAAGCAGGTAGCCACAAGGACATCCAAGTAGAGACAATTCTTGATTAGCCTCCCATGAATTTTCATTCCTTGCTGCAATGCTCCAATATGGGAATATGCTGGGAGAATGCTCACCCATGTCCCATGGTTGGGGACTATCGCTCTACACTCTCCCATCATGTTGTAAGCATCAATTGCTTCACTTGCAAGACCATTTTGAGCATAACATGTGATCAAAGTGTTCCATGAAATTACATCTCTGCTAGGAAGCTGTTCAAAAACTACACGTGCACAATCTATAGAACCCAATTTGGCATACATGTTCACAAGTGAATTACCAATCACAATGTCTTCCTCAAGCCATCCATGTCTCATAACAAATCCATGAACAGCCCTGCCACTCCTCTGATCACTTAACTGACCAAAAATTGAGGCCAAACTCACAACTGTCAACAAGTCAGGCCGCGTTCCAACAAACCGCATCTCTTTAAAGAATCCAAGAGCAGTAACTGGATCATTGTTCTGCTCATACGCAGAAACTATAGAATTCCAAGACACCAAATCCCTCACTTTCATGCCATCAAAAACCCTCTGTGCATCCTGCAGCCTACCAAACTTGGAATACATATTGATCAAAGCATTGCTAACAAACACGTCACTTTCCAAACCGTGCTTTATCACATACAAATGAACCAACACCCCGCCAACAACATCGTCCGATTGTGCGCAAACGGGGAGCATGCTTGACACCGTAACCGTGTCCATCTTCACCCCCTCAGCCTTCATCCTATCCAAAACACGCAACGCCTCCACAGCATTCCCGTTCTGACAAAATCCCGAAATCATGGCATTCCAAGACCCCACATCCCGAACCGGCATATCAACAAACACCTCACGGGCAACCTCCACGGCACCAAACCGCGAATACAAATGGATCAAAGAAGCAGCCACATACACATCATGCTCAAAACCCATCTTCAAAACCCAGCAATGCATCTTCTCCCCATCAGCTAGACTCAGACAGGCTTTCAAAACGGGAGGAAAAGTGTAAAAGTCAGGTCTCACTCCAGACAGGGACAACAACTCGGTGACACAATCCATAGAATCATGGTATCTCCCACACCTAACATATGCAGACACCATGGAGTTCCATGAAAAAATGTTCTTTCTCCGAATGTGCTTAAATGTGGTGCGAGACAAGGAGAGGTCCCCGAGAGTGGCATACAGAGTAACGAACTGGGTAAGCAAAACAACATCTTTAGCTTTACCCAACACCAGAAGAAGAGCGTGAAGCTGCTTGGCGACATTGATGTTGGTGCAGGAACGGAATACAAGGTTGAAATCGACGACAACGTTGTTGTTGTTGTTGTTGTTGTTGTGTTGTTGTAAAGAGGGTGTGGCTGATGAAAAGAGATGGTAAATGCATGGTTGGTGCAATGGTAAAATGGTGGAAATGGGCTTGAACTTGCGTGGTGGCAAGAATTTGAGAAGGGAAAGCATTACAACAAAAGCTTAGAATGGTTTAGAACCAGGAAATAATGGACGTCCACCGTTTATTGAATCGCGCCGCCGCGAGGCTCTTCACACTTCGCATTCGCTCGTTCTTTTGTTTTGAACGTGTTATTGTCTCCTTCTGAGTTCTGAGACAGAGGAAGTATCTTGCGATATGAATCCGAGGGTTATCGTTTTGTTTTTTGGTTTTTTTAATATCCCAGGGTTTTTTTTTTCCTGGTTAGCTCGCGATGCATCACTTGCACACGAAACCCGGCTTTCACTGAATATCTGATAGGTTTGACTAAATTCATTATTCAACTTAGTATTGATTTCAATTAGATTTGTATATTTTTATTATCAAATTTAAATAGAATCAAATAGTTCAGAAAAGGATTAATTTGAGGGAGAAATCCATTTAAAAAATTATTTTTTATTTTTTTTCAAATTAAAAGCTTTTAGAAGAAATTTTCCTCATATTTTTAAACTATAATTGTGTTTGACTGATGCTGAACATCTTGCTATTGACCAGCTCACAGACTTTTTTATTACTAGTATAAAACTGAAAGAAAGTACTATATAGTAACAAAAGTGATGTGTTCTATGGACTACCAGAATTATACTTATCTTGATATGGTGCGTTTTTGCATCTAGCTTCATTTTCTCCTCTAGGCATTTTCAGTGTTGTTTAATGATCTTATTAGGGTCTTAACATATGGAGAAAGCAAGACAAGTGCTGGTAGCATTATTATTTTTGAATCAAGTCAATTCAGATATTGCCATATTGGACAGCATCTAATTAGCATTATTTGACTTTTCTCTTGCTTTTCGTAATATAGTCACATATTTATAGAGCAGATTCGGATATGTTAAACCTTCAGACATTGCTAAGCAAGGTTTAGAAATGACTCATGAAGAAGAAAATTGATGTGGTTATTGTTGTTATCACTACGTGAGCAGTCATTAGCATTCATTATTAGACAATATGCTTTATTGGTATTTTTTTATTTTTTATTTTTTTGAAAATTCTATTTTTTTTTATTAATTTGATTGAATATTAGTTTGAATAGCAAAAAAAGGAAAAAAAATTATCTACCATATTCACATATCATTTATATTTATGAAATATTAAACAAAATCTAACAATTTTAAAGAAATATAATAAATTTATGTGATTAGTCGTTTCTATAGAAATGAGTTTTTAATTTGATTGATTGGACAACAAACAAAAATTTATAACTACAAATATAGGCTATTCTTCGTATGAAAACCTTAGTGTGTAATTTATTTCATGATTTTTTGTTTACTATTCTAATCATTTTTATTCTATTGAGTATTGATCAAGCCATCAATGTTTCATATGAAATAGAGATGAAGCAATGCTGGATGGGTTAAAAGAATTGAAGCAGGACATAATCCAACAGAAGCATGATGCAGCAGGTATTCAAAAAGGAAAAATGAGTACAATCTTGTAGATGCTAGATGGTGATTCAAGAGGTGGAGCAGCTTTGAGGGTCTATGTGGTTCGCATGTCTTAATCTTATCCAACACAAGAGGTGCTCCAGGTGGAGTAGTTACCAGATGACAATCTCCCAGATTTGGTTTGTGAACCATAAAAGCATTGCTAGCAACATTTGAGAAAAAGTGTTATACACTTACCTACAGTATAAAATTTTACATAATCAGAATCTCAACTTATTATATATGATAAATTTATTAACTTTTAAAATAATTTATTTTAAAATAATTCAAATGATAATTTATAATTAAATGATAATCTAAAACTATTTTACATTATTAATACATAAACATTAAACTCTTCTTATTTTGTGGATATTATAAACCTTTCTTACTAAATAATCTATAAAATGTTAAAATTGTCTCATTTTCCACTCTTTTTCTTTTCTTTCCTTTTTTTTTTCACTTTCTCCCCTAACCCAAATGAAGCATAAGAGTTGGGTGAACATAAACTGACTCCAAAAATTTTATACAAGACTCTGGTGTTCATGTTTCTTAGAAGTTACAAGATAAGAATTTGCACTTGACTTTATTTTCTTAAAATTATTCCGGATAAATATATTACATGTCCCAATTGCATCTGAATTTTTATTTATTTGAACTTATAAGAATGGCTCGAGAGAGTGAAAAAAGAGTGCGAGAAAGAAGACCAATAAAAGAGAGAAAGCAGAGGGAAATTAGTTGTGTTTTTATTTCTTGTCTTGTTTTCAAAAATTTATACAAGAAACTTTGAAAAAAAAATCTTTGTTTTCTATACAAATCTTTGAAAATAAGAAACATATTAAAATAAAAGTGCCAATTTTATAATTTATAATTAAAATGTGAAAAATCATCAAAAAAAATAAAAAGGTGAAATTAAAAACACAATTAAAAAAACAGAAAATAAAACCCTCCTAACTTTTGGTAAAGCTCACTTAACTTGTGTTTTAAAAAGTACTTTTTTTAAGAATTAATATACTATATTTAAGAGCTTTTCAAAAATCGTGTCTCAACTATTCCTTTTTTTGGG